>CM038002.1:23040475-23230402 GCA_021234005.1 Nephelium lappaceum
GAAGACAATTAAACAAGGTTCAACATGAAATGATTATTTATTAGATCCTTTCTTACGCAATAACCAGCATGACCATAATTATTGATTCCTCTAAAATCCACTAGTGACATAAATACAGATTATGAAACCAAAAAATAACAAATAAATACAACTTGTTTCAGTATGCAGCAATAACAGACAAGTAAGAGAAGACAACATACTTTAGTAGCAGACCCAACTTCTGCTTCATAGATGGGAATGTCGTTCCTGCTTACAATAATAAAACAAGCTGTGGTTGCCATCCTTATTTCTCGCAAAACCTATGCAAAGACCTGTGAGGCAAAAAATACATTTTAGAACAGGAAATGATGAAATCTCTAAGTGAACTAGTTATTCACATCAATAAAAGAAAGGGAAAAAGAAGATGGAAGACAGAATCTGTTATTAAAACAAACATGGAGGGAGACTTTGGACTTACACCTCTCTTGAAGTCGGCAGATGTCTTAGTCGCCAGTGATGAAACAGCTAGCTCTGGTCCAAATGGAGATAGACCAACAGATGATGGATGAACCGGCATTAGAAGAGAAAACAGGTGTTTTGCGGGTCTAATGAAATCTGGTTCTTTAAAATTGCCCTTTAAAGTTTATCCAAATATTTTAGGTAAATGATGTGGTAAGATGATTTGTAACAACTACATTGATTATAGATGAGGTATCAATAATGTGGTTGTCACAAGTAAGCTTGTCATATCATTTAGATAATAAATTTGAATAAAATTTTAGGCAGTGTAACATTACTTTTCAAGACTATCCATCCGTACAACTACGTCCCTCCCAGAAAAAAATAAACAAATAATTGAACCTGGCGGGTACAGTTTGACGATCAATTTTATTGGCACTACTTGGAGTAAACAAGAACCCTCATAAATTCCAATGTTGTTGTGTGAGATGGCTTTTATTAATGTAGACTACCAGCAGAACTACAATTGATGAATTTTTTAATATGAGTTCAGGTGATGCTTGTTCAACGGAAGAGAAACGCGTGTGGAGTTTTACAAAGCTAAAATGAATTATGCTCACTTCAAATAAAAAATAATCATCGATCGGAATTGACATCTCTTCCTAAAATAGCAGAGTTATCTAGTGATTTCATCAATCAGTTGCTCAAATCATACCCAAATGATGATATATCAAAACTCGGTAGATGAGTTGGAGAGACTTACTGGTTTCGAAGCTCTGGAGATGGTCTGGTGGTCGTCTGTCCGATCAATGAAGCAGATGTTAGAGAGTTGAAAGAAAACAAGTTAAGAGGGCGAAATGAACAGATGTTGTGGCGTGCGCTCGATCGATGAAGCGGGCAAGGTGTGGTCCAATTGGAGAGGGAGTGAAAGGATGATCCAGAGAGACTAGGGTTGGTTCAATCTGATGGAAACCGGTTTAATTAACGAGACCCGCGTGTAGAGATGTCCGACCCATTATTAATGCGGGTTCTAAAGGACCTGTTTTAGTCAGGGCCTGAAAAAACCCGAATCGCATTATGGGGGCGGGTCGACAACACAGATGCGTTACTTGCTGCTGTTGTGCTAATACGTCAAACAAGGTAACTTTCCAATTTTCTTTCAATTCAATCCGGCGTAAATAAATAAAAAAATAAAAAGGTAACTTTCCAATTCAATCCGGCGTAAATAATCCAATCCTATCCCACTAACCAAACGAGGCCTTACATTTGTATGTTTTCATATTTGGGGGATACGATAGTCGGAGGTGGTCGGGATAGATCACTGATTCAGTTGTGTTGGATTCCGTAGGCAGCCTCTTGATCAGATGGGATGGGGAAATATCTATGGGAGGCGCCTGAAAGTATTTACGGTGGCTTTATTTATTTATTTGGACTATAAGGTGGGTAATGTTTATTGATTAGGTCATGCTTATTGATTGATATTCTCAATTGAAACCTGACTGATTGTCTCCCTTTGTCACTGCAGGCTGTACAGCAAAGAGAGAAATGGACTAAGCAATCTAAAAGAGCTGCTTTATGGCAGAACGCTCATGAGCGCAATGCTAAGCGCGTTCTCTCTTTGATAATAGAGCTGGAAGGTTTGTGGGTGAAACTTGGACAGTACTTATCCACCCGTGCCGATGTCCTTCCTGCCGCCTATATCGATTGTCTCAAGCAGTTGCAGGATTCTCTTCCTCCTCGTTCAATACGTGAGGTCATACTTTCTCTACCTCTCATCCACACATAATCAAACTCCATATATTGAATGAATACTCAGAATTTGTTGTAGAAATATAGTCTCAAATTAAAAATAATAAAACAATATTGTCCCTTTGCTTCTGTTTGTGTACACAGCTAGACACACAAAAGTCGTTGATTGGCTAAGTGGTAATTTTTGTTCTAACAGGTTTGTCAGACCGTTCAGAAAGAGTTGGGGAAACCCATGGATGACCTCTTCACTAATTTTGTCCAAACTCCTCTGGCAACCGCATCAGTAAGATCCTCTAACTATAACTGTTTGTACGGCATTAGTGTGAGCTGTTTGGTGTTTTGGCCTCAGGATAGATAAGTCAATACATTGTCGGAGAATTTTATTGTTTAATGTGTTTTGTGCCATGCAGATAGCACAAGTGCACCGTGCAACTCTGGTCAATGGCCAGGAGGTGGTTGTTAAAGTTCAACATCAGGGCATCAAGAAAATCATATTGGAGGTCTTTAGCCTTCTTTGGCTTCTTAGGTTTTGGATGCAAAGTAAGACTTGCAATTCTTTCATGGGCTAATGAGTTTGCTATTGTTGTACAGGACCTAAAGAATGCAAAGTCAGTTGTTGATTGGATAGCATGGGCAGAACCACAGTACGACTTTAATCCCATGATAGATGAATGGTGCAAAGAAGCTCCTAAAGAACTTGACTTCAATATAGAAGCTGGTATGATTAGTTTTACTTAAATTAGATCATAGATGTTCCATCAGTGTTCTAAAAAGGTGATTTGAGGATATGTTTGGATAAGGAAATTGGGTTTGAATTTTTTAAATTGAAATGGCAAGAATGAAATCCCTGATTTAGATTTCATAGAGTGAGTTAATAGAAGATGGAGCGACATTGTGGGTGGTTAGACTTCGTGCAGGTGTCATTGATCAGTATGGGTGGTGGCAGAGGTGATGTAGCGGTGGTACAATGGAGGAGTCAGTGGTGTCGGTTGGAGAGTAAGGGAGTGGACTTGGAGGTGGTGGCAATGGCGTAGTCAGCCATTTTTACCTGTGAGCTTTTCTGGAAATTGAAAAGTATCCACCTTAATTGAGTTTAGCTTTATTGTAGGATTTAACCTTCTTCTTCAACTTGTAAAAACTCTTTCCTTACAAATTTTGTCAAATACACTCCTAAAGTTCTTCCTACCTATTATCTGCTTTTATCTTTATACATCCAGAGGCATTCTTTTCGTGTACTTTTCTTATTGATACTAGTCTTTTTTGTTTCAGAGAATACTAGAACTGTTTCTATAAATCTTGGTTGCAAAAACAAAGGTGAAGATAACAAGCCTGCCCATGGAGTGGATGTTCTGATTCCAGAAGTTATACAGGCATGTTCTGATTCCATGGAGTGGATGCCCAGAGTACTGTTTAAATTAAAAATTGGGTATCTTGGTATACTTATGGTTTCCTCTAATTTAATATTATTTATAACAAAGAGAATATCCGGTAAAACAGACAAGTTCTGTCCCAGAGAAATGGCGTCAACTTTTGTTCCCCAGTGTAAAATAATTATGTCATTGGCGTTCTAAAGCTCATATGCAAGTGTCAAGTTCTACATGAATCTCTTGTAAGATACTAATCACTTTTTGCGGTTAGTAATAGGAATTCAAAGCTTTTTGTGATTTAATCAAAATCACAAGTGTGTACACATTTTACAATTATCTCAAATCCAACCTACTTTTATAATTTTAAGATCAGTCCGTCATTATGACGGAATTGCTCTCCTTCTTAAGAATGAAATAAAAGATTATTTTCAGAAATAAGGAATATTTTAATACAAATTAAGACATAAACCTTTCCAAAATTTTGAAATAAACCGATTGAAAAACTGGTTAAGTGGGCATCATTAATCAATATGATTTATCGTGGTAACTTGACCTATTTATACAAAGTAGAACATACATTGGAAGAAAGGTGTCAATTCTTCACTCTTGGAATTACATCTGATTCTTATGTTGTTGATGTCTGCACACGAAAGGCACTTCTCTAGCTTGTTGGCTTAAGTTTTTGGCTAGAACTACTGGCCTTTTCCATGCATGTCCTTCCAGAATCAGGCATGGTAGTTGTGCAAATGAAGGGAGAGTGTCTTTATTTGTGATTCACCTGATTGGTGATAATGTTAGACTTTGATGTAATTGATATTTCCCAAAAAAAAAAAAAACTGCATTGAGGAATAATTGCCTTTCTGGTTTTACATATCTTAACCTGGTGTTTTGCTTCGTCTTGACAGTCAACTGAAACTGTTCTCGTTTTAGAGTATATGGATGGGATACGATTGAATGACTCTGAAGCTCTTGAAGCTTATGGTGTTAACAAGCAAATGATCGTAGAAGAGATTACACGTGCATATGCCCACCAAATATATGTTGATGGTTTTTTCAATGGTGACCCTCATCCTGGTATTTGCTGTCTCTGTCGTGTTTTCCTTTTTCCCTTTAACCCTGTTGTTCTTTTGTTAACTTTTTGGACTTAGTCATGAGTCGAACCATTGGTAGATAGAAATAGGTGGTTTTTCCTTTCTCAATTAGAAATTCCCTCCTTTCAATCAAGTGCTTTCTTGGGTATTTTATTGCAGGGAATTTCCTTGTGAGCAAGGAGCCTCCTCATCGCCCAATTTTGCTTGACTTTGGGCTCACAAAGAAACTGTCGAGCTCTGTGAAACAAGCACTAGCGAAAATGTTCTTGGCATCTGCTGAGGTTTGAGTTGAAGTTTTTCTGTTTTTTAATGATCAATTAATATTTTATAAGAATTGAAAATCATTAGAAGAATCATCTGCTGAGTTAATGCTCTGGCATGAAACAGTCAACCCAGTTCCCACTTAGCAGCTGTATTTTTTTTTTTTTTTTTTTGGGTTTCTCAACCTTCGTACTTTTTTTTTTTAATGAGCATTAGACTATACTGTCAACACTTTTTGTGCTTGATGTTTTATAAGAATTTGCCATAAATTACTACTGCTGAGTGCTAGTAGCACTAAGATTTATTAGCATAGTGGAATTTTAACTGTGCAGGATATTTAGATCCAACAAACATAACCATCTTGGTGCTGAAAAGACATATGACATTTTCTGAGAATAAATCTCATTCCTGTAATATTCGGATTGGCTTACCTTCATTATGATTTTGACATCAAGTACCAACCTTTTTATTGCTGTTCCCATGTGACTCTAAATCATTTCCTTTTTCTGATTATGATGTAATTCTGTTACTCTGTGTCACAGGGAGACCATGTAGCTCTTCTGTCAGCCTTTGCTGAAATGGGACTTAAACTGCGCCTAGACCTGCCTGAGCAGGCTATGGATGTAACAAGTGTATTTTTCCGTAATTCAACACCAGCAAATGAAGCCTTTGTAAGTTATCACTGCCTGCTTCTCAGACTGTCTTTTCAACTTCAATACATTCTGCAACATGCTGATTTTCCCTCTTTTCAGGTAACCGTGAAAAGTTTGACTGAGCAAAGAGCCAAAAACTTGAAAGTCATACAGGAAAAGTTGAAGCTGAACCAAAAAGAAGTCAAACGTTTCAATCCTGTAATGCCTCCTATTTATATGGTTTTCTAATTTTTTAATTAATTGTTTTGTTTATCTTAAGCATGATGATAAACTTTGGTTCCAGATTGATGCATTCCCTGGTGATATTGTAATATTTTCAAGAGTTCTGAATCTCCTGAGAGGTATGTGATAGAGACCTCCATTCTTTACCAGGTCTTTTTGAATGAAGGGCTTGTTCAATTCAATTTTTTTTTTCGATTCAGGACTTTCTTCCTCTATGAATGTTCACATAATTTATATGGATATCATGAGACCATTTGCTGAATCTGTTTTGAAAGAGTGAGTTCACTGTAATTTGATGTGTCATCTTCAATTTCTTCTTGTTGGTTCATCTCTAACTAAAATGTGATGTCACTTTCTAGGAACATTAATAAGGGACCCACAGTAAATGCACAATGGATTTATGAGACACCAGTTCATTCTGATGTGGAGGGCAAGCTGAGGCAGTTCTTAGTTGAGCTGGGGAAGGACAATAAAATACTCGGAATGCAGGTTTTTTGTCTTCTTTCATTCTTCTTCTGAAATTTTCCATTTTCTCAAGTTAGCTGGTATTAGTTCATTTATTTTATTGACCTTTCATAGGTCTTCATAATTTTCATTATGATGATGGCAACTTCTTAATGAAATGAGCAGTGATAACTTACCTAAACCTATTTCAATCCTACTTAACCCAACTCCAACCTCACCCCCAACCCCCTCTTCTTCCGCAACAAAAAGAATAAAATAAAAGAGAGATAATTAATTATTGCCTCTTGCCCCTGTAGGACCTTGAGTGGTCCAGGAGTTGCTAATGAAGTAGGATAATTTATGAACTGCTTATATTTGAGTGATATGGTTACACTATTTTGATGTGGAATGGGAGTATAAGATAACAGATTATCAGTCAATCTATTATATGAGAGGTATCATCCAGATGAATCACTTTCTTCCTGTTTTTGTAGCCATTAGTTGGTTTGCCAATATTGTCAATTTTATGTTTGAGTTTAAAAGTTAGATTATTAATTGTTAAAGTACTATTAAGTTTGTTTCTTTATTTTGGTGCCTTTGACTTCAAGAAGTAAGCATTAAATGGCTGGGAGTGTTTTAATGAAATTTTTGTTTATGATTTCTTAAGGTTTGTGCTTACAAAGACGGTAAGGTCATTATCGATACTGCTGCTGGAGTGCTTGGAAAATATGATCCTCGTCCAGTTCAGCCTGATAGCCTTTTCCCTGTTTTTTCGGTAACAAAGGGTATTACAGCAGGAATGTTACATTGGCTGGTTGACAATGGGTATGTTACTGTCTAGATCGATGCAAAGCTTCTTCGCAATTCTTCATGCTTTCTTAGCAAGCTTGTTACTGGAGCAGTTATGTGTGTCCCTGTAAATATATGTCTCTGCACATGTATGGCAAACTTGTCATTTTCTACTTTCGTCTCATGGAGGCCTGGCCAGACAATATTTTAATCATGCATGTGTTCTTGACAGTCCACGTCATCTGCATGTCGCGTGAAATGGTTATAGGGGACACTAAGTTTTACATAATTCACTGGAAGCAAATATTAACATGTGTCAAGGTCTTATTTGCATGTCCTTTTTGCAATGTGAATAAAGTAATGATGTATTATGGCTGCATTCATGTTTTATCGGCATGATGGCAGCTTTTATGTTGTTCACAATCCTGGCATCTTGTAATCTTTCTTGGACATGGCCAAAATTTTGGATGTATGGATCATCCTCTCATTCCTTTGGGCATTGGAAAAAATGTATAGAGTTTGGTCAAGTGGGTTAAACTTGTTAGCTTGAGATAATTAGTTTATTTTGGTTTGAGCCTTGGTGTAAATGTCATGAAAAGATTATGGTAAGCGAATTTTTCATGCATTTGTAAGGTCCAACTGTCATTCAATTATGGGTTTTTTTTTAGGACATTCCTACTCTTTGGATCTCATTGTAAGAGACTTTAAGAAAGCCGAAAAAATTAGCACCTAAGCACCAGCAAAAACCCGCTAATTGGGGGTTTCAGGCAGCTAGCTGGTTAGGCAGCCAAACTGGGCTGCCCAGTCGGGTAAACTTGGGCTCTGTAGTCACTACAGAGCCCTTCTTTTTTTTTTTTTTATCTGTTTCACACCCAAAACGACAACATTTTGGTGTGCCAAAACAACGTCATTTTGGTGTTAAGTGATTGGAAAAAAAAAAAAAAAAAAGTTTCAAAACCTTTTTTCACTCGTCATATTCACATCTCATCGGATCACCCCTTTCACCTTTGCCCTTTTTCAAACCCTACCCGTTACCTTCATTGTCGCTGACTTGCCATTATCGCTCGTCATCGTCACTGTCACCACCAGAGCCGTATAATTGAATGGATGAAGTCGGTCAAAGTTGGGCACTAGCAAGTGATAAATGGTGTGGTGAGTGGGGTGTGATCAGGGTTGGCAATTGGTGTGATTGGTACGTTGGTGTGAACTGTGTAAATTGAAGAATGAAGATCAAAAGATGAAGAAGGCTTGAGGTTTGACTTTGAGTAGGCAAGCAACATTGTTTTTAGCTTTGTTTTTAAATAATAAACCCCAAAACGGCGTCATTTTGGTTTTTTTTTTTTTTTTTTAAGTTTTAAAATGAACCAAAACAGCGTGTTTTGAACATTTATTATAAAGACCGTCTTCAACCTTTCTTCACCCTTCAGTTCTTCTTCACACCCAAAAGACCCAAAGGCAAAAACAGAGTCAGCCAAGTGTGACTGATCGCCGGTCAAACAGCCCAGTTGGCGGCTACATGTTGGGTAGGGGGCCAAATCGCTAGGCGGTCGGCAGACTGGTGCCTAGAGATTTCCACAACCTTAAAATGTATTTTTTCCTTAAGTTTTAGTGATTCTCTTTTTTGTGCATTTCCACAAATGGTAGCATTCTGTCTTGCAGAAAACTCACCGGCTGGGCAGCCAAATCGTTAGGCGGTCGGCTGCCTAGCGCCTAGCAACTTCCACACATTAGAATGCTTTTTTCCTTTAGTTTTAGTGAATATCTCCTTTGTGCATTTTCACAAATTGTGGCTTTCTGTCTTGCAGAAAACTCAAGCTTGAGGATAATGTTGCCAACATTTGGCCAGAATTTAGTTCAAATGGAAAACATCTCATAAAGGTGTAAAATTGTTCGAAGAGCCCATTCTTATCTAATGGTGATCTGTTTGTGTTTCATAATTGTTTTTATTTATATTTTGGTTTCATTTCAGGTTCATCATGTGCTTAACCATACAAGTGGTTTGCCCAATGCCTTGGCTGAACTTAGAGAAGAAAATCCTCTGATACTTGCTGATTGGGATGAATGTTTGAAGCAAATGGCCATGGCAGTACCAGAAACTGAACCTGGACAAACACAGCTGTATCACTATTTGTCTTTTGGCTGGCTGTGTGGTGGAATTATTGAGGTATAATAGCATGCTCAGTTAGCTTTCAGTTGGATATAAGTTGTCAATTATGTTTTGGTTATTAAGCTTTCATTAGTTGGATGCTTTGAGTGTCCCAATTCTTGGTGAGTTGTCTCCTGACCAATAGGGATTTCTTTATTTATGCACTCTCTCATACTCTTATCTGTCTTTAGAGAATGATAAAGATAAGTGATCTATACTTCCCAATGATCTTAAACCACATTCTAATGTGCTTGGATAAAACAGCATGCGTCCGGGAAGAAATTTCAGGAGATACTTGAAGAAGCATTCATTCGTCCCCTTAATATTGAAGGTGAACTATATATTGGAATTCCACCAGGTACATATCAAACTTCACCTTATATATCTACTTGTCAAACTTCAGCAAATACAGATATTAAGTTCACCTGACAGTTCTGCACAATTTGTTCAAAATATATCATTTTGAACTAGTCTTTATAGATTGGAAAATAAAACTATGGTATATTGTGATTAGGAAATTAAACTAGCTTTCATCAATGGCATCATTGTGCTTTTCCTTGTCTGCCTTCAGGTGTTGAATCCCGACTTGCAGCCTTAACAACAGATACAGATGACCTCCTCAAACTTTCGGAGCTCTCCACTCGTACTGACCTGCCATCGACTTTCCAGGCTGCCAACCTGGCCCAATTTGCTACGGCCGTAGCACCTTTATTTAATATGTTGAACATTCGTCGTGCCATCATACCTGCTGCTAATGGACATTGCTCAGCCCGTGCACTTGCACGCTACTATGCAGCGTTGGCTGATGGTGGTGCAGTCCCACCTCCGCATTCCTCTCTGGCCACGCCACTGCTTGGTAGCCACCCTCACATTCCCAAATTTCCTTCCGACAAGAGCTCCAAAAAGTCGAAAGATAAGAAAAGCAAGGACAACCGAAAATACGGCAAAGATTTTCATAGTAGAGATGCTAGCACTGACAGCATCACTATGCTCATACAAAACGAAAGCAGTCCCAGTAGCCCTGCTGTTGGTTTTACTCCAAACAACAATTTTAGTAAGATATACTGTAACCCGAGAATTCATGATGCATTCTTGGGTGTAGGTGATTACGAGAATCTAGCAATTCCGAATGGAAATTTTGGGCTCGGTTTTAAGAGGTACAAAACAAAGGACGGATCCTTTATTGGCTTTGGACATTCAGGCATGGGAGGATCTACTGGTTTCTGTGACATGAACAATAGGTTTTCTATAGCTGTGACCCTTAACAAATTGTCATTTGGTACCACAACCGGAAGAATAATTCACTTCGTATGCTCAGAACTAAATCTCCCAATGCCAGCGGAGTACTTGAGATTTGGTGGAAAGGAACCTGATACGCTTGACATAGTGAAGCCTCTCATTAACTGATGGAATTTACTTGTACCTGTATTACATATAATTATTAAATGTCCTTACATAAGAAATCTTACAGTGATTAAATTACGTTAGACAAGTTGATTATACGAACCAGTGTTTGTATTTCCAACTTTTGTCTGATAAAACTGAGATGAAATATAATAAATTTTTCTAACTAGGGCTTCAAAAGAGAGGTGATTTTTGTATGTTTATAAGGAATGGATCAATACCGTGGATTCACGTGATGGGAGCAGAAATGCATGGTGGGGGAAGCAAAATAATATTCAGTTAACAAATGATTTTATTTAAATTGGTACAACAACAAACTCGGTTGCTGCCTGCTCATTTGCTGTCAAAAATCATGCTAATTATTGTACAAGATTCGATTTGGATTGGAGTATTTTAAGTGTACATCCGTCCAATTGATTTTGATGTTTTTTAATTTCTGTGGAATTGTGTATAAAATATATAATTGAAGCAGGGTAGAAGATGAGACCAGCATCGCACTCCATGCTTGATGCTTCAAGGAAGGTGCTACATGGAGTTCTATTGGTTTACATGTCACTTTCAAATATATAATTCGATTGGTTGACAAATATTTTTCCACATTGGAAATGCAATATCACCTTCCCATGCTGATATATCACACAGTTATTTCAGTATCAGAAAATTTGAGACAAGATTGATTGCACAAGTTATGATACAATTTCTCTGATATATCACACAGTTATTACAGTATCAAAACATTTGAGACACAATCGATTGCACAAGTTATGATACGGTTTTTTTAACAACTCAATTGAAACAACTTCAGAATTATATATGCCTGAAAATAATTCAGGCAAAATTTTAACATAATTGGTGGAAGGAGCCAGAAAATAAACTGAGGTGGTCCATGACTCCATATGGATCCTGGATGACCGGGGAGGAGATCTGATTTAACCCATTTGAGAATTAAAAATGATGTGGTTTCCTGATATGGTACAACTGGATCCCAATAACATGATCTTCTTATTCATGACACAGAATACAGTACAAATTAAGTTTACAGAGAGTTGTCTAATACACTGAACTTAAATTAATACTAGATAAGCAAATGCATTGGCTAGCACCCTACAATTATCACTAATATCATTATCATTACCTTTCGAAACAAATATATCATTATTATTAATTGTATACATGTCCAATACATTTTAGCCAGCGTTCATGCTTATAAGATTAATCAGATTCAAACCCATTATTCATAATAATTTGCATACGATGGCATTTGAATGATTATTCTCAACATCGAGCGTGCAACATCGTGGCTCTTACTATATAAGTGACACCCTAGATTAAAAGAAATCAAGTGATCACTTTTGTAGTACTATCTGTTCATTATTTTCTCCATTTGTAAACTTTGATTTTACAAAATGGTGGGCATGACCGATGTATGTTCTCGTTTGATCGGCGAGTTGGTGCAAGTACTAGGAGTTTCAAGATCCAATTCCACTCACACGGATCCAAAGTCGACATGCAAGTCACAAACTGCACCCCCAGTTGATAACTTGATGCTCAAGGCACTCACAGCAGTGTTTGGGATGGAGACCATGGCAAAATAAAGAAGGAAAAGGCACGGTGGGTGGTGGAAAACCTAGGTTTGATATACAGTGAAGATCTGCCTGGTGGGGTTGGTGAAGAAGAAGAAGTGCTTGTGGAGGAAGTGCTCGTGGAGATGCAACAGCAGTCCAAACGCAATGAGTTGCTGCGTGAAGCTTTCAGGATATTTGATGAGGATGGCAATGTATACATAGATGCAACTGAGCTGAAGAGAGTTCTTCAATGTTTAGGGTTGGATAAAGGGTGGGATATGGCTGAGATTGAGAAGATGTTGAAGGTTGTGGACTTGAATCTTGATGGCAAAGTTGATTTTGGTGAGTTTGAATTAATGATGGGTTGAAATGATCAAATTAACAATTGTATGGTCATATATAAGCCTATAATTATCACCAAATCTAATTGTATATTCTTCTTTCTCATTGATTTTGTCATGATTAATGACATGGTTATGTCAACAATGTTTAATTGGTCTTTTTACTGTGATTCATGATTCATTTTGCTTTATACTTTTTAAAAGTAAACAGTTAGATGTTCATATAGCAATTGAATTGCTAGCTACTATAGTAGACTAATATATATATATATATACACACAAATGGCAAACAATATTAGTCATTAACTAGTTAAACTACACTATCAATAACATTCAGATAAGCTAGTCCCTGGTCTATTAAGTAGGTTAATGTAGCAACAGATGGATATATAGAGTCTCATTAAGGCCACATATCAGAGACACAGCTAACGGCGTCGCTGAGGACTCCATTGTTGTTGGTGGTGTTGGCACTGTTGATATCAGAGTTTCCAAGTCCGGAAACAGTATTGATTCCGGGATATGAATGACCTGCAGCATGATGATGATGATGATGATCTCCATGAACTGTGATTGTTGGTGACACATTTGCCAGCTGCCTCACATGATGATTATGTGTATTGATTGGTTGTGGAGTAGTTAAATGACTTTGAAGAAGTTGATTCAACCCACATGTTAAGGACCCTCTTGCAACTATATCTTCAGCTAATTTCACCTAAGACAACAATAATCATCTGTTGCTGCTACCTTTTCTAATGATTATATATGAATCATAGAAACATCTTCATTTTCACATTTAAATGAAATACTATATATTAAATATTGTGTATATATATATATCTATATGTCTAATTACCTTGGCTCTCAGAGCTTCCACATCCGATTTAAGAACTCTGTTGTTTGTATCAGCATTGCGATACTGCTGAGTTGCTTCTGTAAACTGCTTGTGTAAGGATTCGTTGTCACCTCTCAGTCGTTCAACCTGTAAAATAATTATACATCTATGACTCCACGTTCAAAGTTGAAATGTGAAATTCCTCACAAAGATTCAATCAAACCTGAGATTCAAGTTCTGCCATATGGGCTTGCCTTCTTTTTCTTGATCGTCTCGCTGACTCACGGTTTGAAATCATCCTGAAAACACAAGGAAAACGATAAATAAATTCGAATAATCAATTATTAGTAACCTACTTAAAGTCTTTTAAAGCTTAAGAAGAACTGAAATCAACGAAGATTTTATTATATGCATGGCTGCATGCATGATATCAATATCAAACCTTCTAATGCGTTTCAAATCAATAGGGTCAGGGCTCTGTTCACAAAGGCCAGCTTCTATCTCAGCATCAATATCATCATCATCGGATTGGTCTGGTGAGGAACCACTAGTACCTCTTCTAGTTCTAGCTTCACTATGTTTGCTTTTTGGTGTATGATTGCCCCACGTTGGACTTCCAGCTGCCCAATTAGTACAAACCAATAAGTTGAAATGATTGCTTCAACTGCATTCATTAGCTATTTACATATATGCATGATGGGTTTAGGCTGGTGCGTACCACATATTGAGGACTGAGAATCAATAGTGGTGGTGGCAGCAATGTTTGGTGTCTTGGGGTCAGGATTTGGTGACAACACAAGGCTCTCTGTCAGTCCCCCATAATAAATTGATGGAAACCCATTCGTCATTATGTCCTGCATGCATGGCTACCCATGTATATCATTTAATACTGTTAATATTGGCAGTGCCACCCTCAAAAATTTTGATTGTCAAAACAAAAACAAGAATAAGATGCAATAGATTTGAGTAATCTATATAAAATTTGATTACTCTGTAAACCATGGTTAGAGGTCTTAATGGGCCAGGCATGGCCCAACCCAACATGCTGTCTTCGTTGTGAAGATAAAAAAGGTTGGATTGTGACGGCCCGTTTATGAAGTATATGGTCTTACTTTATAAGGTAAATTGATATGCCAATAATATATATATATATATATAAAATCAAAGTAGTTGGCTTTTCTAGGCAACACTTTAGCAAACTGACTCGGCATATGTTGTCAGTTCGTGACTGGCCATGTCAAAAAAAGACAAGCTCTAATGACTTGGCTAACCTAGAAAAGCCAAAGCATTGCTATTGGCTTCGCTTTTGATTTGTGTTATTTTTCAAGTTTCCAAAGTTTTTACAAAACCCCATCATCGAATTAATCTTAAATTAAGTTACATGATCAGTCAAATAGATTTCTATCAAACTACATCATCAATTTAGTGATCAAAATATTAGTTTATAACAATAATAATAATAATAATAACATCACTAGATATGAGTCAACAAACGAAAAATAATGTATGTAACAATAATTTTTTTTTAAAAAAAAAAAAAAAATAGAGCATGCACGAACCCGATTCTTGAAGGCAAAAGAAAAATCAGAGTAACAAGAACCATCAGCAAATAAATCGTCATCAGTTTGAGCTGGTGGGCAAGTCTTCTTGAGACACTCTTGAAAATCCAACTCGGATGGGCTTCGCTTCATGTCTCTTCCACCTATGTTGTTCCTTGACTCGGTCGTGCCTGGTGAGTTTTGATTGTTAGTTGAGGGTGGTTTCTGCTCCATCATCTTCAAGTTTGGTTACAGAAAAAGAGAGAGAGAGAGAGAGAGAGAGAGAGAGAGAGAGAGGAGTTTAGAGTGGAAGGGGTGGTGACTTTATAAAGTGTAACAAGTGAAAAGAAATTAATAGAATAAATTAACAAAATAAAGTTATGTTTGTAATGTATATTATAATTATATTATAACTAGAGAAATTTATGACAATGACTTTTTCTAGGTTGAAGTTGAAAAATAATTTTTTTTTTAAAGATTTTATATTTTTATTGAGTGTATTTTTATCCAAAAATAGTTATTTTTGTAAGATTATGAAAAAAAAAATAGTATTTAATTTAAACTAAAAAAAATCATTTATAGAAAAAAAAAAAAAAAACCCTTAGAATTATTAGAGACCACGACAGAAAAGAAAAATGCCACCATGAAGTTAATTAAAGTTGACGTGTTCGGATTACCAAAGTGACCTTACTTCCCGTTTCTATTTACCACCATTACCTTTCTTAGTTTGTTCACGCGCACGGTTTCCATCATGGTGAGGATTCTTAGTTGCTAAGAAATGGTTTGATACCAGCCCCATGTATGACTCACTTGTTAAAGATAGGTAGTCAACACGAACAGTTACATAAAACTTATAACAAATGTGTTGTACTGATTGTAGAGCTTATCAATTCATTTTATATGAAGTAATATAAATATTCATGTAAAATATTAAATTTATAAATAACTTTATATTGACGATGTAAGGTTTGCAAAATTTATGTATTAATAAATTTATTTTTGCTATAGAATGAACATGTTATTATTGTATGTATGTTTTTCGAGAGATCTTATATTTAATTGTTCTGAGGATTTCTAACATTTTTGGATGTAGCAATCATTGAAGAGAAATGATATCAAATCACAACATATTCAACCGAGGACAATGGCAAATTATTGGTTTTCCAAAGCAGGTGGAGATCATATTGGTGGGTCACATGAAGTTCTGCAAACATATAAAAAAATTGCATGGGAGTGCGGATGGGGCAATAAACCAGTAAATAATGTCCAATATAAGAATATCAGAGGAGGGGAAGTGGGGGTTGATACAGTAAATAGAGAGTGGACTGGAGGAGTAATGTGGAGACAAGTGGGACGATGCATTCAAAAGGTGATTTGGACAGGCACCGACCTTATTAAAGCTACTGAACCATCACAGATGCTTTGCATGTCATGTAATGGCATGCCATGCTATTTATATAAAAGAAGTTAACTCCACTTTCTTTGTTTTTATTAAAGCAGCCGCCTTTTAATTTGCTTTATTTAATTTTAGAACGGGTTATTAATATATACCTAATTCTATATAGTGATTTTAAACTTTAATCTTCCGTTGTTTCAAGTGTTAAGTCTATTTACACAACTTACACGCACGTTTATGATTGAGTGTTCACAAATAAGAGATTGAGATGACAAGTAATTGTTATTCTCAATATTGTTCAAAAGTTCAACAATTAGTGATCATATCAGCAAATATCTGGTCCTGGTGCTGACCAGGCAAGCCCCCACCCTCATGCCACAATAACACGATAAAGTTGCCAAATTTCTTTTGAAAATCGGTCTGTTGTGGGCGGCTTGTCGTTTACATGACTGTCCTGTGAGACCAAAACATCATTTGTAATTGAAGAAGATTTTGTGGTTCTTATCTTGGCATTATCTCTAGTCCGGTTCAACCGAATAAACCCATCCATAATTAATTGCACCCTAATTTTACTACAATATAAACAGTATTAATTCTGCTAGACAATTCAAAAACAAACACTACTAATCAAATAAGTCAAAGAATCTCAAGGGAAAAGAGTGATAATCTGATATTAACCAGTTGGCAGACATTCTTTGTAACCAATGTCGAAACATATATATATATATATATATATTCAGGTTTTATTAGTGGGATGCATGAGCCAACAACTTATATTCTTAAATCTTAAACAGGGTTCAAGATTCTCTCCTGTACAGATACTCGAAGATAATGCACTCCATTTGAATATAATAAAAAAATGAAAAACAAAAATTTAGGAAAATAGCTCCCAATCATTCATAACATATGTCATTAAATCTTATAAATATTAGTACAATAAAGAATCCTAATTCTTTAAACAATTCCTATTCGACTGTTAGGGTCTCTGCTTTTAAAAGTTGTTGATTTCTCTTTATACTTTTCATTATTATTATTATTAAATCTACCATGTTCAGTATAAATATTAGCATAAAAAAGAATCCTGATTCTTTAAACAATTCCTATTCGGCTGTTAGGGTCTCAGCTTTTAAAAGTTGTTGATTTCTCTTTATACTTATTATTATTATTATATATTTTTATGATTTTTTAGACCACTTAGGTTTATTTCATAAGGATGTTATTAAAATACCACTTGAAAATGAAACTAATGTAAAATTATTCATTTTTTAATGCTCAAAAAGGGGATTCAATGTTATTATTTTCTATTTTATGGGATTTTCCAAATTTTACCCTTGAAAAAATAAACAAAGCGCTGCTAAAAAAAAAAGCCGGTGCTGAAAATAGTTAGTTGGTCCCGGGCCCAGCAAACCTTTCTTGTTTGAGGCAACTTTGACTCATTAACACGTTCAACCATGCGACATTTTTATGGTACAAGAAGCCCAAGAATGAAATTTGGGAGTAATTAAAAATTGTGAACTGGGTTAAGCTTGTGCATGTCGATATGTCCTGTCCTGTCCAGACCTCAGTGTCTGCAATTTGGGCTTAACAAAGATTGACCCAAATTTACTCCAAACAAGGATTGATCAGGAGAGTTCTGATTCACGAAATCAACGGGCAATAGTTGTAAAAAATATTTTCACAATTAGAATTTGCTCCTTTAGTCACAAAATATTGATAATAGTCATCACCTTAAAACTTTTTAACTCTATTGGATCTCCTATAGGGCACTCTTTATCTGCCTTATACGAAAAGCAAACTCGGTTCATGCACTAAATATCTCTTATATCTTTCTATATATTTTAAAATGAAATATATGTTGCCTTTCAATAATTCTTTACAAAAAGATCTTAAAATACAACATAATGCAATCCTTTTTTGACTCACTCTCTTAATTAAGAAATTTATTAAATGATTATATTTACATGTATTATAATATTAATGGGACATATAACAACGGTTCATATTTAGATAAAATTACATGTATTTTTAAATTTCTTAAAGACTAAAGATTTTGATATGATGGTTCGTTCAATAGCATATCTCACATTTTCATGTTTAAGTTGTGAATTCAAGTAGTCTCTCCTTCAAATTTCGAATTGATCATATACAGTTATTTAAAATAAACATATTTGATTTAGATTTAAAAATATTAAATATCAATATTATAAATTGTGTACTCCACCAAGACCCTTTATTAAAAGATAAAAAGTATGTATCTAAAACCACACGGACGAATAAGATAAGATAACTAATAAAAGCAGTCAAAGATATTGATGTTTACAGAGCCACTTTGATGTGATTATAATTGTAACATTATTAGTTTATTACAGAGTCTCTACTTGCAACTCACAATCCACTTTAATTCAACCGTTGTAATCGAAGCATAAATTAAAGAAAACTAGATATTCTATTTCCATTACACAGGACTTGATCCATTCACATCAATCTTTTTATTCCCACTCCCAAACACGATATCAAGATTGTAAAGGATTGGCACCATTGTCACAGAACACAAGAAGACCAAAACAGGCCCAAAAATCCAAAGTAGAAGTGGCAAACCTGCGTAGAAGATCCTGTTCCCAACTGTGTTCAAAACAAACCCTTTCTCCAATAACTCACTCACATACTCAGGAGTCACAATCTGCATTGGATCCTGAGGGGTGTTGATCAGAATGTTGACTTGGTTTACAAATCGGATGGACAAAGTGTGACAAAAAAATGAGAAGAGGAAGACGGTGAGGAGTGCCACATATTTTAGAGCCACCATGAACTCCCCATGAGCCCCATAAATGGCATCGTTGAGTGGCTTCTTTATGCTGTATGTGCTGCTTATGACGGCAGCCATGCCGGCACAGAGGAGGATTGAGGTGGTTGCCATTAGAGTTGATCCCATGATCATGTTCCTTAGGGATTGAACGGCTAGGATGTTTTTCTTGTCATTGTCCTGATGATCAGACAAACATTCTTCTCAGCTTTTGTTAATAATTATAACTTTGGGCATGCATGTGAATATATTTAGTGACTTCCACCTTATAGCCTTATCTAATTGTGCCAATTAAACAAAGCACAAATTGACCTACTGAGACGCAATCAACTTTGATTAATTTATTAATTATAAACTTCACGACAAATTAGAGAATTTTTTTTTTTTTTTTGTCTAGTCAGTTTTGGGCCATATTGATGTTACTTTTGGATCAATGATCACCAACTGGTAATTTTTTTATTTTTATTTTTTTATTTTTTATCAATGTGATGTTAATATTTGTGTACCTAATAATTCTCATGTCGATATGTCGATTTTCACCTTAAGATTCTTTATGTATGGAAAGATGTTTGTTTTAATAAAACTAAAAGTAAATTAATGTGTTTCATTGATACCTGTTGAATTGTATCCTTTGATTGAGATATGCGTAGTATGAGTGTTAAAAGGCCTGGAAATTAAGGGGTTGAAATTAAGTTGGTAATTGGTAGTCAAAAATTGTGACTATCACTGACCACAGAAGAAGGAGAAACATATATTGAGCCAACTTTTTATGAAAGGATTATGAAAATCATGTCAGTCTACATTAATATAGATCACAATTAATAATTAATATTTGTAATATGAAACGCCACTAATACTGTAAAAGCCTATCCGATTATTAAAGCAAATTCTGCATGAGATCATGACAGTTGTTGCACAATATTTATCCTCGCATATTTTGGATTCAACTTTTAACATGCAAAATTTTATCAAGACTGATTGATGTACCATGACAATTGTTCAAAACTTCAAATTGAACACATCTGACACCACAGAGACTACCGTAACATACCAGATGTATATCTAGCTAGGAAGGTCCAATCTCTATTTTGGCTTACTTAAAAAGATAAAATCAAAAGCAAAAGTTAGTTACTAACTTCACCAATGCATATGCATTCATCAGCCCATTATCAAACAAAGTTTCTAATTTAATTGTTTCTCATTTGATAATTTTTAGATAAATATATATATAGACTAAATGTGAAGTGAGATAGAAACCATTGATTATGATCAATGCATGCATGATTTAAAATACATATATGTGTGTGTGTGTGTGTGTAAACTGAAAAGCAAATAGAGATATGAGAATTTGATTACAGTCATCATTGCAGAGACCCATAAACGTCTTCCTTTTGAATTAGTACCAACAATGGTTGTGAGAGGTTGAGTCCTGACTTTGTGCCATAACCAGACATGATAACCCGTTAATATGGAAAACCCTAATGGAACCAGGATCACATCCAAGTAGCTTTTCCTCCATTCCATCTCGTTCTCTCCGTGTGTGTGATCAACTGATTCTGCGTAGGAATTTAGTTGTGTATTTGTTGAGCTTCTCTCAAGTGAATCTTCCTGGTGTCCATTTATCATCAGCACTATATATACACAGTGAGAATATAATGTATGTGGACACGTTTGAATGATCAAATTCAAGGCACAAGAAGTGACAAGGAATGGAAAGCAAGTCTCTTTATCACACACTAGATTACAAGCACAGAATGCAAGCATTACTACGTGGGAATTGTGTCCCACCTCCCACTAGATTAATAATCAACAATTTTTTTTTTCCTACTTTCATGAATTTCATGTCACTTTTTTCTCCTATAAAATAATAATTCATAGGTGTTGTCAAAATAATAAAGAAAAAAAAAAATCCATAACTTGTATAGAATGTATAGACTACGTACTCATATCTAATGTAAAGAAAAAAAATGTGAATGATGAGATGCGATAATTAATTTTAGTAAACTAGCTAAGATGGTATATACGAGCAAGCATGGAATACAAAAAAGTTGGAATTGAATTGAGAGACAGATAAAATGAAGGGCAAAGTGGAGAATGGAGGTGATGAATAAATTAAAAAGAGAGTGAGATCTGACAAAGCGCAAAAGAAGAAAATTTGGAGAGAGACCAAACAAAATACGAGGCGTGCCTTTATCAAGACAAAGTTAAAAATAAGTGTTATGTGTTTGCACGCACTACCATAAACCATGGCTATATTTAATAGGGAAGATCCTTTTCAAATAAGGAAAATTAAACTCCCTGCTAATCAAAATTTATCCGTGTTGTGTGACTCTCAATTTTTAGTGATATACACGTGTATATACCTCTTTATCCATGCGTATGAAACTCCAAATTATTCCAATCCAAATTAATTTAACAACGTGTTTAGTCACTTTATATGTTAATAGCGTTTGTTCTGGATAGAATATAAGAGGTTTGGTAGCTTTTATCGTGTCTATGCTCGTTTAGTCAAGTTATATTGGTTTTAATTTTAACCTAATATTCCCAAGAAAATACTACTCATTCTAATTAGCTCTCGTCAGCATATTCCATATGTGTATATATACCTATACCAGAATATACCAATTAACCAAATATGCATCATCATTCATAATCAAATATAGTTCTTGATTTTAATGTCATGGGTTAGGAGAACATATTAAGAATCTAAAACTTTATTATCTTTTATACATGGAATTAACAAAATAAAATCATTGGTATATATATATATATATTTTTCTACTAGGACTAGTTTAGGGTGTTTCTAGGATCAGTTATAATATAACTTTAAAGGATCAACTCTCAAAATATGGGAGGTAGAAATGACCTTAAGGTGCTGTCAAGACCAGCTACAATATGACTCTGAAGTGCAACTCGGGGATCAACTCTCAAAATATGGAGAGAGGGCAACCCACTCATATTAAAGATGTTCACATTAAGTGAGACTTGTGAGTTGAACCCATAACCTTTTATAATGTAAATGAACAAGCTTTTGGTTTTACCATTGCACCAAAATCACTTTATTTGAATCATTGATTATCACACAGTAAAAATATTGGATTGTGATATCAATTTTATGAAAACTAAATGCAAGATTTTTGAATTGACACGTATCAAATATTTTCCAATAACGAACATAATACACTATCTCAAATTATTCTTTAAAAATAGTGGGCTTAGAATAGGAATGTTTTGGCACAATAATATTTATTCAAGCAAGCAATAAAGTTTTTTTTTTTTAAAAAAAAAAAGGAAAGAAAAAAGAAAATTACAATTTCGTCCTTACATTTTGAAAAACCTTCACTTTTACAAATTTAAATTGGTTTATGAATTCGTTATCCTTAAAGTATTAAAAAAATCATCATATTAATTAAACTTAATTTATAATTTACAAAATAAATTTTTAAATTAGGTAAATATTAATTGATCGGAAAAATTACACTAAAGTACCTCAAACTATTGAATTATTACAGTCATGATGCGAGTTTAAGCTAAATTACACATAAATACCTTTGACCTGGTTTGACTAACAATTAATTAACAGTAAAGTTAATATCTCAAGGGTAAATTGGTCTTTTTATATATTAAATAAATTAAAAAATAAAAAATAATTAATTCTCAATTAAAAACTGCCACGTCACACTAAATTTTAAAATAATTTAATTATTTATTTTTTTATACAAAATAATTCAATTAATTAATATTATTATTATTTAAATAAAAAATTAAAAGAAAAAGTTTCCAACACTCAGATTCATCGTCATTATCAACATTAACACAAACTTTATTAACAAATCACCATTAACAAACACCAACAAAACTTCATTAAAGCATTAACTCACATCAACACCAAAAACATTCATCAACCCACAATTATCATCATCAAACCATCATCATCAACTCATCTTAAGAAACATCTAAACAAATCTTAAGAAAAAATTTTTTTAAAAAAAATACAAATTAAAGCATCTGACGAACCTAGATTCGACGAACCCAGATTCGACGAACCCAGATGGTTCGTCGCGAACTCAGATTCGATGAACCCAGTCGAATCTGGGTCCGTCGAATCTTAAGAAAAAAATTTAAAAAAAAAATACAAATTAAAGCATTTGACGAACCCTAGTCGAATCTGGGTTCGTCAAATCTTAAGAAAAAATTTAAAAAAAAAATACAAATTAAAGCATCTGATGAACCCAGTCGAATCTGGGTTCGTCGCGAACCCAAATACCCAGAAGAACAAGAAGAAGAAAAGAAAAGGAAGAAGAGAAGAAGAAAAGGGAGAGAGTGATGAATCCAGAAACCTCGAAGAAGAAGAAGAAGAGAGAATTATAGAGAGAGAGAGATTTTGTTTTTTAGAGAGAGAGAGATTTTGTTTAAATAATATTTCAAATATTGTTTGATATATAAAAAGACCGATTTACCCTTGAGATGTTTACTTTACCGTTAATTGATTGTTAGTCAAATCAGGTCAAAGGTATTTATGTGTAATTTAGCTTAAACTCGCATCATGACTGTAATAATTCAATAGATCGAAGTATTTTAGTGTAATTTGCCCTAATTGATCTTAATAGGTTTTGAGCGTGTTACTTTCAAAGAAAAAAAAAATAATAAATGAAACTTATAATTCATTATCAAAGTGCTTTAAATGAGTCAAAAAGATAACCCACATTCCCAGGCATTTTAATATGTTATCTCCCTACTTTAGGAGCCATGCAAAGTATAGCAGCAATATGTGCTAAAAAGAAAGAGTGCAAATAAAAGACATTCAAGGGCATGCAATTAGATAGGCATCAGCGGAGCAACAAACAAGGTTCAAAAGTAGCTTAATTATACTGTGATTAGACAAATGCTAAACCAAATTGAAATAAATCATGAAGAGGATGCTTCTGAAGAGTGGAGGTGGAGGCATACATATTGTCTGTTGGGGGCAATGGAAGCTATTGACTAAATGAGATCCACATAGGACCATGTTAGGTCTAGTGCTCACCCAACAATACAATAACATAATCAATGCATATAAAATGTACAAGGTCCGGTTCAAATGGGCATTTTATTTTCTTATTATCATGAATGTAAAAGTACAACATTAGACCACATTTAGTGTTAGTGCTACCTCAAATGTCAAATCTGCTTAGTTTGTTTAGGAATATGCTTCCTTTTCGTGCAACACCCACTTCCTCGTCATCCCAATATATCTACTTGGTGCTTCTTTTCACCTGATACGATTTTTACACTCCTACACACAAAATCACTTTTCTCGATTTCACTTATTATTAAACAAAAATATTTGAAGCAATCGCAACTGTGCTAGTATTCGTTGTGTTCTTAACATGTGTTCATCATTTTTCTGTCATTATTGTTGATTAAATACGAATCATTATCAGTTTTTAATTATATTATAATACTAAATATAAAGTGGGGAGCTATTGTTGTTAGTAATAAAAAAAAAAAAAATTAATTAAGAGCACACCTTACGTTACTAATAATTTTATTGGAGGGTGATGGGGCCTGTGCAGTTTCTTTACCTTAAATTGATTATAATTTTATAAGGCAACATGAGTGATAGGCCGCCTTAATTCAATGCATATATATAATACACTTACATACAATTAATTAAATATTTAGATAAGGAGCCCTCCGTATAAAAATAACACCGACATCTCCATACAAGCAATGCATATTACTCATTATATTAAACATTCGTTAAACAATCAATCATGTCTTACTATTATTATTTGGAACTCATTTTTGTGCCCTCCATGTTGTCCAATGATTTAGTAACATAATAGAATTGTGTTACTAAATCATTATTTAAACACGTGTCAGACGAAATTCTAATCGTAGTTTGGACAAAATTTGGGCCTGATATTGGCGCTAACAGTGGCCAAGATGAGGGGCCATGCCCTGAAATCTAGCCGGGCCACATGGACATTAAAGCCCACTGATGGACTTATTGAGATGCTCTGAGGCAAATTAATGCCGGTGCCGGCTACTGAATTATAGGAATAGCATCACAAATTTGATGCAGTTACTAAGATGGATGAGATAAATCACGTGAAAACTAATTTTTAATTAAGGATTATTAGATTCTTATGAATAGTTCAGCATTCAACCTAGAGTTTAATGAATTTATTTTTAATGATAGATTTTTTTTTTTTTTAAGAATTCACAGATTGTATAAACTTTATATTGTTGTGAATATATAGACTCATCACCACTTTTATTTTGGAAATATTCTTTTTACCCATTTTGTTATTATTTCATTATGAAAATAACTTATTTTGTTGTTATTTCATCATGGAAATAATTCTTTTTTTTTTTTTTTGTCTATGTATAGGTATGTTTTGTAATCATTCAGATTTCAGAATACCTCATCAATGGAATTAGATTATCTCTTTCTCTCTTATTTTTTCTCATTCTCTTATTTTGATTATTATTTTATATTAATTACTTTTAGACCTTATTTTGTAACACATATTGATTGTATTAGAATTTTTTTAGAAATCAAATGGAATCTTGAGAAGAATGATAAAATTTGTTATAATTTTTTTTGCATAAAAATCATTTATAAATCCATTTAAAATCATATAAATCTATCATTTAAACGAAATATGTGAAATTAATATTTTTGTAATACATTTATATTTTATTGAATTTCATATAAATATAAATTAAATACATATAGATTTTATTAGATTTCATACAAATCTAAATTGAATATATTTAGATCTTAATAAATCACATACAAATTTAAACTGAATATATATAAATTTTAATATATTCATTTAAATATAGATTTTACACACCTATGTTTTTAAAATATTTTAAATTTCTATCATTAATCTTAGATGAATCTTTCGCTTTACGTGGCATTTGAGGCAGGAAATTTGAGGCCAAAGTGGAAGTTCTCTCACCTTCCAAGGCCACGTGCTTCTCTTTCTTATCTTGCTTCTAACCTTATACAATGTTTTTTTAATTCTTACAGAAAGATTCAAGAATGCTAGACCACTCCAATGATCAAAATGTTCAAAGCACTGATTTCTTGGTCCAATGAAGATTAACTTGATCTTCAGCTTAACCCAAGGGCAACCTTTTTTCCTTTTAGCAATGTTAGTTGTCAAAATTTTTTGTCCAATTTATGTTTAAATGATATGATACTTACGTTGTTAATATTATATTAATTATTACATCATCTCATAATTTATAAGATACTAACAATTTGTATACCATATCATTCTTATATAAAAATTTGGAAAGCATACATTATTCTTTTTTTTTTAATCAATTTAACCAATTTGATCAAACTGATCATAACAATGAAGTTTATTTTTAATCGTCAAAGGATGATATCTAACTTTTGTCTCAATATTAGAAATTCAAAAAAGAGATAAAGATGAAAACCCAAACAACTATGAGTATTATAAGATTTTTTTTTTTTTTTAAAACACCACTAAGTAGTTTCAATCTGAAATATTGTCAATCAACCATAATAGACAATATAAATTAATTTTTTATTAAGAGAAAGAGAGAGAGTTTTATACATTAAAGTTAATGACTTGAAAGAGTAGATTTTGGTTAAAAGAAATAAATTAAACCAAGTTTCCAACTCTTGGACAAGGTTCCAAATATCATTAATCGTTAATCAATCGATGAGACAGTAGTTAGCAATTTATCAATTATTGGGTGATTAATCGGTGATTAATTGATGAGTACTGTTTTAGAGGAAAATTATTATTTTTTGAAATCTGATAACATAAATTAATATTTTATAAAATATTAGGGGTTAAAACATAATTATTATTATAATTTTATCAAATTTGAGAAGGTTTGTGTAATTTTCCATTACATATATAAACTTACACTAACCCTACATATCACTCCTCTCTCTTTTGTCAATAACCACCATTTTCTCTCTCTTTCTCCTCTCCTTCCTCTCTTTCTCCTCTTCTTCCTCCCTCATCGGCTTCATCTACTACCACCTCCTCCTCGAATGTTTCTTCCTCTTCGACCTCCACTAGATGCTCCATTTCGGCCTCCTCGTCACCACCCTCTTCCAAACGGACCAAGCCAAGAGTCAGTCGCAACGTCAATCGTCGCTCTTCATCTCCGTCAACGTCAGCCGCAACCTAACTACGAACACCATCACCATCTGTTCTCCCATGCCCTGTAATTTTTCATTTTCTTTTATGTTGATTTTGTTATGTTCATTTTTCATTTTTTTTTTTTATGTTGATTTTGCATTTTTTTTTTTCAATCTTTGTGGGTATGACTAATGATTTATAATGATGATGTTGGGAGATTCAAATTTGTCTTTTTTTTTTTTGGGTTGATGGAGATTGATTTTTCTATTGTAAACGATTCGGCCGATTTAGGTTGATATGACCGATTTGGATGATTATTCGGTCCATCTGATTTGGGTCACCGATCTAGTCCATATCGGAGTGGTAGGGTGCCAATCAGCGCTTTATCACTGAAAAATCACCAGAAATCAGCGATTTTTGGAACATTGCTCTTGGATTTGAAAGCACCCATCACAACTATATTCAATCAATAATGTACAAGAACAATACAACTAATTACCAATTTATATAATGTGCAATTTTGCATCTCTTCGCTGGCTCAATAATTTAACTATATATAATTCATTTGGTATTGTAGAAGAAAAACATGTACCCAAAAAAAAAGTGTTGGTTCAAAGCAAATTTGTTGATAAAAAAAATGGAAAAACTTCATTTTAGTTTTCAAGGTATTAAAAAATATCAAATTTTTTAAGATCTTGGAGAAACAGTTATTCTCATTTCTAACTTTTTCAAACCTTTTTAATAAAGTTTAAATCGTTGGTAAACTGACAATTAAACCAAACAGAAAAATAAAAATGACTCAATTGCTCTTCATCATCTAAAATGACCTTTTTACTTCTAATAAAATCAAAATAATACATATCATTTGATCAATAAAAAGTTGACATGTGTACAATGATATAATTGTTACCTTTTTAAAAAATATGATTTTTTTTTTTTAAATTAAACAAAAATTATCAACCAAAGGATTTGGAAATCTGGTTCCAGAATTTTTATTTTTTATTTTTTAACAATAAAACTCTATTGACTTTTTTTTTTTTTTTTTCCATAATCTGTTTAATAATCTACTTAGGTTTGATGTGTTCATTTGTGTTTCATTTGATGTTTTCATAACAACAACCCAACAGAAAATGCACCCGAAGTACAGATCGAAACTTTCTTGTTATGGTTGATTTATTTGCGCTGTAGAGATTCAAGGGGAGGAGGACGACGACAGAGAGGACGGCGATGGAGGAGAGAACGATGAAGCTGTCGCCTCGATGAGGAGAAATTGGGCTACGTCGGCGCCATAGTGGCAGGCGATCTCGCGGCAGGTGGCGTGCTAGACTATGAGGAGCCTTGACGCCAACGCAGGAGGGCCATGGATCCAACGGTGGTCGCTACGGAGCTTGATGAAAAAGAAGATAATGAGGATGCAACAGAAGAGGCTGATGGCTGGAGGCCGTTGGGGAGGCTGGAGGATGAAGAGAGGATGATTTTGGGTTATTGAAGAAGAAGAAAGAGGGAGTTGCTTGATTTTTATAATTTCTGGGCTGTCTTTTTTTTTTTTTTTTGGTTCCTTTTAATTTCTAATTTCTAATTTCTAGTGCAAATCTACGTTTCAATGAAGATGTTGATTTTTTTCAACTTCTATTGGTGTTTTTTTTTTTCCAATTTTTGTTGGTGATATTTTTTCAATTTTTGTTGTAAAGGAATGGTTGATGTTTTGAAGATAAGTTAAAGGGTTGAAGATGGGTTCTGATTTTGTTGTTGGATGGTTGATGTTTCTTTTTAGATGAAGAAAGTGAGTTGATTTTTTTTTAATTATTTTTTTCATATTTTTTTGAATTTTTAAAATTTTGAATTTATATGTTTAATATCTTAACTATTCATGTGTTACGATTTTAGTCTTTCACATATAAAATTTATCTTACTCTTTCTGTCTAAATTATATGTACTGTTACTATTGATTGTCAATTGATCGACAGTTTAGACTTTTTTTTGAAGAGTTTTAAAAAAGTAAGAGACGAAAAAAGTTATTTTTTTTTAAGAGTTTTAAAAAAGTAAGAGACGAAAAAAGTTATTCCTAAAAAAGTTTTCAAAATATAATATTTTTTGAAACTTTAAGGATCAAAATAAAGTTTTCCTTCAAAAAAAACCCCTCAATTAATCATTTTAGATGCCAACCGCTTTCGGATGTGGTATGACTATACACAAATAACTACGAGATCGGTGGCATAGTGCAATTATTAGTTGACTCCTTAAACCACTTTTTAATATCCATGCTCTCCATTTGGAGCACCATTAAGTGCCCATGTGGTATTTTCGATCCAAATCAACCACATATATATATAATACAAACATATACAATCATCAAAATTTGAAGTGTTGCCATATTCCCGAAATAACTAGTTTACTTGAAATCCACATAAAATGTCTTCCTTTTAAATTGATTATTAATAATTTGTTAGTGATATATGAATCTCTCTCACCTTTGATAATAGTATGATGAGACAGAGGCACCGATGTTCTTCATTTTCAACTGATTCAAATTATAATTCCATATTAAAAAGTTTTTTGTATTGATTAGACGGTTTGAAGTGCGGATCACGTTGTGCTTACTATTTAATTATACCAGAACATGAATCAATTAACAGAATAATCATAGTCAAATCTATCTGCAATCATATGATTCATGTTTACATATTCGAGAATGTAAAGGCTATCCGTTCCGTGCACCACCTCCCTCTCAACATGCATTCAAATAAATGTTACATGAATCATCCTTATTTCGATCTTTCCATTTTTATTTTATTTTTTTTGAAACTTTGTCCTTCCGATTTTTATTTCTACTGTTCTGATGATGCAACATGAGCCAAGCTAATCATTTTCATTTACATCAAGTACGGAAATACAACTTATGTTCACTAGCAATTACTAATACAAATGATCAGTTACTAACATACCTCAATGCTAAAAAATAAACAGGAAATGATCTAATATGCGTTGATTGAGATTGACTGGATTTAATATATGTTAATAATGCGTCCCCTTAAATACATCATGGACAAATAACAAATCTGAACATATATTAGATTTTCTTTATAGTATAATATGTGTAATGAATGATAATTCCAGATAAAAGAGTAAAAGGGAAACAACATATCTAAATGTTTAAATTTATAAGAAATGACATAATTTTAGTATTATAAGCTTAATGGAATTTATGACAGGCCAACGCAAATGATGTAACAAAATCCATCAAAATCATAATATATTACGTTGATGTAACAAAATCCGTCAAAAGAACTAATCTAATAATGGCCCCTTCCAACTCTATTTTGCTGTAACTTCTCTTTATTAGAAGCTCAAACTTAGAAATGATCCACTTATATTATATAAATACAAAATTGATAGAATTTATGATATATTAACAGAAATAATAAAAAAACCGTGAAAACAACTAATCTATCAATGAACTCTCCTGCTCTATTTTGCTGTAATTTCTTCTCACCATTAGAACAAAAAGGTAGGTTCTTTTTTAAAAAAGAAAAAGGGGGGATGGGGGCCAGAGCTTCTAGGAAGTGTAAGAAACTTTTTTTCGCTTTCGAGTTTTAGAAACTTCTTTAACTTTGATGCCATTTCACATCTTATTCTGATACACCAAAAACCAAGTTGCAAACTCTTAGAACAAACAGAGCACCGCTATAGTTGAAAAGGCAATTTTGTATTGAATAATGAGTTTAGTGTTTCTAAATTTCAGTAATTAAAAGAGGGTCATCTTCACATGGGGTTAGTCTTGAAGTTCTAATCTGCTTATTCCACGACAGTAAAAAAAAAAACAAGTTAATGGTAGAAAATAAAAATAGGACCAAAGTTTGAAGACTAGTACAATTGAAATGTACGAGGTACCTTGACTGCTGGGGCGGTTTGCATTGGAAATCCAAGCACTCTGCCAAGCACTGATTCTAATTATGAACCAACATAAATAAATTAATTCACTCTTTCAGAGTCTCACTCCAAGTCATTACAGGCATAACTATAAACAAATTGGAGGAGAGAGAGAGGGACTGAGACAATAAAGTCAGCAACTGATGGATGGTACATAGAACCATGAGAAACTAATTTAATTAGACCCCTGGATCTTACTTTAATCCTGGGTTTCATTATTCTACAAACCAACTTCTTTGATGGTATTCGGTTAATATACTATAGGAGTTTAATATTGGTTAGAGATCAGAAACCTCAAGGGTCCAACCTCTATATATTGGAACCACCCTATGCAAGATTGACATTAGCTAAGCAATCATAGCAAGAGATTTCACACATTATCAACCTAGCTTCTACAACAAGCAATGGAGTCCAAGAAGTCTAACAAGATCAGGGAGATTGTTAGGCTCCAACAAATCCTGAAGAAATGGAGAAAGCTTGCAAACTCATCAAAAGCTAACAGCAGCAACAACAACAATGCAAGTAAGAGCATCAAGTTTCTGAAAAGGACACTATCCTTACCGGATAACTCTGTCCGCGACTCATCAAGCAATAGTTCTACTGTCCCTAAAGGCTACCTTGCAGTTTGCGTCGGGGAAGAAATGAAGAGATTCATTATCCCTACAGAGTATTTGAGCCATCAAGCATTCCACATTTTGCTCAGAGAAGCAGAAGAGGAATTTGGCTTTCAACAGACTGGCGTTCTGAGGATTCCTTGTGAAGTGGCTGTTTTTAAGACCATCCTGAAGATGGTGGGGGAAAAGAAAGACATGCTGTCCATGCAAGAATGCTGGTTCAATGCAGATGAAACTAAGGGGTACTGCTCATCAGAATGCCAGAGAACCCCATCTCATCATCCTCAGAGCCCAATGTGCAGATAGTTTTCTTTACTATACTTCTTGTTTTTTCCTTCTTTTCTTTTTGTTACTTTCCTTCTGTTGATGCAGCCATGTATTAGACAAAGAGATTTGAATAAGAATATGATGTAGAAGTGTAAGCCAAACCATTTGAGAATCAATGAAAACATACAGAGAACTTAAATTATATGATGAAACTGCCATCCTGGTGGTTATGGTGGTCCATCTCTCTCTCTCTCTCTTTCTCATGATATTGACAACATTCCTAGTGGTTCAAACTCATAAAATAAAAAAATACCATCACCAATCCCACATATGAACCTGTATACCAAATGGTAATTTTCACAAAGAAAATTAATACATAGAAGGTAATGGAAAGGTATTAAAAGATCATGACAATTGAACAGGGAAGGAGATGGTCAGATGATCTTGGTGATAGAACACAACTCAAAAATATCAGATAGGTTCCTAATCCTACAGATAGTATTGTGCAAGTCAAACCACTATTCTTAAATCTTAGTCCCAAAAACCTATGATCAAACAAATAAAATTTGTAAGAGGCCTCAGATTGCCTGAGTAGCATTAAACTGATGTAAAAGTTCTTGAATTTAATGCATGATTTGTGAAGAATCAGAACGTGCTTTCCTATAGGCCAGGTTATTAAACTGCTAAAAAAAGATAATGCATGAAAGAAAAAAGGTTTTTAATAACTTAAGAGAACTTATACCAACTTACCTACCAAAAACTAGTCTGAATTTTGAAGCTAAACTAATGCTTTCATTCAAGAAGGTCCTTCAAATTGATTACGTTAGATATTAGTTTGTAGTATTTTATCAAAGCAGACAAACAAACAATTAAACATGAAAATCTGTTTTCTTTGAGGTTACCAAATTAAATTAAATTAAATTTGTTCAGTTGTTGTAACGACTGATAGTCAATTGTTGTAACAATTAAAAAACGTGTTGTTACAGGAAGAAAAAAAACAACATTTTGAACATGATTCGATTTTACCTTACATCCACAACGTCACACCAGATGTTTTTATTAATTAATGAAGGTTCAAATAATATACATACAATGTGACACACTCAATTAAAGACTTCTTCTTTATAGTTGACATAATAGTGCGCTCTCCTCGACTTAATTGATTCCTAACTTTTTGAACTACCTTCAAAAAGGGAAAAATAAACTTCTTTTCTTTTTTTATGCGCATGGATAAACTTCCAGATTGTTGCAATAATGTCATCTCTCTGTTGCAACAAGATATATGTTCTATTGCAAACAACTGAAAGTGTCAAAACTTTGACAGTATCATAGTTTGCTCAAAACAGTATCATACAATGATGCCCAAAACCTATGCACTAACAAAACCTACATAAAACAATAATGAAAAGAATGAAGGCAGATAATAAAGAAGTTGGTGGAAATAGCTTTTCCTTTTCATTTTTTTTCCTCATCCGGAGTCTTTAAACTTAATTTTCGAGTGGAAAGCAGCTCTAATTCAGGTTCAATATTCTGATTCACTAAGTTTCTTAGTTCAAAATCCAAGATTCCCTTTTCTTTTTTTTTTTCAATTTTTTATTAATACCTTTGTTGGAATATGCTTAGCATAAAATAGAGGAGGCAAAAGCAAAAGCTTTTAAAAATGAGGAAAAGTAAAAACACAGTTGAGATCCCTTTAATTGCGTAAAAGCTTATAAACAAGGGTCACACTTTTTTTTTCAATCGGCTTTTTGAAAAGTAAAATCTCTTTAGAAATTGGACACACGCTCAAACATACATATTAGTAACCTTAAGAGGAAGAAGCAGCTTGAAGCAGTTTATAATATAAGGATTCCTTTTTCACTCCCCATGGGGGACACATTTTCCACCCAAACATTTAATAAAGTACTCGATCAGAAGGTAAGTTTGTCTAAACAATTGAAGTCCTAGTCACACGTCACAACCACTGACAAGAATAACAACTGTCTAAATAAATTGGCAAAAGAAAACCATGGGCTTCGAGAATGACTGTTATGAAATGTGCAACACACAGGGATGAAGAACTGCGGAATCCTCCTCTTTGAAATGTGTTTTATTTATGAACACCCTCATCAGATGAGATTGGACCACAGGCAGACGTGTGCTTGACTTCATCAAAACTAAAAAGGCCGAAAATATATGTGAATGAGCAATTTACAGCAAGTACAGTATCCTACGGAAAATGTCATAAAATATCCTATTGTAGCCATTTGCATTCAGATCAAGTAAGACTAAAGATTAAAATAGGACATTTTTCAAACCTCTATCAATCAATGCACATGCATCCGTTGATTTCTAACCACAGCAACCACATGTTGACAGTGACTCATTACCTGCCTAAACTACCGAAAAGTACGATACGTTCATACATGTGATATGTACACAATTAACGAGCCTAAGTCAAAAGGCCACAATAAGATCCAACAAGCAGAAGCCCTCATCAATTTTATACATATATTTAATGTTACTTAAGAAAATACTGGTACAAGCCAAAATTTTCACTCACTAAGCGCATTCAACATTTATCAGCGCTAGCAGTAGACCTAAGTGTAGCAAGAAATGGCAGTTTGGTTTCTTTAAGAGACTGTATCAGAACCATAATATGCAGAGTCAACATTTTGGAGGTATGTCTCAAGGAGACACAGATATATTAAGTACATACCTATTCATCCTACAAATCACCAATTCAGACACGTCTTAAGCAGTGCATACCCAACAGAGTGAGACAAATTGAAGTTAGTTGGAAAAACACTATAACATTATTTGGGAATATGATATTTCTCTTTATATCAGTTGATAAATGGGAAAAAAAAATTAATTGGAACTGTCATGAATTTTTAGTGAAGCACAAAATGGTACTATAACATTTTCATGTTTGATTCTTCTTAAAAGAAAATTATTCTAAAAACCTCATGTCACATATTATATTTGTCTATGTATTGTGTCACCAAATATGAGTTCTGCTGGGCTGATATCTTAACAGAGACCATCATATATTAGTTGCTAAGTCCTGGTTGGAAAGGCAATGCAAACTTTCCACCTCAGAACACCTTTCTTCAGGACAACAGAATCTGCAGTCCGTACACTTAAACCACGTCACTACTTGTTGGAGAAAATTGAGAGAGGTTATTAAAAATCAAAAGGTTGTTTGCTGACTCAGAAAGCAACAGCAACTAAGCATCAAATCAAATCAGATGCTGAATCTGTGCCACCCAGTGGCCAAAGATGTTTTTACCTGGTGGCCTGAGGTCAGTGCTGTGACAATCGTCCGTAGAAGATAGGTATAGCAAACAAAGGAAAAGTTAAAAGTAACATAATTACAATAATAGTTAATAAAAAGTAACTTTGCAAAATAAAGTTTGAGATTTCTTCAGGAAATTTCTGTAAGATTTTTATTAACATATCACAAACAGAATGTAAAATTAGAACAATAAAAAAACAGCCAAACTGTCTTGATAAATTCAAATTTAAGTGTAGTTTGACATATTAAAGTCCTGACATATTCAAATTCAAGCAATAAATGCCATATTTAAGAAGAAATTGGGTACAACAAGCCTCAAATCCAAGTCTAGAAATTTGACCATGGTATCTACTTCAATGATTGATAAAGAAACAAGTTCAATCAATGAAATTTTACAGAACTTTTAAACTGAAATTTCAAGAGATTTACAGAGATTTGAAATTAAGTATTTCATATATTGAGCTCATGTGGGTTCTAGTAGTACACCTCTCTATAGCTAATAATTCGCACATGGGAAACAAATATGAAATAGTGACAGCCCTGCTTTTGTTGATAGACCTAACAATAGTTCACTAAATGAGGACACATTTCCAATTGTTACCGGAAACCGATAATGATAAACGACAAGAAAATTATAATAATGGAAACAACTTCAACGTCTTCTAGAGATAGATGTACAAGGATCACCATGAAAAAGGACATACATTTGTTTTCTTAAGGAGCTACTGAATCTCAGGAATGGAAAGAGAAAAGGGTCTTGGACCAGCTGGCCTCAGCCCATAATTTATTAACGAAACCATTGAATTAGCTTAAGCCAACAACATTGTATTAAACAAAAAAAATGAAAGCCATTTCACTTTATCAGTTACTTCATTTGCATCAATATAGAAATAAAATATGTCAAGTAGCCACATTGTTACTTTCAATATAAGTTACATAGATGACTCTCAAAGATTCTTCTCAAGGGGAAAAAATTACACAGAGGGAGTAGACGGAAACCTGATTGCGAACACCTGAAGATAATCATAGTCAACTCTTAAGTCCGCATTAATCGAAGATTTTTTCTGCTGTCTTATCCAATCATACAAGCAATAAGTGACTCATGAGAATAAGTTCTCACCATCGCTGTAGTTTGGGAAAGTAACACATTTGAAAACCTTGCATTTTGAACACAAGACATATCCAACCTGCATCAAAACATAAAGAAGGCTATAATTGTACTTAATTCAATCAGTTTCTAAAAGACGGGTCTCATGTTAACGAATAGCATAAGAAATCCTTATCCAATCATATAATATATCAGCAAGCATAGCATCCACCAGTAGAGCTCATTAGTCATTACTACGTAGCTCCACCAACAAAATATCCACTTTCATAATTATTCACAAATACCATTTAAAAAAAAAAAAAAAAAGAATCAATTGATTAGGCTTTGTTGTTCTGATATGTCATATGTGAATATGCGTGAATAATTATGAGGTTGGGAGGCAGACGAGTACCCACAGCTCTACAAGATGGACAACGGCGGTAGATGCGGTTGTTAGCAGCTTTTACATTGGTTTTCTGTCCCTCACAGAAATCACAGAGCAACCATCCTTTACCGTTACAAAGTTCACACAAAATGCCCACATCAATCTTCAAAAAACACCGATGGAATCCAGTAAATATTATACGACTGATGTACACAAAACAAAAACACTAGTAAAAGAGGTAGTTGAGCAGAGCACCTCTTGCTGTTGAAGTGGTGCACAATGGACAGGCTTCAATTTCAACAAATGAATTGGCTTTGTTGATGATAATGATAATGATGAAGATGATGATGGCATTATCCGTAAAAAATTCATCTTTGTTGGGGTAGGTTTAGCTATTGGCATCGCCATAACAGCCACTCGCGCTCTCTCGCATTCTCTCTTTCAAATTATCCACATGTATTTCAATAATACACCTCGTGTTTCTACAATATTACTAAATTCGCCACTCAGAAGCTGATATAAAAACGAAGGTAAAATTAACAACACGCGAGAAGATGAATTCGGTGCCATCTGTGGTGTTCCCTTTTTTCCTGGTAATTGTAAATCTAAGCACCGCTACTGTGTTCTCCATCCGTACAGTCTCATCGTCCGACACGTGTAACCCCAGAAACCAGCAGGACCCACTGTCTCTTCGGTGGGACCAGATCACGGTTCTCATCAACGGCTACTCGGAGCACCGCATCCCTCTCCTCCAATCGATCGCTGCCACGTACTCCGCTTCGCCGTTAGTCTCCTCCGTGCTGGTTCTATGGGGAAACCCGTCCACTCCGACCGAGACTCTCTCTCAACTGTCGCGGAATCTCTCTCTCTCCTCCTCGCTCGGCGCCGCATCGATCTCGCTGGTCCGCCAGCCAACCAGCAGCCTCAACGCCCGATTCATCCCCCGATCATCGATCAGGACGCACGCCGTCCTGATCTGCGACGATGACGTGGAGATCGATGGCGAATCCTTTGAATTCGCGTTCAGAGTGTGGCAATCGAACAGCGACCGTCTGATCGGGACGTTCGTGAGATCGCACGACGTAGATTTATCGAGAAGAGAGTGGATGTACACGGTGCATCCGGACAAGTACTCGATGGTGCTGACGAAGTGGATGATTCTAAAAAACGCATACTTGTGGAAGTACAGTTGCGGAGGCGGAGGTGAGATGGGGAAGGCGCGGAGGATAGTGGAGGAGATGCGCAACTGCGAAGACATACTGATGAACTTCGTGGTGGCGGAGGAGACGAAGGCTGGGCCGGTGATGGTGGGGGCGGAGAGGGTGAGAGACTGGGGAGATGCGAGGAATGAGAATGGTGATGGGATAAGGTCGGTGGGGCTGAGTAGTAGGAGAGCGGAGCACAGGAAGAGGAGAGGGAGGTGTATAATGGAGTTCCATAGAGTGTTGGGGAGGATGCCTTTGAGGTATAGTTATGGCAAAATCATTCATTCTGTTGCTGAACAAGGCTTGTGTCATAAAGCTGGCAAATTGGTCTTCTGTGATCAATATTGATGTACCAGGCAGTTGTATCCCATCTTTTCTTACTATAGTTTTATACTCGATCAAAGTGTCTTCACCATTCAATTTTGAGTTCTGGATGGTTGTCGCGCTTCGCTCAACATACAATTCATCCGCTCTAATTCTCTCCATCGCCGTCCAAACATCCATTATAATCCTTCCTGATCATCGATGTAAAACTAGAGGGTGAAAAGGAAAGTCTACAAACTAAGAGGGCATACCTTTTTTTTTTTTTTTTTTTTCTGACTAAGAGGACATACTTGTTATTTTTTGTTAGGTTCATAAGATTGGGTTTAAAAATAGGGATAATCTCAATTTCCCCTTGTAGTTTAATGTAATCGTTAATTATTTTCTTATAGTTTCTAAAAATTCTATTTTATCCCTTCTGTTAACTTTGTTAGTGAGAGTTGATTTCTGACTATAATAGTAAGTGAAAAGACCAAACTGCCCCTCAACATTGTAAATGCAGAACACCAGCATCATCCAACCCAGACACATTCACTCATCTCCATTCAATCAAATCATCATCAAAGACAACATCAACATAACACAAACAATATCATCAAAAAAACACAACAGCAACGTAACAAAAAAAAAAAAAAAAAAACAAAACAAAATTCTGGATTGGATTTTCAGCATCGAAAACCCCAAAAATCCTTAGGTTTCCAACACTGAAAACCCAAAGATTTCTAGATTTTCGTACCGAAAACCCAGCTATGAGTTTTCGGCACGGACATCTAAAGATATCTAGGTTTCAGCGCTGGAAACCCGTAGATTTATGGGTTTCTGACCCGAAAACCCAGATGCTCTGGGTTTCCGTCAGAAATCTGGGTTTCCGCATAGGAAACCCATAGATTGGATCTGGGTTTTCGTCGAAAACCCAGAGATCAAAGTTGGGTTTCCGACAGAAACTCAGTTTGAGTATTGTCGAGAAGAAGAATAAGAAAAAAAAGAAGAAGAGAGAGAGAGAGAAATAAGAAAGAGAGGAAGAGAGAGAGTGGAGGATTTTTTAAATTAAATTTTTTTTTAATAGTTTTGATCACCACCGTCTATTTTAAAGATGGACGATGGAAATTTTTTTCAATTTTTTAAATATTAAATTATTATTTTATTAAATTTTTATATTTTTTATATTTTATTTCACTTGAACAGTTTTATCTTTCCACATTAACGATCAATTGTTGATTTTTAATGTTCAAATTGACGGTAAGAGGTTTTTTAGATATTTTAATAAACGACAGGGGTTTTTTTTATCTATTTTATAAATCAAGAGGGGCTACTAGCGATTTTTAAAGCAAGGGGGAATTTTAGCTATTTCATCAAATTGGGATTATCCCTTGGGTGATGTTTGGGTAGGTTGTTTAATTGGGCTGTGCGGAAATGATAAGTTGAGGCCCATATGATCGACATATGATACAAACTGCGGCCTTTTTCACAGGGAAAACGGAAAATGGTCGGAAAATCATCTGCGAAGTGAGAGAAGAGCGAGATTGTGCGAGTTGGAAGAATAATTGATATATGATCAAGATTTTTGAGAGAGAGTAATAATAATCATGATGGAGCGAAAGGTTTTTGAAAAATCTGCCTTTTTTCCTTCAAAATCAAGGACATTGGTACGGTTTCTGTACTTTATTTTAAGTTCTCTAAATTCTGTAAGTATGAGTAGCATATTTGTGTTGCGTTGGTAATTGTCAACAAAATAGAATTTCCGAGACTTGGGTGTTATTTTTGTGTTGATTTAATTTTAACGATGGTGAGTTAATAGATATTTTTGAAACAGCGAGTGAGACAGAGACACAGAAGGCTCCTGTGCTTCATAATCTGGTCAATACTCCATTTTTAAGATCTCCTACTTGGCCTGATTTCAACTTCACTCTCAACTCTGACCTCGTACCGGGATTAAAGGGTATCCGCACTTGCATATTTTTGCAAATATCACGATTCCTTTTGGTTGAATTGCCTTTTTCATGTGTCAACCATAACATTTTCATGTACATATGGTTAGGTAGTCATATTTACTTATTCAAATTGGTGCTTGCTTGAATGGATAAGTAAGAATTAATGCTAGAACCATCAAAATTCCAAGTATTGTGCTTACATTATGGTTTCTATTGACTTGTAAAGACTAACAATTTTTTTAAGAGCCTCACTGTGTAATAATCTACTACACAATATACATATATGTGTACGTGTATATCTACTCTAGCAGGAAGAATTTGCTCCTTTGCATGTAATGTTATGAATCTCTCCCACTAGGAGAACTTGGATCAGAAACTTATTACACTAGTTTCCATCATAGAAACGGGAAAACCCGGGCTGCTGGTGAGTGCAAAGAGTTGGGAAACTTTTCCATACAGGAGGCTTGAAGTTTCTTCGAATTAATGTGATGATGCTGCGGGTGAATGATAAAGGTAAAATTGTGAGTTGTGATACACTCTCGGTGTTGTTTGGATGCGGTAGATGATATTTCTAGAGCCTAAATTTATTGGTGCATCTCCTCTTTTATGAGTAAGTGATGCATATCAGTCATCATTCCCATGTCCAATCTTAAAATTTGATATATTATCACTCCAAGATCCACATTGATTGATCTCTATCTTCCTGGTAGATCTTATATTATGGCCAGGAAATTCAAACAAAATGAGACCAGCAGAGGACACAAATGAGTGCTAAGCTGTTATACCCTGGGTTGGGTCTCAGTTTGCTCGGGCATCTCCAACAGACATACCAAGACAGTCAGACCCAATGGAATCAGAACAAGTAGAAATGGACATACAAGATTCAACAAATTTCAATATTGGTAGGATTGTGGAAGCAAATGAAGGATTACAATTCTGTCAACGACAACAACAGCACTGTATACTACCGCAGTTCTTGCGCTACAAATTCAGTGGTGTTCCTTGGTAAAAGAAAAAAAAAAAAAAAACCAAATCAGTCACACGGCTTATAAATCCTGCTTTATCTCTTTTTAAGTTTAGTTAAACTATTTACAGTTAAATAGAAAATCAATTTAGAGTGGGAAGAGAATGTGCTAAGGCGTTACTAGACCGGCTTCAAAGACGAATCTCAGCAAGTCTGAAGAGCAAAAGCAAATTAATATATGAGCAGTTTAACACCTTCTTTGCCATGGATCACGCAAAGAGGCTGCCTGAATTACTACTCGATATATTCATTACATTGAGCATAGAAACAGATACCTTGTACATGTACCATTCACACCAAACAAATTCGCCGATCACAGATAGATAGCGAAGTTTGGTGAAAAAGGGTGGTTGATATAGGGAGCTGCATTCATCTCTATGGCACGTAATTTTGAAATAGCCAAAGAGCCAAACTCCAGCCCCATATGATATGATATCATCATCAATCGACCCTCGTATTTTAAACAAAAACTAAAGCTGAAGTCTGCTGCCGCCCGAGGCTGGGATGAAAAAAACCCTAAGGTTTGCTGCGGAAGTCATGATCTTTATAGGTGGAGAAGACAACTTATAACCCTCCTTTGTTTATTTAAATGACGACTCTGCCCCTACCTTTTGCGTCTTTTTGGGGATGTTTACTGGCCTCGACTCGTAATTGACTAATTGTATCATATTTCAATGGGGATAAGTCTAATTCTTCCCCTGTAGTTTGACATAATAGCCAAAAAACCCTCTGATTTCAAAAATCACTAAATAGCCTTTTGTAGTTTGACATAATAGTTAAATAAACCCTCTATCGTTTATTAAAATAGCCAAAAAATTCCTTAATAATTTCTTATATCAGAAGTTTTTTTGTTATTTTTATAAATGATAGAGATTTTTTTTACTATTATATCAAATTATAAGGGGAAAATTAGATTTATTTCTATTAAATGTATCTTATCGAGGTCAAATCGTTTTTTAAAATACAAACGAATTTTTTTATAATATTATATGATAGAGGTAACAATATTTTAGAATTTAACATTGAATCTATTTGTATTAATTTCTTTCTTTTTTTTATGTTTTTATTTGAGTATGAGAACAATTGTGAGTAGTAGCATCAAATCATCCAATATTAGAAACTCATTACTTTGCTGTTATTATATTCAATTGCAAGTATAGAGATCCTCAGATCATTATTTTAAAAACAATAAAATAAAATTATGACTATCTTGAATAATTCGATTGATGTGCCATTGTATCATTTTTGTTGTTCTATATTTTCTAATTATAGCCATGAAAAGAAGAAAATGGCATCTCTTTCATGTAAGAACTGTAATCAATTAGAAATATTATACATCTAACAGAATCTTTAACCACCTATATTACATTTCTAAAATAATAATGTTAGGTTTTTTAATCCTTTTGTAGTCCAAATTCATATTCAAATGACATCATATATGATTTATTAATATTATATTAATTATCACATTATTTCATGATTTATAAGATGTTAAAGAATTTATATATCACATCATTTAAGAATTAATTTAAATAAAAAAAAAATCAAAAGGTCTGGCATTATTTTGTTCTAATATTCTAACACAATTTGGTTTTATAATGATACACAATTATTGACATAAATCAGATAACTAACTAGATGAGCTCAATTATTTATATGTCTACCTTTCCAATATAGAACTATATATATAAAACAACAACATTTTATAAGATCTTATTTAAAAGAGAAAAGGAAAAAAAAAAAAAAAACATTTTGTCAAATTTAAACTTGTTATGTTGTTTTTTTATTTTATTAGGGTGAGGCTATTGCCATCCAAAGAGCTACTTACCATGCTCATTTTTTTAATAAATAAAAATATTCATATATAAAATTACTTGCAAGCACAAGATAATTTAAAATTATGAAATACAAATATTTTTTACACCCATTCATTCAACTAATTATAATAAATCCTAATTATCCCATCCATCTTAATGTTTGAAAATTTCTAAACTAATTCTATTAGAAAATCTCAACCTCATATAATTCTTTTGAAACTCCTTAAAGTAAATAATCAAAACTGCTAAAGTGAAGCAAATTCACAAACCTAAACAATTGCATATGTTGGAACTCTTACAATTCAACACTTTGGACTTCAAAATTAACATAACAAACAATTTAATATTACTTGTCTTTTGACAATAAAATTATTTTGGGACAATAATATTGAGAAACCAAAAGAAGTTAGTGATTTTCTAGTAATTTATCATTTCATAAGCGATTCTCCATTAATTATTACAAGTAAGAAAAATAATAATTTCAGATGTAACAAAATCATTGTTGTATACTTATATCATTGATTAGAAAGAAAGAAAAAAAATGAATTAGATTAAGAATAATCAAAACATAAAAATAGAAAAAGAAAGAAAGAAACCAACAATAGAATAAGGAGAGGAATGAAGGAAAAAAAAAAAAAAGAAAGAAAACAAAAGCAAGAAGACAGCCTTTTTGTTTTACGGAAAAAGTGTTTTTGCTTTTCAATTATTTTTAGAAAAAAAGCTATTTATAAATCTTTATCATTAATGGGTCTACATAAACCGTGAAGAAAATTTTCCTTTGTTTAATTTTTTTTGTTTTCTTTTAATTTAAGTAAAGTAAAAATAAATTGATTAAGAGTATTTTAATCTTTGTACATAGTTTGACTATTAATTTTTTGTTTGTTTATTAATTTTTTGGATAAAAAAAATTAATTTGCTGAATTTCTCTACTCTTATAATGATGGAGAGAAAAACCTTATTTGTGAATAAAAAATTAATATTTTATTAAAAATTAGGGATTAGAGCAAAATTTTCCCTATATGATATTCTACTTTTTCTTTAAAAAAAGTAGGGTACATTTTCATTTGGATGGGATTTTTTTTTTTTCTAAAAAAAGGTGCGGAAAAGGGGGTAAATTTTATTTTGAAAGCAAGGTGTAAATAAAATTCAAGATAAGATTAAGATTGAGTTAAATGCTGACGTGGGAGTGAGTGGATATAGCTAAATTTAGAAAGAGTTTGTGGAAATATGATAAGATTAGAAACAACCTAACCATGTAATATAACAAAGCAAATCATTCTTTTTTTTTAAAAAAAAAAAAAAAAAATCCATGTTCGTGTCACTCTCATTTCAAATCGTTTGTTCTACCAGCAAGTCACCTTAGATTTTTAATCAACAGATTATGACAGTTACATTGCATTCCTTAATTTATAGTTTATACTATATAAAGCATAACAATCTTTAATTTTCCATAATTAAATAAAAAATTTATAACATAATAAAAAATTTGTAGCATTGCTTCTAGTTTGTAACCTCCCCTTTTAGTTCACATAGTTGTTAATCTAATAAATATATATGGATTTTCTTTTCTTTATGAAAACAAATATTTTTAGATAATAGATAAATTTTTATCTTGCGCTGTCAATGATATTTGATTTTAAAATGTTCCTTAACAAATGAGTAATGCTGGTTTCCCATTTTTTTTTTTTTCAAAATTCATTCCCAATTTTAAATTGGATAAAGAATGGTGGTTCAATTGGAATTAAATGCTGACGTGGAAAAGAGGATTGGGGATTAAAAAAATAGCAAGTGCGGAAGTTGCAGACGAGATGATCACACTATCCAAGCAACAGAATTGGATAAAAAGCCCGGTACTCAACGTTTCTGTTTTGTTATTGTTATACCTATATATATATATATATATATATAGATATAGAGAGAGATATATATATATATATATATATACCACTTAATTTAAAACACAGAGAGGGAGATTGAGGATTCCAAATTTCCAATCATATAATTGATCAAACATCAGGCTAATCCACAATGAGGATAGACGGCGCTGATCAGATTTCTGCTTCGAGGAAGCATCTCGTTTTCGCTTACTACGTCACTGGTCATGGCTTCGGTCACGCCACTCGCGTTGTCGAGGTGTATATATTTTCTTTGATAAGATTTTTATTGTTGGTTTGATCGTCGAGTTTGATTTGGAAAGCGTGTTGATTGTAGGTTGTGAGACACCTGATTCTGGCCGGCCACGACGTCCACGTCGTCACCGGTGCTCCTGATTTCGTCTTCACTTCTGATATTCAGTCTCCTCGTCTCTTCATTCGCAAGGTATTTGCTTTTGCTTTTATCTTGGTGTTGCAATGTTGATTGTTTTAACAAAACATTTGCGTTTGAATTTCTCATCAGGTGCTTTTGGACTGTGGAGCAGTCCAGGCTGATGCGTTGACTGTAGACCGCCTGGCTTCGCTGAAGAAGGTATATATGTGTCTGTGTGTATTTCTCCACAATGTCCACTTACTTTGCTGTTTTTGGATTCTATTCGGTTACTTATTTGTTTTGTTACTCATATTAGTATACAGAAACAGCAGTGATTCCGCGGCCTTCTATTTTGGCAACAGAAGTGGAGTGGCTCAACAAAATCAAAGCTGACTTAGTGGTATTTTTAGTTAAATTGGACTCTATTATTTAGCTATTTTAGAGGAAAGCAGAGAATTTGGTTGATATCCAGATACATTCTAACTCAAAGGAGAGTTTTTGGTGAATAAAAACAGATTTCAGATGCTGTTTCAGTTGCATGTCGTGCAGCTGCTGATGCTGGAATTCGCTCTGTTTGCGTCACCAACTTCAGGTGACCTTTTTCGTGGGCGAGTTTTATTTGAATTTATATTGGCTTCTGTAAATTTTGTTACTTACTTTGAACTTTTCTTCCGGTCTATGTATGTTAAGAAGCACTTGTTAATTTTGGTTGTAAGTCTTGTTTTTTATATATATATATATCTGTCGTATGGTTTACAGCTGGGACTTCATTTATGCGGAGTATGTCATGGCTGCTGGGAATCATTACCGTTCAATTGTTTGGCAGGTGAATTTCTATGGTGTTATTTTCTTAAAGGAGTCATGTTCTGCAACTATATGTGCATAATTAATGCAACAATTGTTAGTGATTTCACATTATAGTGTTTTTTTTCATTATCAGGTAGAAGCTGTAAATTTTTTTATACGAAACTTGAATTAATTATATATGTCCTCTTACCTCTGCACTTAAGGAACTCAAAATTCACACTTTTGCTGTCTGTTGTGACCCTAACTTAAAATGATGCTAAAATTGTTCTTTTGTTATTTAAAAATAATACAGATTGCAGAGGATTATTCTAATGCTGAATTCCTTATCCGCCTCCCAGGATATTGCCCAAGTACGTTGCTTTTGGTTAAGCCCCAACAGAATGGGCTTCTTTTGTGTTTGCTGGGCCTTCCTAATCATATTTATATGATACTGGGGGTTTCCTAATGATTGGTCTCAAATTGTATCTTTACAGTGCCTGCTTTCCGTGATGTCATTGATGTACCTCTAGTTGTGAGGAGGTTGCACAAATCCCGCAAGGAGGTTTGTTGCACAATGCTTAGCTGAGGCCCTTATATGTATGGTTTGATTTTAATTAGGGATTTTTAATAATCATTTTTCACTCTAGATACGGAAGGAACTTGGAATTGCAGAGGACGTGAAGGTAGTTGTTCTCAACTTTGGTGGACAGGTGAGTTTGCTACTTTACAATAAGTATTATAATTTGTTACCATGATGTTTTTCTTTTGCTTTAATTGTTTATCGTTTCCCATCTTCTTGTATTAGAAAGAGTTTTTAATTGAAGTTGGATAAGAATTTTCTGGTGATGGAATGTTTAATTTCTCTCCTTGGAAACTAATCATCACCTGGAAGAAGAAATAGAAATATATAAACTATTATTATTGTTTTAGTAAATGATAGCTGAGTTGCAACAAATTTCAACTATGTATCCTTTTATTCGTCAGTTGCAGCATTTGTTTGACAGCCTAACCCTATGAAGAAGGCTGTTCATCAATCTGAGCAACTGAAGTAACTTGATCTGGTTCTGGGAATATAGGCAAAGGGACAGTTCTAATTCCCGTACCTTCATATCTTTATTAAAAGGTGTTAGACAGAGATAGTGCAACATATAACTCTATTGCCTTTCTCTACAATTTTGTTTCTGGACATGTTGATGTTGGCATAAGGATATATTCTTCACCTCTCACACATATACACACATGTTTATTGGCAAGGATGATAATTGCAACTGTGAAAGTGATGCTCTACTTCTAAAAGAATCCAACCATGTATTCACTAGTGTAGGATATTATATTAATCCTATTTGAGTTATGTAATAGCAAAATGCTGCTCTAGCTGACCAAGGGTCGAAGGTTTGTCCATGCACCATTATGCTTGAATCATAACATGTGAATCAACGGGTCATTAGCTGCTCTGAATAACATGTTCTTCAGGTCTCTAACTGCTTCAGGGAAGATTGGTTGGTTCCAGTCACTGTTATTGATTGAACTTCCAAGTTTTTCGGCAGCACATGTGATTATTTAACAATTGAAGCTGAGTCAAATATTTATTTATTTATTTTTAATTTGTTGATAGTGTTTATATGTTGAATGTTATCTGCTTGTATCTTAGTAATCCCATATTGCATCTGCTTTTCTGTACAATTTTTTTTTTTTTTTTGATTATGTAATGTTCTTGCAATGCTTTTGAACAATTCTTAGGTAGATCCTTAATGTCCTGATTATTATTATATACTTATTCTTTGTTGTCTGATTTAACATCTCCATGCCCCATTTTTCATTGGAGAGATGACGTCAACTACTTTAATTGTTTAAAACAGTTACCTCCTAACTCATTGTCTGATATGCAGCCTGCTGGCTGGAAGTTGAAGGAGGAGTACTTGCCCTCGGGTTGGCTATGCCTGGTAACTTTTGCAGCATTCTTTCTGCATTGTTTCCTGTGAAAATTGTGCTTAGCTTAGTTTAACATGTGCTCAATGTTGTTCTATGATTTAGGTTTGCGGTGCTTCTGACAGCCAGGACCTTCCACCAAATTTTATAAAGCTTGCAAAAGATGCTTATACCCCTGATATCATAGCAGCTTCTGATTGTATGCTTGGTCAGTATAAAAATTTCATTGGTAGGTGAACTAGATCAAATCTGTATTGATTGGATCTCTAATATTGCAGGAAAAATTGGATATGGTACTGTCAGTGAAGCCCTGGCATACAAGTTGCCATTTGTCTTTGTACGCAGAGACTATTTCAATGAGGAGCCATTTCTCAGAAATATGCTAGAGGTACATCTCATTGCTTCTTTTTCAACTTTTTTGGTTTACTTTCATCATCTTCATCTCTCTCCTAACCGTTCATCAAGAATCAGACTTTTGTTAAGATGTCACAATCTTTTGTGCAGTTTTATCAAGGTGGCGTTGAGATGATTAGAAGGGATTTACTAACAGGTCATTGGAAACCTTATCTTGAACGTGCTATTAGTTTGAAACCATGCTATGAGGCAGGCATCAACGGTGGTGAGGTAATACTATTTTGAGTTCAAATTGAATGAAACAAAGAGTTGTTTCTGAAAATTTAGGAACTGCTCTTCTGTTGGAAGGTAGATGGTGCATTCTCCGTTAGTGATATTTTTCATAATGACTATAAGAGTGCACAGAATGATGAATATAGAAGTTAATTTATCAGTCAACAATTAGCTCTGAAAATGTCCTATTCACTGGCCATGATAACTTGTTAGCTAAAACAAAGATTAACTTGGCAAACTGTTGTGATATTAAATTTTGAAATAATAAAATAAAAATATTGTGAAGGAAGAATCAACAAAGTCCTGAAAAGAAGGGACTTTTAAACCAGTGCCCATTAAGTTTTTATTTTCATGCAGTTGTTTCAGAAGATTTACGCCATATTGTTTTGCAAAATATGTCAACTTCTCAAACACATAGTTTCTCCTGTTTACATTGTTTTCATATTCCTCAATTACTTCCTAATATAGTTTCTTACAATGTTAAAATTATAGGTGGCAGCTCACATATTACAGGAGACAGCTGTTGGAAAGAACTATGCATCAGAAAAGGTAAATTTTGTCTGATGTTGTTTTTATGCTCTTTGGCCTTCAATGCTGTTTCTTTTGATAATATTAAATTTCTGTTTCAGATTGAATAGAGAATTTATTATTTTACATATATCCAGTCTTATCGAATTCACTTAAAAGAAAATTTTGCTGAATAGTGAGTGAGGTTTAAAAACTACATTTTCCTTGAATTTGGGGGGAGTTTATTTAGGTAAAATTGGCCAAAATAATCCAAAGCCATTTAGACTTGGATTCAAAATATGAGGTTGAAAATGTCTTTTAAATAGAGAATATAGATGCAAAGTATTTAAACTAAAGGCGGGGTAGAAATATCATAATGGAAGTTTCACTAGAAAGGACAAAGTAGAGTGCCAATATATCTTGTCCATGATAACCCTGGAAAGTGCTTCTATAATTGGCACATCGGAGCTGATGCTTCTGGGTTTCCTGTTTGGTGTAGAACCCTTCTGTGTCAAAATGGGTTATAACTTCATGGCTCAATCATGGGAAGAACAAACTTTTAAAATGAGGTATTTCCTGTTGCTATAAGACTTCTCCGGTACTGACGGAAGCTTGTTGAACTGACACATTGGTTTGAGAGCTTGTTCTAATGTGATCTTGAATTGAAACAGTTTATATATCAACATCAATTTGATTAACAATCTTGGTGTTGGAAAAAGGTCGGGAGTAGATCATGCAATTTCGGTTTTTTCCTATTCAATGAATGGGGAGGCCACTTTGAAACTGTCCACCCAGTACCCTCCATCGAAGTACTCTGTTTCAATAGCAAATGCACAAGGTTATAACCTCTGGATATAAAAGGGGGATATAGCAGGTGCTGGGTGGGGTGACCTTTCCTAGTATAAAAGTGAAGGGTGAAGGTATCACTAGTAAATTAGTTATAAAATTTTCAAAAATTTACTGCTTAGAATAAATATATTGATATGTTATTTGAAGTTACGAGTATCAGTTTTCTTGTTCTTGCATGATTTTTTATTCAAAAATTTTCTTGGATGTGGTATAGTTTAGTGGGGCAAGAAGGTTACGCGATGCTATAGTTCTTGGATATCAACTGCAGAGGGTCCCTGGAAGAGATATCTCTATCCCTGAATGGTATATAAGTGCTGAACACGAATTTGGTCTTTCTAATGGATCACCAACAAGTCAAATGAGTGAGAGTAACTCTATGGAGAACTTGTGAGTTCTGTTTTTCTCTGTACTTTTTGATATTTCTTTGTTTGGTAGTAGACTTAGTTTCAAACTTCTTGACATCTTTAAATTTGTTGTTTAGATGCACTGAAGACTTTGAGATACTGCATGGAGATGTTCATGGTCTTTCAGATACAATGAATTTCCTAAAAAGTTTGACAGAACTGGATGCTGTTAGTGACTCTGAAAAGAATACTGAGAAGCGCCAGATGAGGGAACATAGGGCTGCTGCGGGAGTTTTCTATTGGGAGGTTGTGCTTACTTTTATTAACTAAAGCACTTTTTTTTTTTTTTTCACTCTGCTAAAGTCTAGGTATATTATGTTTTTGGGTGATAATATACAAGGATGACTTTGAATGGGATCCAGTAACAGTACTGTAAATAAGGGCCATTGGAAGGAAAATGTTCTATCCATTTTATATGTATACTGCTAAAAGAATATAATTCTCTATTTATTTATTTTATATTAACTTATAATTTGGTGATATTTGTTTCTCTAAATCACATTACTGTCTTTGGCCCTTGATGCCTTTAAGTTCAGTGAGTTGGTGAATTCATTTTTCCTTTCTAAAACTTAAATTTGAGACTGCTTCTTGGATGAGTTTATTGTTACAAATTGAGGAATTGCAATTGAGAAGTTTGGTGTCTTAGGAAATAGACGTGCCTATTCTATCCATTTCACATGATATAGTACTTATACAGGAACACATGATGTGGGCTTGCATGCTACGCCTATAAGACCAGAGTCAAATTGCCCTGTACTAATATGTTGAAATGCTATTGTGCACCAGGAAGAAATCTTTGTGACTAGAGCACCTGGAAGGTTGGATGTCATGGGAGGAATTGCTGACTATTCAGGAAGCCTTGTTTTGCAGGTTTAATGTTTCTTTCTGGCCATCGTATAATTCTATGTTTTTTCATTCTTTTTCTTTTTTGTATCGTTATTTGTCAATTTTATCCTGGTGTTTCATCTATTCATTTTTTTCAAATTACCGTTATGTGTGCATTTGTTTGTATCTCTATTGCTGTATTGCTTATACTCTACTTAATATGTAAAATACAAAAGTTCAAATTTTCTAGATAATAATACATTTAATGGTAGTGGCCCATGTTTTTGGTGGTCAGTTATTAGTTCTGCGTTAACTTTACATTTCTTCCTGAACTAATTTTCTTGCTGAGAAGAAAGTTTTTTAAGCATGCTCTTTCGGAGAACCTTTGGGATAAAACTTCTTGATAGAATGTTTTCTTAACTGGTGGTGTCTTCAAGTAGTCTATTATGTCTAAAGCATTCTGCATTTACAAAACCTTAGAGTCCCTTTTTGGCATTTTAGATCTTAGTGTGGCCCACCGAACCCATTGTATGCTTTGGCCTATTCATATTCTTCTTTTTTACTAGCACTTCTACAAATTTTTAAGTTTTCTGTATTCTTGATATTTCCTTGTCTAAATCATTTTTTCTCCTTTCTCAGATGCCTATAAGAGAAGCTTGCCATGTAGCTGTACAAAGGAATCATCCAAGTAAACATAGACTCTGGAAACATGCCTTGGCTCGGCAGAATACTAAAGGGCAAGGGCCTACACCTGTTCTACAAATTGTATGTATTAGCTTTTGAACGACTTATTTCTGTTTATTATGCTATTCTTGGGTTGATATTGATTTCTGTTGTGGTTGAAATTCATGCTTGAAGATCAATGATGCAGCAGTTGCGTAGAATGAAAATGTATGTATTTTTCTATAATGATATGCTTTTGTCAACATCATTGATGTCTCGCTCATTTTGTTTTGATCAGGTATCATTTGGTTCAGAGTTGAGTAACCGTGCTCCAACCTTTGATATGGATCTCTCTGATTTTATGGAAGATGGGAAACCTATCTCATATCAGAAGGCACAAGAATACTTTGCCCGAGATCCATCCCAAAAGTGTGTCTCTCTTCTTTGTTTATTTTATCTTTATTCATTGTTCTATATGCTAATGATATGGTTCCTATTTTAGGTGGGCAGCATATATTGCTGGGACAATTCTAGTTTTAATGACAGAACTAGGTGTACGCTTTGAAGATAGCATCAGCATGCTGGTACAATTCAATTTATCGTATCTTTTAAATGCATTTACATGCTGTTTCGTACTGCCTGGAGCGTTCTTATCTGTTTATTATTTCTAAGGAGACCAAATTGGGCCAAGATATGAATGGCAAGCCTGTCAATTTAGAAGTATTGATTAAAGCTATGCCTTTCAAAATTGAGTCTTCGCTTCTATCTGTAGTCTTGCATGCATGCTATATTTTCTCTTCTTGTGAGGTGTTGCTCTCTCTCCATAAAACAGTTTTGAGTGTGTGCCTGTTTTCTGTTTGTATTTGTATATCCATGCTAGCCACTGCTAGGATCTTGTTATTGAATGCATAAGTTAAATAGTCGGTTCCTTCTGCAGTCCAAGTTTTCATATTTATTTTCCCACACAAGCCTGCTATGGCAATATTTTGATATAGCAGTTACAATCACACAGGTTTCTTCTGCAGTCCCAGAAGGCAAAGGTGTATCTTCTTCTGCTGCAGTGGAGGTCGCTAGTATGTCTGCCATTGCTGCTGTTCATGGTAATTTTATTTTCCTAACTTTCCTAACTTTATTTACTTTCATTAACTTTATTTAATTTAATTTGTCATTTACATATTTTGAAACTGCTAAAGTGCAAATATCTGTAGCTGTATGCATTACTTCTTTATAGATTGTACATGTATCTCAAACACGCGAGAATATTTTGTCAAAGTATTGAAGGTGAAAATTTTAACCAATACAGAAACCTTTGTTGGCATTTAATATCATAAAGTGCACGCGGATTTAGGCACATTCATTTTGAATGTCAGGCGATGCACATATAACATTTAGTGCTACGTTTTTTAATAGCTAGCCGATTTTCATGGACATGATTCTATTCTCACTTTGGTAGAGTGTTGGGACACTTAAAAAGCATGTTTGAGTTCAGTATAGAGCTCGGACACACTGGAGCCCCAGTGATAAAGTGATTTAGTCCTTAGTCAGCTGCAGATAAATTTGAAGTAAGATGGAGTATGAAGTATACATCTGTATCGGCGTCATCATACTTAAAATTAGTTCCAATTATCCAATTTGGTTGCTATTTGATCAGTTATTTCTTATTCTTTTATCTTTGTTTGGATAGTAAGAATAATTTCAGCTATTGATGAAGTTGTAATGATCCATACCTTTGAATGTTAATTCATTATATCATCCTTGCTTTCCAGGATTAAACATCAGTCCAAGAGATGTTGCTTTGCTGTGCCAAAAGGTTTGATATTCAACACATCATTCCATAAATATTGTATTAGCATATATTTTCTGTTGCTTTTCTAATCCTTTCAAGTTTTTTATCAGGTTGAGAATCACATTGTTGGAGCCCCATGTGGTGTGATGGACCAAATGACTGCTGCATGTGGTGAAGCCAACAAGCTTCTTGCAATGGTGTGCCAGGTAAGTGTCATTAGTGCCACAGATAAGAACTACCCTAAGTTCCTCTTTGTAGGTTAATAAATAATTTCAAAATCTATTCATTTTGTTTTGGCAGCCGGCTGAGGTACTTGGGCTAGTAGAAATTCCTTGCCATATCCGTTTTTGGGGAATTGATTCAGGAATACGACACAGGTATTGGTTCAAATGATATTTATTTCCAATTTCTCTGTGATTTGTGTTAGTGCTGTTTAGTTGTAGAAAAATAAAGAGAGGATTTTATTATTTCTTTACGTAAAAGAGCCTATTTAGTATTTATACATTTAAATTATTACACCTATATGGAAATACAAGAATTATCTATTATGGTAATAGATCTAAGTCTCTGGTGTAGAGCTCACCTAATTATCATGAAGTTATGCAAAATTAATCTTGACTAAGTTGTGTCGTTCATGGTGTGATGATTAATAAATTTTGAAATTTTTATTGTAGTCTTTCCGAAGTCAGTAAAACCAAGTTGTATCTGAATACCTTAGAGATTTTATACAGGACAAATATTTTCTCTTTATATTCTTTATGATCATTGAAATATATACAAGCTGCTTTTTCAATCTTCTTTTTTAACCTTTTGAGTGTCCCTATCATGTGTAATCACATTCTACTTTCTCCTTTCATGGGTCTGTCTTTGTTTTCTCTCCGGCAAAATTCTAAAAATCTCAGTTGCTTGAATCCATTTTGGCAGTGTTGGAGGTGCAGACTATGGATCTGTCAGAATTGGTGCTTTTATGGGTCGAAAGATGATAAAGTCTATAGCATCTGACAAGTCTAAATCAGTTCCAAATTCCAATGGAACAACCTCTGATGATTTGGAGGCTATTGGTAATGAACTACTTGAAGCTGAAGCATCATTAGATTACTTATGCAACTTGTCCCCTCACAGGTAAGTTGCTTCATTAGGTTTCCTTCTAATGCTATTGGAAATGATAATGACTAATGTATTCTACATTGATGATTTGAATTTATTACTTTTATGATGTATTATTGATTTCTGGTTCCAGTTCAGCAGTAGGAAATAGATTCCGTTAGTTTTACATATTTGAGTTATATTACCAGATGATCTAATTCAAGCTATTTTAGTTTAGTCTTATTGTGGAGCGATCTTTCCCACCCTTGTTAATATTGCAGATATGAAGCTCTTTATGCCGAGATGCTTCCTGAGTCTATAACTGGGGAGACGTTTATTGAGCAATATGCTGATCACAATGATCTGGTCACGGTAATCGATCCTAAGCGTACATATGCAGTTACAGCAGCTTCTAGACATCCCATTTATGAGAATTTCAGGGTCAAGGTCTGTATTTGTGTTTGACACATTGTTTGATTGTCAGAAAATTGAAATTCTATTTATATCAAATAATAGTGCCTGTGCCTTTGTTTATAGTTATATTATGTTATTTAATTTTCTGTAGACCTTCAGTATTCCTGTGGGATTTGGGTTCCTTAGTTCATCTACTTCTTCATCTGGATGTTCACTGATTAAGTTCATATATTTTTACTTCTTTTCTTCATATTCCTGCATTAACTAATTAGCACACCAGTAGGGACACACTTGAATATCAAAAACAGGGCAGAATAATGCTTTGATCTAAATTTGGGATTTATTGCTTTGTTATTTGGTTATTAAAAAGAATGTGTGAGACAAGTCACATTTCATGGGCATTCTTCAAAATATTCACCAGAGTTCTTTTCTTCTGCGTCCTATGTACAGGCCTTTAAAGCATTGCTGACATCTGCAAGTTCAGATGATCAACTTACGGCTCTTGGAGAACTATTGTATCAGGTATATATTGCAAGTGCTAGTTTCATTGACTTGTATCTTTTGTGCACACATACTGATGTAGGCTTTCAAACAAGTAGTGTTATAGAAAAGGTTTTGGGGTTTTATTTTAGGGTGAAAAAAAGTAGTTGTGTCTCAATTTTGTTCATCCCAAATTATGGAAAACCATGCTTAAACTCTGAATGGACAAGATTTGTTTCTTAAATTTCTTATTTTAATTTGCACTAGCATTACATTGGGATTGAAAAAAAGACTTATGATGGAAAATATGAGCAGTCAGATTATTTTGCGAGTAATAAACAGTACTTCGTAATGCTTCTGTATGATGATGGTTTCATATGTATCATACTTTTCCAGTGCCACTACAGCTACAGTGCTTGCGCTCTTGGTTCCGATGGTACAGATAGGCTTGTGCAGTTGGTACAGGAAATACAGCATAGCAAATTGTCTAAATCTGAAGATGGAACATTATACGGAGCCAAAATTACAGGTGGTGGTTCTGGTGGAACAATTTGTGTACTTGGCAGGAATTGTCTACGGAGCAGCCAGCAAATTATTGAGGTAATTTTAGTCTCTCTCTCTTTTTAAGTTAAATATGAGAGCGTCATTACCAAATCCCCTGAATACAAGAATTCAACTAGTCATATGTAAAGTATTGGAACACATTTTAGAGTAGCAAATTACAGTTTCAACCTATAATGAAGATCTCCGCTTAGAAATGTCGATTTCTTTACCATGAGTATCGTGAGAGATGCCTAATAAGCTACAGCTTATAAGACTTTCGTGTAAGAACATTCATTTACAGATAAAATGAGATTGGTTCAATTGTATATCCCTCACACTTAAACCAAGAGGTTATGATTTCAAGTCATTCCCTTCTACCCCCAATGCCGAACTTACCATAAGATTTCAAAATAACAAATTCCTTTATATTATCAAGCAGCTAATCTATTAGTAGTTTTCAATACTTGAATTTTGACTTGTTTTTCTATATAAATTATAAATGATCGTTTAACGAGCTATTTTGCCATCTTTATTTTCCAGATTCAGCAGAAATACAAAGCTGCAACAGGGTATTTGCCTTATATTATTGATGGTTCATCTCCAGGTGCTGGAAAGTTTGGATATTTGAAAATTCGTCGCAGCCAGCATTGATCTCTTAAATTAGTCAAACGACTATGTTGCTAGTTGAAGCAATTAGAGATGGACTGTGTAAGGATATAATAACAGGTCGCGTTTAGGGGTCCATTAATTATTTACTCGCTACTAATTGTGAGGATTAAGTGTTATCAAATAATTCCAAATGACTGCTAATTGATTAAGGGGTCTATTAATTATGTACTCGCTACTAATTGTGAGGATTAAGTGTTATTAAATAATTCCAAATGATTAAGAATAAATTACTAGAGATGTTAGTCTTCTGCTATTTGCGCAAGTGTACACAAAACAGATATTGAACTCTGTGAATGAGTAGTGCAATTGTCATTGCATACAAGGCTTGTGCTTGACACAAATAGGAGGATTCTTGTGCTTAAATTGCACATAAATAATTTGGCTAACCGTCTAATAACTTGAATGGATTGGAATGAAGAGTTTAGTATTACTTAGTTCACATAAGTCATTACTATGAAAGGAACGAACGAAAACAAAATGTAAAGCAACAGATGGGATGGAAGAAATAGAGAGTGCAATTACAAGTTTGTTCCAATCAATACATGCAGAAAAGAGAGAGAATTATTAGCAAACAAAAGAGTAGTGAATGACATTAAATTATTGAAGTGAAAAAGACGGTAGAGCATACGCATAAAGAAAAAAAGATCAGGAAGTGGGGGGGTTGTGGTGGTAGTAAGATTCGTATGTAGCAACTCTTGGCTTTGATTGGGGCAGCTCCAATTCTTCAACGAAAGCACTAGTCATCTTTATAAAATCTTTCATGTGTAGTCGTTGCCATTCCTTGAAATTAAAACAAGTCAAGCATGGTAGAAATTGAATTCAAAAGCTTGAATTTGCAATGAGCAACTATTTGACATGTCTAAGACAAAAGAGAAAGTGTTTGATAAATGTAAGCAGACCGACCTGAAAATCCCAGTGTCCATACAAGTTGGGGTCATTTTTATCGGTCCAGACATAAGCGTGAGCTAGAAAGTTGTCAGCAGAATCCTGAGTATGAAATTGATAAATGAGACAAGTGATTGTGGCCAGAGGAGAGGAGAGCAGAGAAGAGGAGATAAAAGAGAAAAAGTAACAAACCATCAAAGAAACATCAACAGGAGTCCTTTGGTACTCAACGTCCTCAAACACATCTAAAATATGCAATTCAGGATCTGTGATTCCCAAGAGAAGCTGCAACAATAATGAGTGATGAGTGAGGATGAGGTATGACTTGATGTGGGGGTGGGGGGGCATATAAAAGAAAAGGGTACCCTGCCAGTGACACTCTTATTGGGGACAGGCAGAATGGCCGGGTACACACGACCTTTGATGCTGAACCTCTCGCTGCCATTACGACCAAATCATCAAATATCAACCCAATTTCATTTTCTAAATTCTTTACAAAAGTTAAAAAAAAAAAAAAAAAAAAAAAAAAAAAAAAAGAGAGAGAGAGAGGCGGGCAAAGGGAGACAGACTGACTAGTTGTTGAGAAGGGCGGAGGAGGAATCGGGGACTCGCTTTAGAAGCACACGAACCACATCGTCTGCAAGTAGGCTACCGTAAACGAACACGTTGTGAAGATTGGACGACCCCATCTCTATTCACACCAGAGGAAGAGATTGGTCAATTTAATAATAAACACTCTGTTTTTATTATATAAATGTGGAGGACAAGGTCGTTACTTGTCACTTTGCCGACACTCACTCAATGACAATCACCTTCTCCTTTCTTTGGCCTTTTTTCTTCTCTTCTTTATTATTCGCTCTATCTTTTGATGGTTCAACAAACAAATAAAATATAAAGTTAATTTGAAATGTTATGTGCATATGCAATCGAAAAAAAAAAATGTTCTGTGAATGTGTGTTAGATTAATAAATTTGGAAATTCAAGAAGAAAGCTGGTGGCTACACTCTCATCTCTTCAGTGACAAACTTATTATTATTTTTTTCGCCTTTCAATTTCCTAATTTGATTAGTTAAGAAACACACGATTAATTTGGCCAGATTTCATTTTGCTAAGATACGCACAATCGACATGCGTGTATGACTTGAAGCTATCATTTTAAAAGGTTGCGTGTTCCATGCCCATGGGATTTTCAGTGATCCAACAAGCTAGCAAGCCCTCAACCTTACTACTTGTCTTTCTTCTGATTGGTCTTCTTGTCATTTCAGGCAATTCCAAACATGCCCTGGAAATTCATATTGAGATCACTCCCATCTACTTTTCTTATATACTTGCCTTTGCCATCTTTATAAACAACGCTTGTGTATCAGGTGTTGAATGAATGCAATAGCACTTCAAACACCAAACGGATTTTTGGCGCATTGTTTCAATTTATATCAATACAGCTTTTCATGCCTCTAGTTTCTTTAACCAAAAACAGAAGAATGTTCAAATGAACTTCATTACCAATCTGATAAAATGCATACTACCGAAAAAGTTTAAAACGTTTATATAGATGAGTATCAGATGAACATAAAAACAAATAGTTCTTTTCTTGTTTCCAACATAAACATGTGAACATCCTGCTGATACAGGAATAACATTTCCAAGCTCAAGATGAAAATGACATATGCCAATTTCTCATATGTTCATTGGCTCAGGACCAGGTGCATTCAGCAAGTCCAATAACGAATTATGTGCCTCCAACTCCTCATGCCACAGAGGAAGTGCGTCACCTGGGTAGAACTTTCTACTTACTCCCTCCGAGTTTATCTGCATTATCACAAAACACCGATCCCGTTTCAACTACTCTACTCGAATTGCTCATACAACTCTACAAGGAATGAATTAAAGACAAACTGTAAAAAGGAAATCTTACAGTGACAGTGCGAACAACACCACCACTAGCACCATCTCGTGCGATGGCAAGGGAAACTGCTTTCACCACCAATTGCTGCCCCCCCCCCCCCCAAAAAAAAAGAAAAAAAAGAAAAAAGAAAAGAGCCCAAAAGGATGAGCAATGAAGCACCAACAAACATTCAACAAGACTTCTTTTCATGTTTTCCCTACAGGTAACTAAAATTTGAGTAACAAAGAACATTGTGTCCTCATTTTCCTTCTTTCTCATTTGAAAAAATAACCTAGTTTCTAATCAAGGAAATTTAAACAAGACTCATAAGACCTTTTGATTATGACAACTGATGAAATGCAATATTTCATTTCAACAAAAAAGTTACAGAGGGCTTCCTCAAGTAAACCTAATCATAACATTGAGTTATTAACAGATATAGATTACAAAGATATTAAATCCCACCTCATGAATAGGATAGTTCATAACAGATAAATTTCCACTACAATTACGAATCCGTGAGTCTGCAAATTTTAAGATTAAACCTAATAGTAAAATTTGAGTTATTAAAAGAAAGATATTAAATCCCACCTAATGCATAGGATAGTTCATAACAGATAAATTTCCAATACAATTACCAATCGTGAGTCTGCAAATTTTAAGACTTAATCTACATACCTCAGCTTCTTCCTTGGTCATTCCTTCTTTCCATGCTTGATCAAAAAATCCATACAAGTAACTCGAGCCAGATCCTAAAAAATGCACATTACATTAAACTGGAGACGCGCTCTGGCAAGATGACTAATAAAATGATATAGGCCATTCCACACCACTCCTTTGAAAAATATAAGAAAATGAATGTTGTACTATTAAAAACGCTAAAAGTTGAGGAAATAGTAAAAAACTTAAGCAGAAGCTGATGCCACAACAAGTCATAACAATATACAAATAGAACACTTTAAAACTGGTAAACTGAAACACAAACACTGAAAGTAAATCATCAGAAATTGAAGAGGTAACAAGGCCAAAAGATCGAACATACTGAATAAATTTCAGTTAGTTCACCGCATGAAGGATAAGCAAATCATCAAGGATATTATAACCCATTAGTTGGGGAAAAAAAAATCCAAATCAAGCAAATGTTTCACAGAACTTTGTAATACCTTTACATTCAAAGTACATTATGACTAGAGATCTTAACGAACCAATCATCTATTACCAAACATCAAACGTAAACCTACCAAGAATGCAGAGATGCATAGACACACTGCAGCCAAAACATAAGCAGTTGATCCCCTTACCAAATAAGAAAAACAAAATGCACAAAATAAGAGCATAAGCTATCATACAACCTCCACTCAGTCCATCTAGCAATCCAAAAATACTTGTTCAATACTTCAAATTAATCTAATATATTTCTAATATCTAATCAAAACTTATCTAAGTTTCAATTATACAAATGTGCTGGTGCATACCATGCTCACAGTCACACAAACAACCAAAGTAATAACATACCTCCAATGGCAAAAGGCTGCTCAATTATTGTTCCACCAAGAGGAATTCCGTAGATCTTACCACCTTCATACTTGTCCCAACCGCCAACAATAAGGCCAGTTTGTAACATATTCTGCCAAGTCCACACAATTAAACATAAGCCAACAATAAATGCGAACATCAGGCACCCCATCAGATGAAGAAAGTGGAAATTAGATTTATCATCGCTTTCTTTTCTTGCATTTATTCATAAATTTGTAAAATTTTGTAGGTAAAGTATTTGTATAGATATTTTGCACATACCAGATGTTATAATTCAAAAAAATATATATATACATACAAATAGAAAGGAAGCTATGTTTTGTTTTTCCAAACTAAAAGAATAAGATCAAACCTTGTTACTATAAGACAGTAGCCTGACAAGGTTAGCAGCAACTTTGACAGTTGCAGGCTGCCCTAGTTGTATTCTGAAATCAAAGAAACCAGAGCATTAAGAGACCTTAACATAAACAAAGCTACAACCATTGACAACACAACCTAACAAACAAAGCAAGACGTACGTGTGTTGATGAAGGAAGTAGCGAACATAGTCGGACACAATCTGGGAATCAGCAGCCTGCAAAATGCAAACTAACTCTAAATTATTCAAATTTACACAAGGAAACGATTTCGAAGATATAGTGAGAGATAAGTACCGATCCAGAGCGGCAGACGTAGACATTATCAGTCAGCTCAGTAATCTTGTCCGATGCACGGTTGGCCACATACATTCCTGTTCAACCACAATATAAACTCTAATTGAGTAACGGAACAAGATTTAGCAAGTAGAGTGAGAAAAAGCTTGGATTTTGAAGTGGATAAATACCGGTGCTGGTGCGAGAATCAGCGCCCAGGACGACGCCGCCGTTGTAAGTGACACCGATGATGGTTGTGCCCATGGAGTGAGGGGCGTTCAAGTCATTCGTAATCTTCAGATCCATGATTGAGGGAGATTCCAAAAGAGCCCTAAAATCAAACACAAACCACACTGAAAATAGAGAGAGCGAGAGGAAAGATGTCTCCTTTTGTTCGCTAAACTGACTTCTTCTTCAAGTCGCTCTATTCTCTTTTTCACAAGTTTTGTTTGGTTACGTGTATAAGGCTGTTCCACGCCTCTGGATTTATGGCAAACTATATCCGAATAGGTTTTTTTTTTTTTAATATTTTAATTAGGTTATTCTATCGTTTTAGGTTTATCATTAAATTATTATAATTAACTCAAAATTTGAGGGAAGAAAGGTGAGAATCAAATTCAAATCCCCCACCAATATCTTACTATCCTTCGACACTAACTTAGTAGCTCAAGATTTGTAGCAAAATAAGTTTAAAAAAAAAAAAGCTTTGTAGCAAAATATGAAATGTAATTATAATTGTGTAATTAATTATGATAGTATAAGAATTTATGAAGCATTTTTGTTGTGGTGATTATAATATTTATTGAGATTCTTGTATGAATTCTATACTATACTTATAAATTATTATTATTAATTTTCATTTGTCCATATATAAACATAAACTAACTTGAAAATATTTTAATTTTATTTATACATATGCAAATATAAATTAAATTAAATAAAATTTCCCCTGAAATTAGGATTAATGGTACTGTCCTCTAAATTGCTTATGATGATGCTTGGTATGTGTAATGGTAAAAATTACACCGGCCTAATTGATGTAAAAGAATGAAAACCCAAGATAGCAACCCGATTGGTGGGTCTAAGTGTTGATCAAGCCCAAACGAGATCCAAAGCCCAAAAGCCCACGGTATGGAGTAGCTCTCGCCAGCTCAAGACCTATTAAAGAACGTTGATTGCATTGAAGGGTTGAATTCAAAGTTGGTAACGTGTGCAATCAAGAGGGGCAACTAGTACGAGGGAGTCTTAACTGATAATATCCGCATTTAAAAAGGATCAACCGATTCACAAGGGAATTCAATGTCAATGTGTGGATCAAGGGAACGGATCCCTTCCATATTAATACCCCGACGGCCTTCTCCTGTCATATAGAAGGAGGAGAGAAGTCAGATAAGGGAATTCAACTTTCCTCTCCAGCACTGTTACTTTACTAAAATCACACCAGATTCATATACTTCTAGGCACCCACACTCTCATATATAAACATCTTCAAGATATCACAACTTCTACATTCTGTCAAGTAGGACACTAGCTGTCTCTTAAACGAACAGATAATCTTACATTCCATAGCTTTCTCACAATCAATCAACTCCTACAATCTCAATTAGCACACATTTCGTTTTGGGTCGGACAGCGAATTTATTATTTCTTTGATTGTTTATTCTATTCATTTTTATTTTTTTTTTTAAGAAAAAAAATTATTTTTAACTTGAGCATCGGAATGTCAGCGATCGGTACCATCCGGTGTCAAGATCAAATGTTCTATTTGTTCGATTTGTGTAAATTGTTAGGTTTTCAAAAGAATTCTATCTCTCAACAGAAAATTGTAGATCGACTCTCTATAGAATGTGATTTGGAAAATTGCTTTTACAATCCAAACAACTTCTCATATGTCAGAGTTTAGGTGTAATTTATAGCTTAAATTTTGCTGAAATTGATTTCAAAACATTCAAATTAGATAAGAATTCTATATGTTAGCATCACTATCATACGAATAGCATGTTCATTTTGTTACATATTATACAGGCTAGTCCAATGAAAAAATTTGGGACACATGCAATTGAATTATACTAAATTTTTAGATGAACAAATTAACATGTTACTATAAAGGTTAATTCAATTAACTTACATTCTAATGACATCGTCAGTCCATATCTCCATAGTTTTCGGCTCTCCCGTGAAAGGGACCAGTTAATTTATGATATTACAAAACATAGTTGACATTAAAGTATGAATTGGAGACCACCACTTTGACAAAGGATGATATTCCACAAAATGAATACTCTCCATCAAGTCATTGGATCCAACAGTTAAAAATCTCATATCTCATTATCTCAAAAATTTGATCATAATATATCCGCATAAAGAGAGAATGCTGTTGTTAGCACACACATCCATTCGATACACGAACACGAATATAACCTGGAAATGCATATGAAAGTGATAAAATAAAGGGTTCTTTCATTGGCTGGAAATTAAAATTAACATCAGTAAAGTAACATCTAATCTTGTATAACATGATTGTTAGTTCTTCCTCTCTCATTTCCAAACCACACCAGTTTGTTTGCCGTCCTCTCGAATCTAAGCTACCCTCAAATGGCTAAAAAAAAATAAAAGAACAATTAAGTTCAGGAAAAAGAACAACATGTGATTAAGCTGAATGCATAACGATTGGGTTAGCAACGGTGTTCTCTTCTCTTCTCTTCTCTCTCATGCCTTCGAGTGTTGATTTTACTTGTTAGGAGTCCATGGCTACGGCTTCTGCAAGTGGCCGATGCAGTTTAAGCGCTGGAATTTTATGAGCTGTTTTGAGTGGAATGTGGGATGATCCAACCAATTTCTTCTCCTTAAAAATCCCTTTTTCGACAATTCCAAGCACTTTCCTTACTTCATTTGCCAGCTCTATTACGTAGTCATCCTCATGACCTGTTTCATATTAATTTCAAGCTTCACGATTTCAGTACTCAAACAAACGAACAAACAAACAAAGCAGGAAAAAGGAACTCCAACGTGAATATTATAGTTACTATAATCTAACCATTAGGAAGAGGACTCACCAATATCATACATCGCCTTCTCTAACTTGAAGAGATATTCTCTATTGTTCCCACAGGGTCCAGACGCTGTTGCAATTTGCCTGCGAAAAGTAGATGAGAGAACACATTAAGAGGTGATTTAATGCAAAACATGGAAAAATAAACAGTATCTTGATGATAAATCAGAATGTCCATTATATTTTACCTAGCCATTTCCTCCAATGGGGCAGGTCCAAGGTAGTATTTGTTCACTGTTTTGTCAGGAGTAGACGTGAAACTGCATATACAATGACACTTCTCTAAACAAGAACAATAAATAGAAAATGTATGCAAGAATTGACACATGGAAGGGTAACTTACACAATAACTCCAGTCAAAGCAGGCTGCGAAGCATCCCCTTCCTGGATTGATGAAGGCACATGGAAAGACAAATCAGAACAAGTTCCCAATTTCACACTAAGGAAAGAAAAAAGCAACAGAAAAAGAGAAAGGAAAGAGAGAAGCAGCAAATGTTTAAACATTTAACAGTAAAACAGACCACCATTTTCTAACCTTATAGAACTCTACAAGGGTCTTCTGATCATATTCGCATTCTCTCCTCTCCAAATACTACAGGAAGAAAGAAGAAAACATCATCCTAATTTCCAACGAAATGCAGATCACATCAAATGCATAAGGTAAAATCTCGTTGCAAAAGAAGGGTAACTAATTATGCGTAAAGACGATTAGCAATGCAACAAGCAAACTCATGAGTTTAAATAAGTGAATTGAGAGCATACCTCCATTGCTAGTCTTTCCCTTTCGGCACCTCCTCGAACACAATAAGCAGCACCCCACTGAGAGAAATTCGAAATAGAGAATTCAGAAGAGAGACCAGAGAAACAACTAGTGAAATGATCGTGTGAAAGTGAATCCACTTACACAGATGGCTCCTTGGGTTCTTTCCAATGTTAGCGTTCTAGCAGGATGTGCAGGTGTGCCTCTATGATCAATGCATGCTGTCACACACAAAACATAACTAATGAAAATCAAAACAACCCAGTACAAAACTCGATCGTACAGAGAAACACTTACCCAGATCAAACACACGCCTGTAGTCCTTGATGTACCCCATCATTTTCTCATCATAATCAAATCCAGGGTTCCACACCAATGAACCGTATCCAAAAACCCAGAACACCATTTTTTTTTATATTTCCTGAAGTTTGATTACCAATATAAAGGTAAACCACTGGTGAGTTAATCCATGTTTGCTTGCACTAATACCTCAAATCTGAATAAAGCACATAATTTATCCCAAACCTTAATTGCATCAAAATGTATTTTTGTTTTTTGAACTACATAAAAATGTATTCTATTATAACGCAAACTTGCTATAAATTGTTGCTTAATCAATTGATAGTCTTCATATTCGTAGCAACTGGAAATCGAAAAAGCCTAAATAGCATTCAAAAAGGTGCACAATTAGATCTAAACAATGCGAAATAAAAACAATAACTTACGAGAAAATCGGAGGAGGTCGGGAGGAGGTGAACCCCGGTAAGCCGAACGAGAAAGCTGGAAACGGTGAAAGGAAACGAGAGAAACAAAGAGAAGAGGGAGACAAAGAAGCAGAGGTGTTTCTCTCTTGTTTCTTTTCAAAGGAGCCTTTTACTAGGCTTTCTCGTTGGTTCGACTGTGTGAGGTAGGCTATGAGTTTGTGAAGGAGACCTATTTATAGTGGGACTCTCTTATTTGCGTCGGACTCCACTCCTGCCACGTTTCCCTCTTATTTTTTATGTGCCATCCATGCACGACTGCTCATGCCATACATGTATGATAACAACATAACTGTATTGGATACATTGAACCTGGACACAATTGGTTGATTAGGAGGATTACCAATTTGCATATCGTGTTCCGTGTTACCACCAGCTCTGACTGCAACAACGCGTGGGGTTGGTCAACAAAGACCGGCGAATTTACTCTTGAAAGTTTGAAACCAGACACGTTCATTGAACCTAGACACGTTACACCATTTCCAAAGTTTTTTTTTTTTTTTTTTTTTTCTGACATACCATTTCCACTGTTATGTAGCTGTCTCCAATTCTGTTCCCAGCGACTTCAATCTTCTAGCATCTTTCTATTAATTCACATTAATTGAGGACCGGTGCTATTTCTACCCATATTAAAAGTGCCCAGTTTTTCTCTCTCTCTCTCTTGTTTTTTTTTTTCCTTGCTTTTGGGAGCGTGTTACTGGACAGGTTTGGCATCACATTCATCAGTATTTTGATTTATCTCTAAGATTATTTTAAATATTTCCTTATTAATCTTGATTTTTAATTTAATAATATTTTTTATTAAACATGGAATTTCTTTTTTAAGAAAAAGATAACCTTTTGGATATAAAATTGGAAATATTTTTTTGTAGTTATCCCGTAGATTTTGTTGTTGATTTTAAAGTAACTCTTTTTCATTTATTACCAAAGTTGAAATTTGATCTCTTAATAAATCTGATTATGATAATGACCATATCTGGTCATAACTAAAAAATAGGGAATTAATCTCTTGCATGAATAGCATGACCAAATTTGATCGTAGCTAAAATAATAGAAAAATTGATCTTGTGTATACATCTTAACCAAATAAATAGTCAAACTTTCTTGGATCATGACCATTTTTTATCATAGCTGAAAAGTAGGAAAACTTTCACATTTTAATTGGATTTATTTTAAATCTTTTATCACTAATTAAATTCTTTATTTTATGGTTTTCGAAAAAAACTCTTTATTTTGCAGATAATATTGAAGAAAGTTAAGAGTGTATGTTGATGCTATAACTACTGACCGAATTCATATAATATGAGAACACCAAATATGTACTATGGAGAGTTTTATATATTTTGTGAGCTACAGAGTGAATTTTTTTAGAATCTTTTAGTCTTAGGAAGTGTGTGACCTTTCTCCAAGTAAATACAATAACATAAATTCTTCGAAAAGAAGATTTGTTTTGATTTTCAGGAGAAGACGGATCTCAAGGTTTTTGAAAGAAATTTAAGGAGCTAGATATCAATTAAGTCTATAATAGCTCGCTATATTAGATTAATAAAGAAAGTACAACTTTTTTATGCCAACTCTAAAGATAGAGTTTTTAATTATGTAAGTTAAGTTGTGTGTATACTATTTAAACCTTCATTAATCAGTATAAATATCTAAGCGTGACCTTGTGGATTTTGGTAAAATTGAATCGTGTTAAAAATGTTTTTTTTTTTTTTATTTAATTTTCTGTTACAACGTTTGCTAGCTAATTGTTCTAACTCTATTATAACCGTTGACTCTCACTTGTTATAACAAGTCGTCATAACAACTGATTATCAATCAACTAACTGTTGATTGAATACGAAAAATTTAGTAACTTCAAAGGATATGGGTCTTTCATAGGGAAATTAGCCAATTAAAGTTCGTCAATAAGTAAGATACACGATGTCAAAGAAAATAATAATAATAAGTAAGATACACATGGGAATTGAGAAATGTTCAAGTGGGAAATGAAGAAAACAAAATTAGCACGCGGACCGCTGACCCAAGGACGATGACTAAGACTTATGGGAAATTTTGACCATTATATGAAATAACGAGATCGAAAATGCTGAACGAAACTTTCAGAAGCTTCTATCCAATGGATTAGCATGACAAAATGAATCTTCATGCCACATGGATAAGGAATATTCACAAATTTCTAAGAAAAAGGCCATGGTCCACATTGGTTGTTTCTGCTTATATACTCAACAATTATTATGAGTATTGTATAATTTAGATCGAACAAATACAGGAAGCTAACCAGATCAAGAGCAAATTACACAAAAACCTTTTGACGTTTGTGTTTTGATAAACGGAAATAACCTATGGTGTTTATTGCAACATCCTCTTCTCTTCAAGTGACTTGATCTTGTTTGACCCTAAACGTTAACTTCATTAAGGGTATTTAGGTCATTTTATTCTTTTTTTTTTTAATGTCCTATTAAAATTATATTATTTAAGAGATTGTTTGAATCTCCATCGTCTATCTGGATGATGGGAATCCATTTAAAATAATTTAAAATTTATAAAATAAATAAAAAGTTGAATAATTTTAAAATTTAAAAATAATTAAAAGATAATTTTTAATATTTAAATATTTTTTTCATAATTTTTAATATAAAAATAATTTTTTCAAATTAATATGAGTAGTCCATCTTGGATAAGATCAATTTTGAAGAATTAAAACAATAAAAAATTTAATTAAAAAATTATGAAATAAAATTATAAAATATAAATAAAACAAGTGGAGATCCAATATTTAGATTAGATGTAAATGATAATCTCCATTGCTATCTTGTTCTTCTTCGATGAAGAACATTGAAGAATAGGGGTGGTCACATCGATGACAAAATCATCAGCCATCAAACAACAAAATCATTCTTCACCCATAAACACCATAAAATAAGCAAAAACAACAAACATCAAACACCACAAAATAATCAACAATGTCATCAAGCATTTGAGAAAAACAAAAAACCCAAAAACTGATAAACCATCAAACAACAAAATCATTCTTTACCCATAAACATTATAAAATAAGCAAAACAATAGACACCAAACACCACAAAATAGTCAACAATGCCATCAACTATAAAAAAAAAAAATAAAACCCAAAAATTGATAAAACTGGAGAGCTTTAGGTCTCTTTCACTAAAGACCCATCTTTGGGTCTCCTTCACCAAAGACTATAGGCCTTTGGTGAAAGAGACCTAATGGTCTCCATTGTGTGAAGACCTAATGATTTCCATCGCAATTCTAGCCTCTATCGCCAAAAAGATCAAATTAAGTCTCCATCGCTGGTTTTCAATAATAAAGGTGTCTCTCGCCAATTAGTGATGGAGGTTGAGCCGAGAAAGGGAGATGGCGATAGGGAGGATGGCAAAGACGATTTTGCTGTTGCCAGAGACTTAATGTTTTGATTTGTGTGCTAGATTGGCTCTCTCATCCACTGTCCACACCACTTAGGGTTTTGTTTGTGTAATAGATTTGCTTAGAAAATGTATGGAGCCAATTGAGAAGTGTTTAAGGATGCCTAGATCTCCACCCATTTTGTTTCTTCATTTTTTTTTTTGCATTTTCTAAAATAGAAAAGATTTTATTTTATTTTTTGTTTTAGTTTTGATTTTTTAAAATTAATCTCCATCATCAATCAACATGTACGGCGCAAATCTTACATTCTTATTTTTCTAGAAATTTTTTCAATTTAATTATTTTATAATTTAAAAACTATGTTTAATTATTTTTCAAAATTTTAACTATTTCTAAAATTTCTATCTATGTTTTTTTTTTTTTTTTTTCAAATAGATCTCAACCGTTCATTTTCGAAATAGATGATTAAGAATTTTTAAGTGTTTTTTTTTTTAAAAATTTTTATTTTTCTAACTATATGGTTGAAATGGATTGAGGGTAATTTTGTCTTTTGACCAATTTTTTACAATCAAAATTGATGTTGCCCTTAGGACAAGGGAAGTCATTGCAATAGACACTAAACGTTATATTTGTTTGTTAAAATCCAAACGTCAAGAGGTTTTTGTGTAATTTGCTCTTAGATCAAACGATGTCAAAATAATTCAAATGTCATCCTCCGGGATGTTATGAGATCGTGACACATGGTATAAACATATTAAAAAAAAAAAAAACTTATAATCTGGAAGAGAGAAATTAGCCAAATAAAAACCTTTGCTAGGAGGGATGTAGCCTTACAAAAAAATGATGTGGACTTCACCACAATCGGACAATGGTGGAGCTATATGAACCATTGTTACCTTTGAGAAAATGGTATTTTCTCTTGGTTGAGAAAAAACCTCAATATGTAGATGAGCCATGCATAAGAAACTTTCTTGAAATTATAGGAGATCATATTCCAACCTAATTTTAATTTCTTAATAGATTACCTACACGTCATCTATTTGATTAGAGATGGAAGAGATTTCATTGATGAACCATCGGAAAATCCTAACCCCTAGTTTTTGTTTTACAGGTGAAGGTAGATTTGACGCTCCGGTGGAGCATCCTTACTTAGGCACTTGGAGTGGTTGGTCCAAACATTTGGATTGAGCTTTGATTATATTTAGCTTTCGATTGAGCTTGGGCCCATAAAAGCCCATCATATTTTGAATTGTTTCATTTCGGAAAATTGAAAAGAGGAGTGAGATGAAAATGAAAATGGAAGGTGGTTCGGGGTCTCGATGCATGCGTTCTCAAGTGGGTCCAGAGTGGAGCGTGAAGGAATCGCTGATCCTCGTGAACGAGATCGCTGCTGTGGAAGCCGATTGCTTGAAAGCGTTGTCTACGTATCAGAAATGGAAGATTATATCGGAGAATTGCACGGCTCTGGACGTGCCTCGCACCTCCAATCAGTGTCGGCGGAAGTGGGACTCCTTGCTGGCTCACTACACCAAATCTAGACAAAACGAAAACTTGGCCTCCGATTTCGATGTGGAGCTGTTCAAAGCCATTGATGGTGTGGTGAGAGCAAGAGAGAATCAATCTGACACCGAACCAGATAGTGATCCGGAAGCTAAGTCAGATTTGTGCGAAGTGATTGCACAGCTGGGTATGCTCTCTCTCTCTCTATCCAATTTCAGATATTTGGTTGCCTACATGTTTTGGTGATGGTGGTGTCTGCCTCAGATAGCATTAAATGGACCATCAGGATAGATGAACACAAAGTTGAGGTTTTGAAACTTTTCAGCTTCAATAGGCTTCCAATTCTTGCAGAAACGAGATAGCGTCTGAAAATTAGAGCCAAGAATTCAATAGGTAGCTGAAACCGAAAAGGTCGATAGAAAGCATCCATTCTCTCATTTGGAGATTTTGAGGTGCCTAAATGTGGGATAATTGTGGACCGTTATCTCTACATTCATAGCACACTAGTAGTATACAACAAGAGTTATTAGGTGTTTTGTAGGATTCCTTATTAATTCCATCGAACAGCATTCCTTATAGAGGTGATTTTGATTTTCTATTAGAATCCTAAATTCTATGCGGGTAGTGTGATAGGTTTTTACCTCTGCCTTGGTAGGCAAAGTGCTTCTATTTTATTGATCAAAGTTTGTGTATATATAGATATAAATTTATGTTTAAAAGAATACAAAATGGCTTGGTACTAAATTAATTCTAGATTCTATCTACCTGTGGGCATTTGCATCATATGCTTGTAAAACTTTTAGAATTGTCTTGTTGTAGCCATTGCCATCTTGCTCTTGGCCGCTGCGTGTTCTAGTGTTTGACTTAGGCATTTGCTCATATCATCTTTCCGCTTCTTTATCTCTTCTTAATCATATTCTGTATGGAAAACCACAGTTGCCATTGTAAAGTTTGTATGTGAAACCTTGAAAATATATTTGAAGTTTTTTGTCAGAATCTAATATGTTTGAAGTTGTTGCAATATGGATTTTATTAGGGTCTAAGAGGCCAAGAAGGCGTTTTATGCTAGCAGAAAGTTGTTCAGAAGAAAAGCCCCCGAAAGAAAAGCCTCAGAAAATCTGCACGGAAGAAAAACATTGCAAAACCTATGTTGAAGAATGGCCTCAGAAAGGCCAGGCCGACAGAAAGTCTCAGAAAAGCCTTGTGGAACAGAAAAACACAAGCTGCTTAACAGGAAAGGAAGAAATGATGGTGGCAAAGCTACGTGCGGATGCAGAACTGATCCACACCATAGCTACTCAGAATGCCGATTATAGTGGTGTCAATGCAAGGAATTTTCAAGATGGCAAGTCCGAATTTGCAAGATGTCAAGGCGATAAGCTCATTGCATGCCTGGAACAAATTGTAGAGACACTGAACGAGTTGTCTGATGATGTCCTCGAATTGTGAGTAGTTTTCAATGAAAAAGTGTAGTGTTATATATCTGCCACATCTGAATCAATGGGAGTTAGACTTGAAAACTCGATGTGAATAGTTTTCAATGAGAAGTTAGTGTAATCTTTCTTGCACATGAGCATCAGTGGGAATTTACTTTTGTTCATAGCAATCACATTACCAAAAGTTTAGTTGGGTACTAAATTGACTTCTAAGCAAAAGTAAAAAAGCAGAAAAGCATAGAACGACTCCACTGGGGATCGAACCCAGAATCTCTGGTTCCGTAGACCAGCGCCTTATCCATTGGGCCATTGGGTCAATTATGTGTAACACCTTGTTGCGATTAGTTATTCAAAGTAAAACTCACATACACAAGCCAGTTCGGCCAATAGAAAATGACATCCTATACGGACACTGCAAATGGTGGCTGCTACAAGTAGTCTAGCTAAAAATTTGCTATAGCTGACCTAAAAAAACAAAATAACTTGCAGGAGTAAAAATTTTACAAGCATTTGGTATATAGGTGAAAAATCTCAAAGAACAGTATACACACACACATACATCTTATTTGGTAATAGAAATTTACAATGGAATTGCATATTTGTATGTAGATTGGAATATTGGCATGTCTTCCCACTCTGATTTGATAAAATGGAGGGACAAAACGTAGCTGGTGGGTGCGTTAGGAGATTGTTGTGGGAGTCAAGACAAGACAACCACCTTGCTTAGTATCCAAAGCACCAAGGAGAACTCAAACGCAAAGATTGTATGAATCAATCCACGATCAAGTGCAAATCCAAACAGCGTTATACCTCCATTGTTGTGTTCCAAATATGCCACTGCATACCATAACAATACATATAGATATACCTCATCATTAAATTATGACTTTAATCATCATATTGGATTCATGCATTATATATATATATATATGCATATTTCTATATATAATTAAACTAGTAATCATATTTAAGTTTTGTGATTAAACTGACCTAAAGCTTGCCTAATGTGGAAGGAGGATGAGTCTTGTGGGGAGACTGAGGTGAGAATGTCAGATGAATCGGAGTCATCATCAGCGTCTCCGTAATTAGCGTTGGCCTCAGCTGTAATATTGTTGCTTTTCCGGTCAGCACAGGTGACAGTCATATGCCATCTAGTTGCAACTGAAGCTATCCCTTGCGCTCTGTGAGTGATTCTTGCCGCGCCCAGCAAGCACAAAAAGAACCCACTCAGCTCTACTGCTGCACACACCTATATATACACCAAGTACTGGTCATGCATATGTGTCTATATATGTATATATGAGTTGATTCAAATGACATCATTGTTTTAACTGCATGCTTACCACAAGGTCACCAGAGTTGAAGAAGCTCTTATCAGAGTTTGTAGCCAAAATCAACAACAAAGCTCCCAATTGACTGACTGTGATGACAACCAGAGTTGCAATGATAAAGAAGCGGTACCTATGACTGGTTGCCGACAACTGTTTCTTAATCCTCTTATGCTCTTTAAATATAAGTCCTCCATCCGATTCCCATCCCTCAAACATCCTGTGAAGTCCCCCGAATCTTAGTATCTGAAGTTCACAAGTCAGACGAAACAGTATGCAAACCAGCAAGTACACACCCGTTCGATAAACCCACGAAATCACGACCAACACAAACATGATCGAATTCAGTGCCACCCCAGAACTTATATACGGCAATGACACTTGCACAGTAGAGAAGAAGATGATCTTGTGAGCCAGTTCCACGAAGAAAGATGGTAGAAGTATGCACGCAAGGTGACGAAATGCCTTGTCAAGCTCCTTTGTGTATCCACGTCTAACAAACTCCGAGTCCTCTTGTAGACCATCGAGAAACAAGAGCTGGCGGAGACCGTATTTGTTGAAGAACCTGGAGAGAGCAACGAAGCCTAATAGGGCTAATCCTGACTCTGGTAGTTGAACCAACATGTTGAAGGAGATAGGGTCGTTGTTAGATGTTGAAGAGTCCGGGACTTTAATGGAGAAAGAGCTTATTAGAGGGACGAAAACTGTCAGGAATATGAAAGTGAGATATGATATGAATTTGCCAATGCATGAAGTGTGGTCTAGTGCGCACCACTTGAGGCTTATTCGAAAGCTGCGTAGCTCATCGAACATTAAGGATTTTGATCTAACGTATGATGGTTGAAGTAGTAAGGGTAGGGTAATAGCATGGTTATTTGGTTCACTAGGTTGCTGGTCGGAGAATGGAACTTGCAGTGGCCGGTGATCGGAGGTCGGGAGATTTATTTGTGAGGTTTTGGGGGAGTTCATGTTGTATTTGAATGAGGGAGAGAGGAGGCGATGGATTAATTATATAGGCAATCCGTGATGCACATGAAAACTTTTATGTGATCATGTCATGTGAAGAAAATGTTGCTTGCGATTTTAACAAAGGTGAAATGCTTCGTATACAGTTCAGCTGATAACAAATAAAGTCTCAAGTGGCCATCACTTATTTTATGTATTGATGACAATTGTGTACATTGAACTACAAATTAATTTGCTTGAATAACACCTAAGTTTTTACAATTATATTACTCATATGAAATAATTAAATTTAACGTCAAAATATAATTGAAGAATAGGATTATAATATATAGTTTTAACTAAGTATGAATATAATAAAATTGTTGGCATGCATATATAGTATATATGTTAAAAAATCTAACAATCAAGTACATATTGCAACGAATCAATTGACTAGTAGTTGTAAAACCTTATAGAAAATCAAAGAATAAATACTGAGAAGTAGTAAAGTATATTATATAATTGATAATATGAAGAAACCTTTGAAAATAAAGAAAGACATAGAAAAGGAAAATGAATGCTTTACTTTGTCCCGTGACTTCTCATATTGCCTTGTACTGGAGGTTTCCACTTTTTAAGTGAAGAATAAGAAGGATCGCTCGCTGTAAGAGAGAGCTTTCCGCTTGCCACCTCACTTTCATATTCGTTTCTTGATCCTATTTAATTTTTTATGCATAAACTGGACAAGCTGTTTTTGATCAATCAACCTGTGATACGAAGATGATAGATATGGTTAGGCTAGTCAAAAGACTTAAAACCAGTAGCTCTCAGTGCACATGGATAAACTCTGGGCCACGAAAACATTTGTGTGTCTACTCATTTGTCCATGTGTCAACCATGCGACGCTAGCAATTAATTATATATCTTATTTAAATATGTAAAGCCATATTAACTCATATGCGCGCTGGACAAGCGTCTTAACCATTTTCAAACAAAAGATATTGATAGCTATTTCATCCTCGAACCCTTCTTTGGTTTTCTTTTTCTCATTTTGACATCGATGTAGAGAGAGAATTACCAGAAACTTAACAAGAAACCGTAAACAAATGAATATATATATATATATATGTATATATATATAGATGGATTTTGAAGCAACCAATCATCCATGAAACAAACCGCGCTTAACCGTACCCATAAATACTACTTCAACTGTTATACGCTAGATCAAAGTCCTTAATCTTGCGTGACTTTTGAATAAGCCTCAAGTGGTGCACACTGGATCACTCTTCATGTTTAGGCAAATTCATTTCGGATCTCATTTTATATTCCTCACCATTAGATATACAGTCCTTATAGGCTCTTTCTCCATATCAAATTAAAATCCCCAATTCTTTATAGGAAGCTGATAAAATTTTCCGGGTCAGGATGAGTCCTCATAGCCTTCTTTACTCTCCCATGCATGTTCTTCCGTCGATGCTCTACAAGAAGACTCACTGTTTGCTAGACGTGCGTGGGTACACAAAGAGCTTGACAAGACATTTCGTTACATCTCATGCATATACGGTTCTACTAATTTTCTTCTCCCGCACAAAATCATTCGCCTGGATTGGGAAAGTATCACTGCTGCTTTCTGAACACGTGGATACAATCTGGCCACATTTGCATTTGTGCGTCTCATCTCTTTTCTCCATGTGTCACCCATTTTACTACCTTGTAACTATCATGTCATATGTAAAGTGTTTTACGCACATGAGAATTGGACACGTGTCTTAATTAATGCTTCGGACACAAAGAAATCGATATTTCACCTCACACTTCTTTAGTTTTGCTTTCTCGCATTGACATTGAATAGTGAAGAAGAATCATGATAAGAAACTTCCAAAGCAATAAATGGCAAATATATCAGTGAACTTTGTTTAGATCTAGCCTTGTAGATGTATAGTTAAACTAATAACATCTTTTATATATGGTTTTGCAAGAGATTCTACTATAGTTTTTATAAAAAGATTTAAGAGTTTAATTGTATTTATTACGAGAAATTTTATGTAAACAGTTATATTGATGTGAAAATGATGATATGAAAGCAACAAAAATAAATGAATGAATAATCTTCGCACGGATGATTTTGTATGAGAATTGACTAATTAATGATTGAACATATGTCCAATCCTGAAGCCCCTATGCCATTTGGCCTTTCTTCAGTACACACATATGATTAGATAATATGCAATGCAAAGGTAGGAAAAGTAGTGGGCTAAAATTACTATAAAACAATCTGAAAACAATGTATATATGGTTGCACGCACATACAGTAGTTGATTTAGAAGAGAGAATGACACAAGTAATATTGTTTGTAATTATTATTATCAAATGAATAGGCGGCTGAGGTAACAATAAACATCATCGTTTACAATGAACAAGGATTTCACCAGTTTTTTATGCAACCACACTAAATCTATACAAAACAAATCGAGAACAAGCATATTGACGCAGCAGCAACAATGAAATGAAATGAAATAATTATTATGAGCACTATTAGGCTTCTTGAAAATTCATATTTAAATGATGTGATATATTAGTTGTTAAGATCTTATAAATTATGAGACAATGTGATAATTAATAGGATTTTGACAACTTATATACCACATCAATTGGATATGAATTAAAATAAAATTTTTAAAAAATCTAATATTACTTAATTATTATATACTAAAAGAGGCCGGCCGCCCTCTCTACTAACAGCTCATCATATAGTTCATAGTTGGACTTGTCAATACTACCACCCACCACAATACCTTTTTGTCTCCTTAGTTTTAATCCCTTCCATATTCTCTTTTTCCGATCATCCTCTCAATCAATTTGAAAAATTCGATCCATTTCATGCTTGATCAACTCAACCCCAGATAGTGTTTTATGGCTCAGAAACAACCAAACTTGGTGTTGATGCTGTTATTGGTGACACTAGTTGTGCCAACATGGGGTGATTCTGACGGTGATATCCTTATCAAGTTCAAGAGTTCTTTGTCAAACGTTGAGACCGCATTAGCCAACTGGCATGGCCCCGACCCTCGCCCGTGCACTGGTAACACTGCAAACTGGAGGGGTCTGCGTTGCTTGAAGGGGCTAGTGTACGGACTGAGGCTAGAAAACATGAGCTTGGGTGGTGTAATAGACATGGATTTACTTGATCAGTTGCCGGGTTTACGTTCATTGAGTTTCATGAACAACAGCTTCGATGGACCGATGCCTGACGTGAAGAGACTTGGTGCCTTGAGATCCTTCTACTTGTCTTACAACAAATTCACAGGTGAAATACCAGAGAATGCTTTTGATAATATGAAGTACTTGAGGAAAGTGCACCTGGCAAGAAACCAATTCACCGGAAAAATTCCGGTGTCTCTAGCAACATTGGAGAAGCTGGTCGAGTTGAATGTTGAAGGCAACCAATTTGATGACAAAATACCTGATTTACGCAAGGCTATTCAGCTCAATTTGGTTAATTTTTCTAATAATCAATTAGTTGGTCCAATACCACCTAGCCTCAGCCGTTTCGATTTATCTTCGTTTGCAGGTAATCACTCTCTTTATTTATCACTCATTATTGATATTGGGTACCCTAAATCACTTCACTGGATAACATATCACTCATTAATATTGGGTACCCTCAATCACTTCACTGAATAACAGACATATTTTATTTGGTAACATATATAAAAAATGACCAATGATATTAATTTTACATGCTGCTTCTTGTAATTATATGTGATATTCTCTAGCTGTAGTCTTACTGACCATGATATTGTAGTGATTTGTTTGTAAATATATAAGTTTAGGTGAAAAGATACCTGATGAATTAACATATATATATATATATACCGTAACATCGTCAAACAAATAATTTTGATGCTTGCACACCATATGGTTATTATAGAAAGGAATTTGTTTTAGTGACATGCACTTAGTGGTTTTGTAAAGTCAAAAGACTCAAAACATTAATGAGTGAATGATTGATTAGCGAATAGATACGCGTTGCAATTAATATATTAATTATGTGGAATCAAACAGGTAATAAGGGGTTATGTGGAAAGCCACTAACGGCATGCAAATCATCAAAGAAGAAAAGAATCCTTATAATAGTCATAGTTGCTGGTGCTGTAATTGCTATTGCTGCTATCATCGTATTTGTCTACATTCGTGGCCGCAGATCCAAACTATCCCAGTCCAAAAGAACCGAAGCCCTAGAGGCACACGATGTGGGCCGAAAGGAGGCCCAAACACCATATGACTTGTCGGGCAAGGGTGAGAATAGCAAGTTGCAGTTTGTGAGGAATGACAGGGAGAGGTTTGATTTACAAGACCTACTCAGGGCGTCTGCTGAGGTGTTGGGCAGTGGCAGCTTCGGCTCAACATACAAAGCTATTCTTTTGAGTGGACCTGCCTTCGTTGTTAAGAGGTTTAGGCACATGAGCGAAGTTGGCAAAGAAGACTTCCATGATCACATGAGAAGACTTGGCACCTTGTCACACCCTAATTTGCTCCCTCTTGTGGCTTATTACTACAGAAAAGAAGAGAAGCTCCTTGTTTCTGATTTTGTTGCAAATGGCAGCCTCGCTAGTCATCTCCATGGTACGTACATTTATATATTGTATACAGACACATAAAACATGGACCTCCTCTAAAATTAATATATTTCTCATTTTAACAAAATTATTAAATTTTCAGGTAAACGTGCTCCGGGGCAGCCAGGACTTGATTGGCCAACCCGTTTGAAGATCATCAAAGGAGTAGCAAAGGGCTTGGCACACCTTTACCAAGAATTCCCTAGTCTACCTATACCTCATGGTCACCTAAAATCGTCCAATGTGCTACTTAATCAAAGTTTTGAGCCAGTTTTGACGGATTACACACTAGTGCCAGTGGTGAACAAAGACCATGCACAAACACAAATGGTTGCCTACAAGTCTCCTGACTTCACCCAAGTAGACCGCACCTCAAGGAAGACAGATGTATGGAGCCTTGGAATACTGATACTGGAAATGCTGACAGGAAAGTTCCCTGCAAACTACCTGCAACAAGGCAAGGGCTCCAATGCGGATTTGGCCAGTTGGGTCAACTCAGTTGTGAGAGAAGAGTGGACGGGAGAAGTGTTTGATATGGACATGAAAGGCACAAGGAATGGAGAGGGTGAGATGTTGAAGCTGTTGAAGATTGGAATGCGTTGCTGTGACTGGAATGCTGAGAGGAGGTGGGACTTGAGAGAGGCTGTTGACAAAATAGAGGAGCTGAAGGAGAAGGACAACGATAATTCTGATGACTACTCTTCTTATGCTAGTGAAGATTTTGGTTACTCTTCAAGAGCAATGACTGAGGATGACTTCTCTTTCTCAGTCAATGCTTGAAAATTAATTGATGGGGGATATATTGTATAGTTTGATTCGGTGGGGTTGAAATATGCCCATATTTCTTTTCAATTTGAATAGTTATTATACCTTTCAATGCTTCTTTGTCCAAAAGATTCATCTCTATTGCTAGGCTAAGCATAATTTCACAACAGTACTGATTAAAAATAATCTTGCAACATTAGTGATCATTATACTTGTTTCAAGAAGATCATTGTAACATTTTCAAAACTTGCCGTGTCTGATTATCTACTTCTCCACGCAAGAATAATGGATTATGCCAATTTTGATGAAACACTTGAAAATGACATTTTACACTTAAAAAGTCATTATTTTATGAAATTTAGGAACTAGTCCAATGGAAGCATTTTAGCAAATTTCAACCTTTTAATTTGTGATTGATACAATTTTCTAGATTTTGACTTTAAAAGTTGTGGATATGTAACATACCACGCCACCTATATATATATGTTCATAATAAAAATTATTAATTATAATTATTATTCTAATTTTTAAATTTATAGATCAATATGTATGCAGCGTTATGAAATAAACTTTAAGTAGTGAGAGAAATTAAGATGATGATATAGGGATCATTATAGCTAAAAGAAAGAATATACTTGACGCCGTATATGTCAGTGTCATAGCTTAGATATGGATGACATATCAATATATGACACTTGTAAGCAAAAGATACCTATTTCCAAATAGTAATATATAGCGTTTTTATCACCACGCCTGTCATACACATATGACAATAAACGATTTGCATTTATCTATCCAAAAAAATTGTCCTCTCCAATGCAAATCATAGTTGACCCCCCATATCCTCTTTTTATTGTAATTTGGCCTTTCTCTCTGTGTGTCTGTCTTTTGTGTCTGCACGATCGTACCAAGTAGAAATCATCATCATCAAATTGAGAACCAGCAAGGTACATGTTACTTTACTTGTTCATGTTATGCATGCTTTATAAGGAAACACTAGTAATATATTTTTTAGATGAAACTTTTTAATGAATATGATACGACGGATATCAATACTCCACACTTTCTTTAAATTGGTTGCCTAATTATTCCTTCTTATCACCTGCCACTTTACAAGTTGTAGAGCCTCATCTCTTGATCTTAAACATTGTATCATGTGGGGGCGCCTACCCTTTTTTGTTAACATCCCATAACTGTTTACACACTTGAAAAAGTGCGGAATGGGATTTGGTGGTGTTGTTGTTGGCTGTCCTCAGTATTGAACAGGTTTCAGCCAAAGTGATGATGCATCTAATGAGCTTGTGATAAGTTATTTGTGGTTATGGTGCTAGGTTGGAAGTTGGGGGGTGCATGTTAAATTTGGGTTCTGATTTCTGATCGAATTTTAGAATCAGATTCTTACCAAAGCCAGTGGGTTTGCAACCAATCCCAATAGAATGATATTTCGGGGATTCCCTTGTATCTCTATGCTAATAATATATTTTCAATTGTTTGATTTGATTGTTTTATTATAAGTTTGGACTTTGGAGGGTCTTAATAGTTCGCTTAGCTTTGCCTGTGGAAAACATTTAAGAATAGTATCAAAAACAAAGTAAATGAGAGGCAGAATATATAAGTGTAAACAGTAATCTTAAAGAAAATATTGTTAAGACATATTCAAATTCCTTAAAGGGTGTCCGTCCAACGAGTATGCTATAAGAACAGAATATTACAGATTGGTCAAAACGTTGAAGCACATCCTTACCTTTAAGTGCTTTGAAAACAGACACCATGGAATGCAGAGTCTTCTAAGCCATATTTATACCATTAAGCTGACTTGATTTTTTTTTTTTATCAAGGTAACATCATAAAACAAGTGCAGGAACCGGCTTGTTATGGCAGGGCCTAATGATCAAGTCAAATTTATTGACAGCAGTGACTTCGTGACAGTCGTAGCATCTCAAGGTGTTGAGTTCCTGCTTTCCGATAAAGGAAAGGTAATCTCTGGAGCACTTGTGTTTCTTTCTTTTTCAGCTTTGGTTTTGATTGTAACTTGATGTTCAAGGAATTTTATATCATGGTTCTGTTTGGTCGTGGAGAAAGTGAAATTGAACGTGATTTAGGACTTGGAAACTGGAAGGAGTCATGAGCCTTTTTAAATGATTGAATTTGATTTCTCACTTCTTGGTCATGAATTTAGGTACCCTTATCATCATGTGTTGGACAGACGATTTGCCTCTTCTTCTCTGCAAACTGGTGCAGGCCTTGTAAAAATTTTATCCCACAACTGGTGCAGGTGTATGACACACTGAGAACAAGAGGTAAAGACCTCGAGATTATTTTTGTCTCGTTTGATCATGAACAGAATGGCTTCGAGGAACACTTCAAGGGCATGCCATGGCTCGCTGTTCCATTTGATGCAGTTTTGCATAGACAACTGAGTAACAGGTATCGAGTTGATCGCATACCCTCACTCATTCCATTGGCTTCAGATGAAATATTAATTGAAGAAGACTTGATTGGATTAATAGAAGACTATGGCCCCGAAGCATTTCCATTCACTAGGAAGAGAAGAGAAGAATTGGAGGCTATTGATGACTCTAAGCGCCAAGGAGGAAAATTAGAAGACCTTTTGACACTTGAAGATCGAAATTATCTTCTTTCTAGAGATCATGGAAAGGTAATTTTAATGTTCTGTTTCTTTTCTCATGGTATGTATTTGTCTCAAATTTGACATCTTGTATCTTTTGTAGATAATAGTATCTGAGCTCGTTGGTAAGACAATAGGCCTATACTTTGGTGCTCACTGGTGCCCTCCTTGCCGATCCTTCACTGCACAACTTATCGAAGTTTACAGCGAGCTGACATCCACCACAAACCAATGCTTTGAAATTGTTTTAGTCTCTACGGACCGAGACCATAAGGAATTTGATCTCAACAGAAGTAGTATGCCGTGGCTAGCACTTCCGTATGAAGACAGGACAAGACAAGACCTTTGTAGGATTTTCAACATCAAAGGGATACCTGCTCTGGTACTGATTGGACCCGATGGGAAGACAGTTACCACAAGGGGGAAGGAAATGATATCCTTATATGGTGCTAAGGCATTCCCATTTACGGAGACAAGGATTGCAGAAATAGAAACAAGCTTGAGAAAGGAGGGAGATGCATTGCCTCACCAAGTAAAGGATGTAAAGCATGATCATGAACTAAAATTAGATATGGCCAAAGCATATGTATGTGATTATTGTAAAAAGCAAGGGAGGTTCTGGGCATTCTCTTGCGAAGTGTGTAACTATGACCTCCATCCCACTTGTGTGGAAGAAACATCTGAGAGGTTCTGCTAAATCATTATTGTAACCATAGAGACTGGCTATTCTTTTGAGAAGGAATAAAGCCCTCCACACAAAAACCTGAAACTTAGTTGAATCAATTGTATCTTAGTGAGTATAAATTTGCATTGTTTAAGCACTTTAGACCATCTTGTTATCCACTGTAATCATCTCATGTTACAATTGTGAATTCTTATCCTTGATTGGTTGGAAAAGGAAAGTGCCCTTTTAGATTATTATTATTATTTTGAAATAGTGCCCTTTTAAATGTTAAGGAGTTATTTGACAGAAAAAACTGATTTTATTGCCTTAACCTTCTGAAAGAGAAGGCTTTAACATTTTATACACTAGAACCAGTAGCTAAACTTCTATCTCTTTGAAATAAGGAAGCTGATTACCCTTTTAAACAATTATAATCCTTAGCTAGACTTATCACATGAGATTAGGTAACAAAGTACCAATAATCTCCTTTATTTCCTAATTTACTAATTACAGCAGTAACTAAATGAACGAACTTCAACATGTTAAAAACTGAAAGGTTAATTTTGAAACAGGAATTAAAAAATATAAAGCACAGGGAGGGCAGAAAAATGATCAATTTTTACTGAAAATTTGTCACATATAATTGACATACACATTGCCTAAAAATGATAATATAGTAGCGCTGAAAACTTTGGTGAACAGACAGAGTTGTATAATAATGGAAATTGATAAAGAAGTTAGAGGTTGAAAAACCTGAACACCCGCCAATGATGGGGCTCTCTAACAGAAAGCTAACAAAAGGAGAAAAATATGGAGTGGTTAAAGTTTGAGGATTGTCTAAGTTTGAAACAATCAAATTAGCTAATTAAAGGTGGTCCTTCCTTGTTCTTGTAAACTTGAGATAAATAGATTAAATAAACAGGCTAACAAGGAGACTGCAAGTAGCTAGAAATTTCTTCTTGTCTCTCTTTTTCCTTTTGGGAGAGACGAGAAGAAAACAAGTGCTACCTCTGGACAATTACTCTAAAGGGAAACATTGTTAAAGATTAAAAGAAAAACAAGAGAGAAGAAATGTGGATGCCAAAATCCAGTGGTGGGGAGAAGAAAGAAGGAAAAAGCTGTGGATTGACAGCAGTGGCTATTGATAGAGATAAAGGGAGCCAAAATGCAATCAAATGGGCCATTGACAATATCTTGCAAAAGGGCCAAACTCTCATTCTCATCCATGTCAAGCTCAAGCCCTCTGCTTCCTTTTCTCTATCACCTTCTCTTCCTTCCCCAAGTAAGTCATACAAAATATGTTACTTGTAACACAAGGAAACCCAAATTATTGTTGGTTGCATCAACATTTATGTATGTTAACAGCTTGCTGGTGTAATGCAGGGTTGAACCAAATTTCTGATGTGAATAGTGACAATCCATTGATATGTAGAGATCCTGATCCACAGACCAGGGAGCTCTTCCTGCCTTTCCGGTGCTTTTGCACTCGTAAAGATGTAAGTCATGGCCATTCAATTCCTGTATACAATTATTTTTGACTTACTTTTTTAACTGGCGACATTTGTTTGGAAATAGATCCAATGCAAAGATGTGGTGCTTGAAGACACAGATGTATCAAAAGCATTAATCGAATATGTTTCACAAACATCAATCGAGACTTTGGTTATTGGTGCCTCGAGCAATAAAGGATTTCTAAGGTAACTACCTCCCCTTTTCTCTCAAGCAAAAGATGAAAAAATGGAAATTTTAAGTAACTTCTAAAAGTTTGGCCTCAGAAGATTCAAGATGACAGATATTCCTGGCAATGTATCAAAAGGAGCACCTGATTTTTGCACTATATATGTGATCTCAAAAGGGAAGATCCAAAGCATGAGATCGGCCTTGCGTGCTGCCCCTCCCATCTCCACATTGCGAAAACAGCTTCTCAATCAACCTAATATTAAACCACCTCAACCCGAAAGGCCTGTTGTCCAGGCTCCTATGGCAAGAAGTTAGTATTTTCCCTTTTTGATGGGAACATTTATAGTTTCTAAGTGGTTTTTGAAAAGTTTGATAATGTATTGCTCTTTTATCAACAGCACCTGAAAGGCATCAATTGGATCCTCCACGGCACTCCACTGATGAGGATACCTTCAGGTCACCATTTACCAGGAGAGGGTATAATGCAAAGTCATATAGTGAATTGCCTGACACAGACATTTCCTTTGTGAGCTCTGGAAGGCCCAGCATTGATAGGATTTTCCCTGCATTTTATGACAACTTTGAACACTCTGCAACCCGTACCCCTCCACGCCTTTCCAACACCTCAGACATGGATACGGGCCACAGTTTCGAGTCCATGCAATATGGACGGAGGTCAATGGACTTGAACTCTCCAAGTGAAATGTCTTCAGTCTCAAATGATGGAGACAGACTGTCATCTGCGTCCCAATCCATGGTGAAGACCTCCTAGATAATTCTAGCAAAAGATGTTCTTGTCGGGTTGTTGTATTTATTTATTTATATATGTGTGGTATTCACAGGATGATGTTGAAGCGGAAATGAGAAGGCTAAAGCTGGAACTGAAACAGACAATGGAAATGTACAGCACAGCCTGTAAGGAAGCACTCTCAGCAAAACAGAAGGTAACATTCCGGCTGGAATTTGAAACATATATTTACAAGGAAAGTTTCTGATGTGCATTCCATTTCCAGGCAGTGGAGCTTCAACGCTGGAAGATGGAAGAAGAAAGGAGGTTGGAAGAGGCAAGACTGGCGGAGGAAGCTGCAATAGCTATGGCAGAGAAGGAAAAAGCCAAGTCCAAGGCAGCCATAGAAGCAGCTGAAGCTGCTCAGAGAATTGCAGAATTAGAAGCACAAAAGAGAATAAATGCAGAAATGAAAGCACTGAAAGAAGCAGAGGAGAAGAATAAGGCACTTACTGCTCTTCAACACTCGGATGTGAGGTACAGGAAGTACTCGATTGAGGAGATAGAAGCTGCAACAGAATTCTTTGCAGAATCTCGCAAGATTGGAGAAGGAGGTTATGGTCCAGTTTACAAGTGTTACTTGGACCACACGCCAGTTGCTATAAAGGTTTTACGACCAGATGCAGCTCAAGGAAGGTCTCAGTTTCAGCAGGAGGTTGAGGTACTTAGCTGCATTAGACACCCCAACATGGTTCTCCTCCTAGGAGCCTGTCCTGAATATGGTTGTTTAGTCTACGAGTTCATGGCCAATGGTAGCTTGGAAGACCGTCTCTTCAGGCGTGGAAACAGTCCGCCATTGTCTTGGCAGCTCAGGTTCAAAATAGCAGCTGAAATTGGAACTGGCTTGCTCTTCCTCCACCAGACCAAGCCTGAACCCCTTGTCCACCGTGACTTAAAGCCTGCCAACATCTTGCTCGACCGCAACTTTGTGAGCAAAATCAGTGATGTTGGTTTGGCCAGGCTAGTTCCACCAGCTGTGGCAGACACTGTGACTCAGTATAGGATGACATCAACAGCAGGGACATTCTGCTATATAGACCCTGAGTACCAACAAACAGGAATGCTTGGTATTAAATCTGATGTGTACTCTCTTGGGATCATGTTTCTTCAACTGATCACAGCCAAGCCACCAATGGGGTTGACACACCATGTTGAGAGGGCCATTGAGAAGGGAACATTCGATCAAATGCTGGACCCTGGCGTGCCCGATTGGCCTCTTGAAGAGACCTTGTCTTTTGCAAAACTGGCCTTGAAATGTGCAGAGTTGAGAAGAAAAGACAGACCTGATCTTGGGAAAGATGTGTTGCCAGAACTCAACAAATTGAGAATACTTGCTGAAGGAACCATGAATGCACCATTGTTTGTTGGTGGCAGCAGAGGTCCCTCCCCCACCCAAAGCCAAGTTTCCTTACAGCTGGTAAGTTCATACTAAATTAAACTACTACTTCTTCACTACATAGCTTTCATTAATGGATTTGTTGGTTTCTCTGTAGCAGGATTCCATGAGTGATCATCAGCTGCCACAAACTGATGAATGACAGACTTACAAAGATTCAGTTTTGTAGATAATATTGAAGTTAAGATGATGGCCAAACATGAAGACAGACAATAGGCGGTCATGTGATTCTTAAGCTGGCATACGATTTTTCTCTTCTTTTCCAATTCACAAGGACAAGAGCTATCACAGAATTTGTACATTCTCTCCGAATTTTATTAGTTAATAGAAAGAGTAGCGAACAGGCCCCAAGTGCCGTCAGTTCTATTCGTCTTTTTCATCCTTTACATTTGTTTTTCCCTTTCTTGTCACTTAAATCAGACCCTTGCAAATTCATCATAAAATTTGATTATTGCAGCATTAAATTATTTCCTTTAAAGAATGATAATAAACATCATATAAGAGTACCACAAACATTTGTGATTACATTCCACAAAATCTAGAAAATCAATTGGACCTTACATCATTATGAAAATGTAAATAAGTTACAACAAAATTTGATTATTGCAATGATCGCTTCTCTGTGTCAAACTAATGATGTAATAGGATATCAATAGGCTCGAATGCCGGAAGACAGGTTCACGCTCCTCTTCAGTCAGTTCATGGTTTTGGCAGAGGAAAGTATGTATTGCCATGAACATATGTCCATTTACAGTAAATAATCTTCAGAAAAGCTTGCCTTCATTGTGTCGAGGATTTGTTGGCATAAAGAAAAAAATGCATTTGCTTATTTACATGGCCTCCAAGGCTTCTTCAACCTTTGGTTTACTCCTGGGTCGCCCTGATCGTCTTACATCTTTACCTGACAGAAGCTCCATTGCCTTCTCTAATGTCACATCTTTTGGCTTTACATTCTGCAACCATATTCAATATTGTAATATGTCTCCTCAACTGAAATTATCTCCAATTATTGCGTCATCATCAGTATAAATTACCTTAGGAACAGAAGCAATAGTGCGTCGATGTCGAAGGGAATACCCACCCTTTGCTAGCTTTAATACTACTGGATGCCCATCCTTGGGATGGTTTCCCTGATTGAAGTAGACATAAATAAGCTCAAGAACAGTTGAAATATACAGGACATAAAATAAATTCAGAGATGCACAAACATACCAATGTCAAAGGGAAACGAAGCAATTCCAAAGCATCTTCAAGCGTGATAGAGTCTGCATCCTTAATCTGAAAGGTATAATGTTTCATTACATATGGTTAATTAATCACAAATATCAAGTGTGACTAACCTTATATTGCTAGTATCCTAGCTAAACTACAATGACAGTCTCATTAACAAAAACAGCCACAGCAGCTGCAGCCTGTAAACATCTATATAATGATATCTTTTACAGACTCACATCAGCACAAGATCAAAACACTAAAACACCTGATCTTTCAATAGGTGAATGCAAAGACAGTCTTACATGGGAAGCAGAGGCTCTTTTAGGTAAATATCCTGTCCTGTTTTCACCAAGCTGTATGTAGACTCCATAAGGACCACTTTTAAGAAGAACCTGAGAGAAAATTTATTTCCATCATCAGTTTCATACATCGTTCACCATGCAAAACAAAGTTAAAATTCACCATCCCCATAGATTAAGAAGACCATTATACCAAACAAACCTTTTCGTTTGAAACAGGATGAAGACCAAGTAATTTTGGTTCCTCTACACTGTTATTCTTCGGAGTAGCATCTTCTTCTTCTTCATCACCATATAGTGTCCTAGCAATATAACTGTACACCACATCAAATAATTTAAGTATTAGCAGCATCCAAAAGAATAACACATGGCCACACAAATACACAAAGGCAGACTCCCACTCCATCTACAGACAAACAGCTCTAGTTTGCACCAAAATAATCAAAACTCATACTGGAGAATCAGCTAATTTTATACTCTTTGTTACTTACTTGCATTTTGGATGTTGGTCACATCCTATAAAATAGCCTGCTCCATACCTACTTACTTTGAAGATCAAAGTGCCCTCCATACAACTGAAAAAGTTTAAAACGAAGACTACAGTAAGGATATTTCAGAGAGCAATGATCATTAAAATAATAAACTATATATGCCAACCATGTGATTAAATGCAACTAGCCACCAATACAGAACATATCGGAAATCATACAAGGGGCAATTTTATATTGCAAAATTTCGCTATTGAGCATGGCACACAGTTTACAAGTCCTGAGGATATCATGTCTTCCAAGAATCTCTTTGTTCAGACTAGCACTGGTTAACTTTTATAACCCAAAATGGAAATGATTTTCAAGCAATGTCCCCAGTGAAAATCGGTTTTATTAAATTTTCTAGTAGCTCATCAGCTCATATTTTTCCAAGCCCATCACCACACTAGGCCTACATGCTTGCCACATATCAACTAATCAGATATTGTCCATCCTTTGGGTGCTCAAACTTTACTTCATAACACAAACATATGGTTAGGTTGCAGGTGAGTGGGCAATCTTTGCCAGAAGAATCTTCTTTAGTTCAGGTTAAGAAACATTTAGAAAGATATGACAGGAGAAAGACTGTATTGGTCCCCAAAGAGCATAGTAGTTTGGGAACTAAAAGATGCATTTTGACCAACAAAATCTTGTCTTTTAATATCTAAATTCACACAAAGAACGGTGAGTTGGCAGAATATGACTACCTTGGACATGTCCTGTCCTTGTTAGGAAGAGAAGCAAACAAGGTATCCCCAAAAGTTTTCTCCAACATCTTCTCCACCTGAAAGCACTTGCTTTTAAATATAATGATCAACATTCCTAAAGGAAAATTTAGAGATGGAGAACTAGGAAGTTCCAAGGGACATCATATTCATAGCTTTTCTGCCACAAAGAACCCAAATATACCTGATGGATATGGACACCTTGAGCACGGCTACAATACGAACTGAATCTTGTCCAGTAATCCTTAAGAAGGCCTTTCCATTCAGTTAAGCCAGCAGATACATTATCAAGCTGAAAATGGAAATATTAAAAGAAAAGAAGTCAATGTCCACCATAAGAAAAGGAAAACATTTATGGTTTAATGGATGATAAATGTAATCAATCTACATGATGGAAAAGACAACTAATTAATGGTTGATAATGACAGAATCAGAATATGATAATTCATACATAAGTGAAGCCAGTGTTTTAGTGTATCAATAAAATCATGAGACTGAGAAACAACCAATAATTTTAACAGAATAAATTCAGAAAATATTATGTAACAACTATCACACATTTAATTAACATACCTCAGTTTCCATGTCAGCGGTAAAACTATAGTCAGTCACCTCTGAAAAATGATGAGAGAGAAATGCTGACACCTGCAGATTCACCGCAAGAACAGCTATATCACATTTACTCATTCCACAATAGAAGCATTAAACACGAATCATGGAGTTCATATAAAATTGTCGGTCTACATAGGCAACACGATACATGACACAGAAGAAAAATCAAATAAATAGTGTTTCAGCAGGGATAAAAAAATCTATGTCAAGCCCTCCGATGTTTCAAGTGCATTAATTTGGCCACAAAATTTAGCTCAACATTGAAATTTGTCTGGACCTACCAAAAAATCTGCAATGTTTTTTGAGATAAAATTAGACTTTTTCCTTGCAAGGGAAGAAGAGCCTTCCACTTTTCCTTCCAAGGAAAATAATATAGGTGGGCCTATGCAGTTCACTTCTATGACTCAAAATGTATCTAGACTGTTTCTTGCAACATTAATTCCATTACACATGTTGCAATTCTTCAATGAGCATTTACAAAAGCAGAATGCATAGAAAATTGCATATCCTCATTCAGAGGATTTTAATATGTAACACTAATAGCATTTAAAAATGTCAAGTGAAAACTTCCATTGTAGTCTAAACGCAGTGGCAATTATAGTGAATGAGAATCTAAGATGATTCAGCAAGGCCAGAACATACCATACGACCACGAAATTCAGGATGCAACACACGGCTCTTGACTGTCACATAGTTTCTGTCCTGAATTAAGAACAACGTGTACAACAAAAGAAATGAGGAAATACTGCCACATCAGGGAACAAATTGGTATATAGATATAGCCTGAAAGGTTGTCACAATCTTAAATAACAGACTGAAGTTAAGACATTATTCCTCATTTTGAATAAAGATACATAATCAGTTTATTAGTAATTTCCCCATATTTGGCAACAAGCAAAGCACTATTAATGCTATAAAAGCTACTCTTCTGCCACAGCTTCAATGTTATTATTTTCCAACATTATAGCAGCCAAACTTTCACTTTGAAATCAGTGAGCATGAAGAATAAGTGGTGCGAAAAATCCTTTAGTAGTGTGACTTGAGGTCAACCTTTGAGCAACAAGTTTTTGTTGCATTTCCTTGCCAAATAAAATTACATTAACATCGACTTGGGATCAACTTAAACATTTAGTGTCACTCTTTCCACTAGAACAGTTTTAAAGATTTAATATTCTCGCTATGACTCACCTGCAAAACTTTCAAAGTAGAAGCATATGTAGAAGGCCTTCCAATCCCAAGCTCCTCCAGCTTCTTGACCTGTAACATGCAACATCAGATTAAGTGAACCCAAGGATAAAATGGATTGGCAGCATGGAAGCATCTAATAATCTCTCTACCTTTCTGGAGCATTCAAACAACAGTACAGACATGAGCATGTGTCACAGGTTACTAGGATAATATCAAAATCATTCATATTATTTGAAACCACTAACCAATAAGATAACTGCATAAAAAATTTTCACATGGTGCCACGAATTAATGTGTATAGTTTCTTAAGAAATGCAATTGAAGCATATGCTTCTATCAGAATATTTCTATAATATTACTATTGATTGTAGTTTTACATACTTGAGCTGTTTAGGTATTTGGGTAAGAGTTTAGTCAATTCAGATTTCCAAAGGAGATTTTTTGCTGTAAAATAGGTTTTGGAGCCCATTTTTTGAGGGCGGGTTCCAAAGAATTTTAGTTGATTTCATTATTAATTCAATTCATATAGGACTTAATTTCTGGTTTATCTTAATTTATATTCAAACTCCAAGTACAAATTCTTCTTGAAATTTTACTTTTAGTAAAATCACTCTTAATATTATAAAATGTAACCAACACGGATGGCGCCCTGTCCATATAAAAGAAAAATATATAGTTTTCAACCACTAGCACTTAAAGAAAAATAACATCAATGTACCAATGATCCCTCTGAGTAGCGTGGTGGGGGCTGTGTATGATGCTGCTTGAGCTCCACTTCACTAGGATAAAACCGATCCCCTGACTATAAAACAAAAAGTCAATGAAGTCACATTCGAAAAAAATAAATTACAAAAGTTAGTTGTTTTTGTTTCAAACAAATAACAAATTACAGATAGTGAAAGTAGAACATTGATGAGACAATACAGTAAAATCTGGACAATGTGCCATTAATATCAGCATATTTGTATTTTTTTCCAGAAAGATTTGTCCATATTATATAACTACAATCATATATCTACTTGGAATGTGCAACCAAGCTTTAAGTGCAAAGATGGAACATCATGGAAGTAATATACATCTTGAAACAAACTTTCATGAAAACAAGAAAAATCAAATATGAGAGTGCTACCTTCAATGAATTGAGAATTCCAAAAGCTTCATTACTATCATACCCTTCATTTTCCTTATATGTGATAGCTCCAGCATCGACATCCTGAATAGACAATAATAAGTTACAAGTGTGGGTATTCAAACATACATACAAGATGGGAAACCTCACATGCTATTCTGCAACCTTCATTTCTTTTATTTACTTAACAAGATGAAAATATTTCATTTCTTTATGAGCAATGAACATGAAATATCCCTTAAATATCATTCATGAGGTGACTTTTACTTGGATTGGGCAGGCCTGAAACACATTGCAATTATGCAAATATATGTATATGACACTTTTGCTACTCATTCAAACACCCTATTTGCAGATGCCATCTAGCAAGTAAGTACTGAATTTTAACAAAATACCAAACAAGACAGTTTAGAAAATATTGTTGTATCACTGAATGATATATAGCTGCACAAACAATAAAAAGGGCATGGTTAGTTACTAACTTTTAAATAGGTTGTCAGTCATTATTAAGACTCAGTTCACTCGTAATTATAATAATAATGACCTATTTACAAGAGCATGACAATAAGATATCAGAATACCAAATAAGATAATAAATAATTAAAAAGAATCAATAACAGCTCTTGTGAATGACTGCTATTTATAGAAGGCTTGTATAGACCTCCCTTAGTCAGAGTATTAGGTGATGTCAGCCCCCTGAACAGAATATAGATTATACCTCATAAACTGCCTGGAATCCAGGAAACTCTACTCTGGAGCATGAAGAACGGAAGACAATGGACTCACCAGCATTCGCAATATCTACTTGTATCTGCTTATACCAAAGAATGTCAGATGTTGTACATATGATCTCAATGGTGATAAAAACTCTATGTGAACAGGAAAAAAAAAAAAAACACTAAAAATAAAGAGAAGAGCATATGGTACACATACAAAATACTAGTGCCACTCTAAGCAAATGTGAGAGAGTAAACAACAGAAATACAAAGATATTTGCAATTACAATGTGCTTTCTGTTATGTCGAGCATCTTGCAAGGATAAAAAGCAGTGAAACAGAGGATTAAGTTTCAATATCAACAAGCAAGATTTACTTAATTTGGGATCATATTTTAGTTCAATAAATTCACAAACTTAAGATGTAATAATGCCATATCGACAAAGTAATTATTGCAAACATTATCGCTTTGTTTTGGTGAGATACTAAAAGCACATATATGCAAGTAACATGGTAATATCATGAAAGATATCTTGTTGGCAACTACAACAGGAAGTATGGATAAAAAAGATTTAACAGAACAACAATTGATTGTCAATTGAGTTATACAAGGTTGCTTCTTATGGTTGAATTTTCTTTCAATTGATTGAGCATAAGTAATATACAGCACAGTAGTATTGAAAAAAATGTATTTCTGAACCTGTCCAATGGTTGCAGGTTCCATTTGACATGCCATTGCCCTTGACCAAACAAGAGTGTATAACTTCAAGGAATCTTCATCAAGTAATTCAGAGAGCATTGCTAACAGCCAATAGAAAAAAAAAATACTGTTAATATGATGTTAAGAGTCCAATGAAAAGTTAAGTAAGAAAAGTGAAATTCATTACAAGCTCAACAGAGAGATTTTTTTTTTTTCTCTACTAAAAACAAATACATAAATACATATACATATTAATGTGCCATTTCGCTTTCAGTTATTATTTATCTACCAGGTAACCTCCGCATATCAGTGGGTCTAATAGCTTCATGCGCCTCTTGGGCGTTCTTCACTTTCTTAAAATATTTACGTGGACTATCTGGTGTATAATCTACCCCATACCTGCAGAAAACAAATGATTCCATTTTCAGATGAGGGAGGGGCAAAAGTAAAAAAGGAGAAAAGATGAAGAAAATCCACCTTTCAATGACCAAGGAGCGTATGTCCTTAACAGCTTCATCAGAGATCTAAGAAGAAAACAAAAGGTTAAGGCATCAGAAATCCTAAATGATCATCATTAATGGAAATTACTAATATTTGCTAAGAAGAACCAATAAAATTTTCATTTGACATCCTAATACCAAGTGTCACTTATCACATTTATCTGTAAGACAAACTTAGATGGGAGATATCATTCTGCACAAACCAAAAAGGAAAAAAATTACATCTGGAAAAATTGGATAATAAAGAACATCTTCTGGGAGAACCAGGTCTTGTCTCTTCCAGAATCAAGTTTTCCGTTTCAGATGCTTAGTTTTCCAATTATTTGTATAGCTTCCATTATTCAGCAAACTAGTATTCCTTAACTATATATCTGATTCTAATTTCCTTATTTTTCTTATCAGCTAACCTATGAGTCCAGCATATTTAAGCAAAGTATATTTACCTTACCCTCATTCTAAAGTCCCTCTCTTCTAGCAGATCAGTTCATTCATAAGTCAGGGAATTAATGAAGAATAAGAGAAAATACTAGAATATTTCAAGTAGGATAAGAAAAGGAAGGTCAACCATGTTGTCAAGAGTATTTCCACCACATGGAAAGAGAAAGTCAACAATTTTCTGCTCATGCTATATGACAACATGGTGATTTGGTTAAAGATAGAGAAAAACAGTAATCTACTTCGCTTTTCTCAGTTTTTTTTTTGTTTTTTTTCCCCTTTAATTGGAGAAGCATTATGAAGCATTAACCCAACCACCATCGGAAATTTAGACCAAAAGACACTACATAAGCAACCAAGAACTTAAAAAAAATCATCATGGAGCCATGAGACTCACATGTAGGCCATCCTGTTCTCATGTAAGTTATCAAACCTGCTGCACTCCCATCTGCTAACTGAACCCCTTCATAAAGTTTTTGTGCAAGCTGCATCATGATAATAAAATTGTGATTACAAAAAAGAAAAGAAGCTTCAAGAAGCAATTCAAATAATAAAGTTTCACAAGGTTATACGTTAATACATAGACAAGCTATGGCCAAAACTTGTGTATATGAATATATAAAAGATGTGCGAGTATAGCTAGAGGCTAAACTAGAATCAAATGTGAAAAACAGGGTATTGACATGTATTGCCAATAACTCAAACATTGCATATTGTCATTGAACCTCCAACCAAGACAAAAATCAGAACAAAATGCACCATACAAATTTGTGCTAAGTGAGGTAATAAAGGGTTGAAGTTCAAAGAAAAAACTCATGTGCAAAATAGTGTATGCAAAATTATTTGCAAGGAAAATAAGTACCATCAATTAAATAGCAGCAAACATGAAAAGAAACAAAAAAGACAGATATTGGGCAATGTTTGTGATGACCATATCAAGATAACATGTGTTTAACTGCACATATACATGTATCTTGGAACATTTGACCGAGACAGAAGGATGGAAGGGTTCAATTTTCAAATAACAAGTAGAAATTTCGAAATCTATAAATCTCACAAACCTTCATTGTGTATGTAGCAGGAAAATGTAATTTGTTTGCAGCATCTTGCTGAAGGGTTGACGTTATATATGGTGTAGGAGGATTTTTCCGCATAACACTCCTTTTAGAGCCAACCACTTGAAGACTTGATGAATGGATCTTCTGTTCAACAGCCTTTGCCTCTGTCTGAGAGCTGATTGAGAACTGATTTAATTTTTTGGAATCATAATGGGTCAAGTGTGCTGGGATGGAAAAGGTAATTAGAGAAGAATCAGTTTCTTTTTTCGTCAACTCAACCTCAATAGTCCAATACTCCTGTGGTTTAAATTCATCAATTTCTATTTCTCTATCACATATAAGAGATAGAGCAGCAGATTGGACTCTCCCAGCTGACTGGCAACCTGGTAATTTCCTCCACAATAACGGAGAAATGTTGAATCCAATCAAATAATCAAGAGCCCGCCGTGCAAGGTATGCATGAACCAAGTTTACATCAATTTCTCTTGGAGCTTGTAAAGCGCTTTTGATGGATGCCTCTGTTATTTCATGAAAGACAACCCTCGCTACAGTAATATTTTCGTGTAAAGCATCCTGCTGTTGCAGCATCTCGATGATGTGCCAGGCGATTGCCTCTCCTTCACGATCTGGATCTGATGCAAGAATAAGATTTTCTGCTCTGAGGTTCAAGGCAAAAGATGAAAAACTTCAGATCAGTACAAACATAACAAAATGAAGCAATTTGTGACCTTAAATGAAAACATTTGCAACTGTTAACACTCCTATATTAGCATAGCCTATATAGGGATATTACAGAAGAACAGCAAACACCTCCCACTGCAAAAGTTAATCTCAACAGTTACCATGATCATAAGAAGAACTGTACACCACAACATGTTTTTCATTATAGTTTTTAAGCTTCGAAAATGCCAACTCTGTAGGTTGATGGAAATAAAACATACCCATTTAGAGCAACCTTGATGCTTTTAAGATGAGTCCAGGCAGCAGATGGAACCTCCCATACCATACTGAAGTCCTCATCAGGCCGCACGGACCCTGACCTTGCGGCCAAGTCCCTCACATGACCATAGCTGGCTAAGACTTCGAACATATCACCAAGGTATCCCTGGATAACCTTTGCCTTTGTAAGAGACTCAACTACCACAACAGATTTTCCAGTTGGGGGATATAGCTGCTTCATTGTGTTTTGTCTTTGATATTTCTTTATGACTACTTCTTGGGCTACCGGCCTCTGTGATGTAGTACCAGCCCTTACAGATTTCCCCTTTCTGCTAGAGTTCTCACTTTTCTTATTGGACTTCTGCTTTGTTGAAACAGAACCATCAAGCCCTTCCACTAGTTCAGTCCCCATTGAATTTTTCTGAAAAATATGCAGTATTAGTAAACATATTCTGGGAGACAGAAACTAGGACCCTGATTCTTCTATGAAAAACAAGAATTCCTAACCTCTGCAGCTTGCGTTGAACTCTGGCCCTTTTTGGTACTAGAACCCTTGGCTCTTGAACTTTTTGCAACTGTAGCTTGTTCTGGAGCAACAGCATCAGAAAGTTGTTCCTTGTGTTTCTTGCTTCTTGACTGATGCTTTTTGTTCCTGCTAACTTTAGAGTTTGCTTTACTCAATGAAGCGGATGAACCCACATTCACTCCTTCCTTGGCTTCTCCCACAAGCTGCTCACTAGTTGAAGTTGCCATACTACCATTCTTGGAGGCTGAGATACTGGATTTAGTATTTCTAGCATAATTTTGAGCAGCAGCCACCATGCTATGCTTGCTATTTTTATATGCTACATTCGAGACTCGAGAAAAATGCCTCTTAGAAAAAGCAGCATAATTAGGTCCATTGCTCAAAGGCAGATAATTGAAAACATTTACAAGCTTTAAGTGGGACAGAATAGCAGCAGACCCATCTACAAGGCTTCTAAAATGGTGTCCAGCAGCAGGACAGTTGGTGGTGATCACGGAAGCTACTCTACCTTTTCTGAATTTGAGCTGAGAGCATTTACTAAATTTATTTCCAACTCCAAATGATGGAAATGCTAAGTGAGTGGCTGAGTCACTCTGACACTGAAACTGTAACACCAATGCCAGAAAACAATCCACACGAATGATTACATATGTTAACAAATTGGCATATTATGTGCATTAATGTTAAATATAAATGAAGAGATACAAAATTTAGAAGCATTCAATGAATTCAATTAAGAAAGTTGAAGACATTTATTCAAACAGCAGCTTAAAGGCAAGACAAAATATATAAAGAGAGCAACTAACGGTGGCCATGAAGCGGCGGAGGAGGAGAGAAGCTGAAGAAGTAGAAGAGGCGGTGGTGGTTGCATACGATAACAGACTAGTCATTGTAGCTATAATACTCTGCTTATCATTTTCTCCTCCCCAAAAAAGCAGAGAAAACGATCAGCGATTATTCAGTTGGCGGTGAAGGAGAAAGAGGGGTTTAGGGCAGGGTTTTTGAGACCACAATTGTTTGGGCCCACATTGGGCCGGCCCATTAAGATGTGTCCTGTCACGCGCAGTCCACGTGCAAGTAAGATTTTCGTTCTCCGTCTCCGGACAGAATAATAGCAGAGTAGAAATTCCTCCAACTCCGTCGAGTCGGCTACTAAAGTTAAATTAGACTCGGGGCTTTTGGATTGCTTTATACACTCTTCGGTTTTCTTTCGAGCTTTTTCCGTTTTTCAAGGTATGTCAAAATCCTACGTTTATCTGCTGCGACTCCTAATTTCATCTCAAGTTTCAATTTTTTAATTATATGTAATGGAGCAGCAAAACCTTAGGGTTTGAAGGAATCTGAGTTTTATGTTGTAAAAGACCCTATAAGCATTTGGCAGTTAGAATGAGATAGATATGCTTGTGGTATGTGGTGGAATTATAGATTTGGTTAGAATTTGAAGATAGTGATAGTGTTGTATGTTTCTGTGATGGAATAGGTGTATGGACCGACCGCCTCACGATTATGCAGCAGCATCTGCGATGGCTTATGCCCAGCAGCATGCTAATATGCAACCGCAGCAACAGTTTGGTTATCTTCCCCAACATCAGCAGTTGCCTCCATCGGTGATCCCTCCTCCGTACCTACCACCCCCACATCCTTCTCTCCAACAATTCCCCTACCTACCTCCTCACATGCAACAGCAACCTCAGCTCCATCCCCATCCTCCTCCCCATCCACACCTTCTTCATCTTCAGCAACAACAGCAGCCGCCCCCTCCCGCATTCCCTTCTCATTTGGCTCCTCACCTTGTTCCTTCACCTTTCCATGGCCCCTATGATTCTCCTCCACCCCCTGCTCCTCCCCCATCTGATCCTGAGCTTCAAAAGCGAATTGACAAACTTGTTGAGTATGCTACTAAGAATGGCCCGGAGTTTGAAGCCATGATACGTGAAAAGCAGCAAGATAATCCTGCTTATAGTTTCCTCTTTGGTGGTGACGGCCATGGTTATTATCGTTACAAGCTTTGGTTATCTGCACGTCCCCAAGGTGGCCCATTTAATCATCCGTTTGCACCCTCTTCCATGCCTGCAATGCATCCTCCACCTAACCCTATGATGAATCCTCCTTTAAATACTCCTCCCGGCGGAGCTTCAGCTTCAATTATGGGTGCTCCTCAAATGCATCAGCCTTCTTTTCCACCCTTCTACGATCAGCAGCACCATCAGCATCCTCAGCCTTTTGTCGGTCATGGTCGACCAGATTATGATCAGCCCTTTAAGGGTCTTTCTGGTCCACTTCCTTCTGATGTTGCTATGGAGCTTAACAATGTGCTTAACAATCTCAATGGTACCAAAGAGTCAATTAAAAGTGCAAAGACTTGGTTCATGCAGAGGTCTCCGTTTGCACCAGCTCTTGCTGAGGCACTCAGAGAAAGGGTCTTTGCTGTGGATGATGCAGAGAGGCAACTTCATATCATTTATCTAGCCAATGACATTCTTTTTGACAGGTATCGCTATTGCTGCATTAAATGCTATGTTGCCTATACTAAAAACAATTTGATTGCCCTTGTAACATACTTTGTATTGGCTGCTTGATGGTTGTTTTTTGAAATGGTAATGCTTTTTTGCTAGCATTTCTTACCATTATTAAATATTTACCATTTTATATTATGGATCTCTTTCTTACATTCTCATGCATTCTCACTGTCAATTCAGTTTGCACTTCCTCTACCATAAAATTGAATAAATCTATGTTTAATTAATCTTGTGCAGTGATTTTTTTTTTTTTTTTTTGGATAGGAAACAAAGACTTTATTAATAAAAAAAAAAAAAAATTACAAACGTGAACTAGAGATCCACTAACACAACAACCAAAAACTAAAACAAAAACTAAGAACTCAATGAAGAACAACCTTCTAATCAAGAAGAATAAGAAATAAAGAATGGTCTTTGAAATCTTCACAAGAAGATGCCCAAAATAGTGTAGCAGATTTAGATACCTGGAGCATTGGTGATCCAAAATAGTATATCAAGTCAAAATGTTGAGCAATATAAACATCATCTTTCAACCTTTCTTGTGAACATGCTTCTTTTAAAATGTGATATAGTTTTGGTTTTGTTTCTGTACTCTGGATTTCAATATACCCCCTCTTGCCCAGACTCCAGCCTACTAGGATTAAGACAGTTTTCTTTCAAACAATAACGTGAACACAACGTCTTGTATGGCCCTATTAAAACCCTAGATGCTACCAATATCTGTTCAAGTTTTTTAAGTCCAAGAGGTCACAAGCAGAGTGAGTCATCTGTGTAACTTGTGTCATAACTTTGTATGTGTCATTAAATACTTGCATGCAAGATTGTTCCTTTTGTTTCCTGTAAAGGTTTACTTAGTTTACATGTTTAATATTTATCAAATACTTATATTTATTATGATACCAACTAATCTATATGTATTTCTAGGTTGATTGCTTCTGGAATATTGATAATTTTAATTCCAATATGCAATGTGTCCATAAATGCTAGCATTAAATTACTTCTAATCATCCTTAATCTTTGTTTCCTTGTTTCAGTTTGCAAAGGAGGACTAGCCCTCGTGAGCTTGATAATGAGGCTCTTGCTTTCAGACCAGTTTTAGGTTCCATGCTTGCTAGAATTTACCACAACCCTCAGAATAAGGAGGAAAATCAGTCACGCTTACAGAAAATCTTACAGTTCTGGGCATCCAAGGAAGTTTATGATCAAGATACTATTTATGGAATTGAGGGCGAGATGCTAGGTGGACCACCTACTAATACTTTTTCAGGTCCTCCAAAAGAAATGTCTGCTGCTTCAGCAGAAGCACAAGCAACAAATCATAGTATGCCACAGTGGCAGCCTGATAATAGAAGTTCCATTCCAAGTGTATCAGAGAAAGAGCATCCTGATAGACAAGTTCCTCCTGTCATGCCAGCGACCATAGTAAACCAACAATATCTTCCAAATTCAGTTCCAGCTGGCATATTTCCAGGATCAATGCCCATAAATTCTTCTGTTCAACCAGCAAACCAATCAGCTGCTGGTACTGGTGAAAAATTGCCACCATATCCTTTGTTTCCACCTGGTCTTATTCCTGGGATGGTTAGAAAGATGCAGATCGGCAGTGGGGTTCCGTACTCTCCTATGAGTCCTTTGGACATTCCAACTGTTATACCTCCATCCAATGTATCACCATCGGAGATTCTAGAGAGGGTATCAAAGTTTTTCAAAGAGATTGGAGAGGTTAATCCTTCTGAAGGACCCATGAAATCTGATTCAGGAGATGATGACTATGAGTATGAGAGAGAGCAGCCTGTCCGCAAAGGAGGGGCTTGCATTCCTCCACCACCAAATCTGCAGGTAGACCCAGAGACAGGAACTTATGCTGATGGAAGTGTAGAGCGGAAACCTGGATCTAGTGGCTCAGGAAGATTGGGACTCGGGGCAACTGCTAATCCAAACGAGGTGAGTCAGTATGACGATGTTTATACTTCTTATAGAAAACAGAGGAGCAGCACCTACCATTCATCAATGAGTGCAAGAGCAGCTACAAGATAAAATCCCTCTGCGACTTGTCATGGTTAGGAGCGAATCATGATCATAATTTGGAATACAGTGGATTGGAGTAGTGAATTTTTTTTTTTTTTTTTTTTTTTAATTCCCATAATTTTGTTCTAGTTTCCCCTTCAATTTTCCTAAAGTTAAAAATTGGTTGGTTAAATACCCTATAGCAATAGCAAACTTGAGAAGTTATTGGTTGTACTAATTAATTTATGGTATCGCTGTTGCATGCGTTAATCAACAATGATGAACCGAAATTGGTTTAGCAGATTAGCTAGGGAAGCAGGAATTTTGAGCGGAACCAACACAAATGAAACGGGTATTGGGTGGGGTAAACGGATGCAGTCATATAGTTGAAAATCAGATTCAAAGATAAATTTTGGCGTCCATTCTCATCTAATCTGAAACTGAAACCATTAGTAATACAAAGAGTAATGAAAATTTTGAAGATAAAACCATTTTCCTTTCGGCAACTATCAAAGTCTGTTTCTAGGACCGAGTCGTCCCATCCCAAGTTGAGACTCCACTCATTATTCATTCCACCGCTATTATTGTTATCTACTATTAATAAATAATAAGAAACCAAAAAGGAAAATCTGCTTCTCAAATAACTGGCATGCATGTTTGCACTTCAGGTTTTATTTATCCAAACTCTTCAACATTATAACCTTTTTCACCCAGTTCTTTGCAAAAATGCAATTTAATAAAAGGTGAGATGTACATATCATCCACAAGATTGGCCACCTTAAAAGCACATCTATTACATCCATTATTAAAATAGTTTTAAAAAGCACGCATAGACGCAAGGTGCTACAAGGCACGGTATTGGTGAGGCGCAGCGACTTCAGTGAGGGATGCACCTCACCAGTTGAGTCGCAGATACGAGAGGCATGCCTAAGCATGTCTCATGCAACCCTCGTTTTGCGTTGACCTCTCCCACCATTTCCGACTGCCGAAACCAGCCATCCAGCTCTGAAACCAGCTTTTCGACCGTCGAAACCAAACAAACAGCCACCAAAAGCAGTCAAACAGCCCTGAAACCAGTCTTCCGACTACCAAAAGCAGCCAAACAGCATTAAAACCAACTTTTCAGTCGCCAAAACCAGCCAAACATCCCTGAAACCAGGCTTTCGGCCACCGTTCCACTCTCCTCTCCTCATGCTGGCATTCCAGCTGATGAAACCGACACTCTAGCTGCCAAAACTGACACTCTACGGAGTGGTTACAGTGAAGGAAGGTAGAAGGAAAGGCAAAAAAAAAAAAAAAAAAAGAAGAAAAGTAAAGACAAGGAGAGACAGAGAGGAAAAAAGAATTACAGTGAAGGAAAGAAGAGGGTGAAAGGAAGAGAGAGGGTGTGAAAGGAAGTGGAACGGCTAAACTAAAATATATATATATATATAGTCTAAACTATGCTATTATATCGTCTTCATCAGCATGACAGCACAACAATCACCATCGCAAAGTAGACTTACAAAAGGTTTGCATAGATTAACAATAATGATCGCAAAAGAAACAATTCGTCTTCTTCATTTGGTAATTATGATATGAAGTATAATTTTCAGCCAAAAAAGTTAAAAGAAAAAAAAAATGAAAGGAAGATACTAGAGATCATCAAAATGAGGCATGATTCAGTGCTGGTGCAAAATCATCATTTGACAATGGCTCCCGAACATCATGGGGCTATCCTGAGTGGGTCACGGGGGAAAAGTGATGTTTTGCGAATGTTATTGAGACCACAGAAGAGCATAACCACACGCTCCAATCCCACTCCAAATCCACCATGTGGAGGTGCTCCATATCTGAAAATATCAATTATAGGATTAGATTGGCAGTCTTGAGATAGTTAACTGGATGTTTAAGCAACATTAAGCACCAAGACAACACAAAGTCACAGAGACAAAAAGAGTCGGCTGGAATCTGGATGAAGGAAAAATAATACCTAAAAGAATCAATATAAGTTGATATCGTTTTGACATCAATGCCACAAGCCTGTGCACGCTCTTCCAAGAATTCTGGTACATGGACACGCTGAGCTCCTGAAATTATCTCCTCACCTAATGGACAAGGAACAGATGTCAGAGGATATTTTCAAGCAAACATGCAATGAAGTTATGCATTGGAAATAAAAATTAAACAGAAAATCCTTGTGTATGGGGCTGATGAGCTCAAGCACAAATGGATAGAGACTCAAAGACCTCTAAGATCAGCTACAACAATTTTTTTGGGTAGTAAATAAATCATGACAAGATGAATTATAGCCTTGATAAATTAATTCCACCTTCTAATTTATGACAACAATTCATGTCATCCTATGACTAATCTTATTACAGTCACCCCAAACAAATCCCACTTTTTTCCATCATATGTTAAGAATATTCCAGTTTGCTTCAACAAACTTTGCATTAGTTCCTCCATCCACATTTATCCCAACTAGTAGCAAGTTAAAATTGGAACCATAATTAAAACCATATCACACTTAGAATAAGGCTACTTTTAATTGGACATATGAATTCATTTTAAGATTCCGGATAGGAGATCAGAATGGAAATACAGATTTAAGCGTATCAACAACAAATGAGAAATATTTTATTTTCATCTCTTACCTCGAATAAAGACATCAAATGAGTTGCTGTAGCGAGGATTGTCATGGCATGGCATCGTATAAAATGGCCTGACAGCCAAAGGATAGCGATGAAGTATATAGAATTCGGTGCCATACCTACAAATCAAAAGTTAAATTCAGTGCTCTCATGTATAAGTAATACATACACAATTACAAACTTCGAAAATTTAAACTAACAATAAGAGGGGACAAGAAGGAAAAGCCAAAAAATAGAAGTATACGCAGAATGTAACATAAAAAGTTATTGAATTACTTCTCCGCAACTAGCTGGCCCAATTTCCTCTCTGCTTCTGTATTTAAGTCTCCGAGAGGATCGATTTCCACACCAGCATCCTGACAAATGACACAAATAAATGAAACGAAATGAATCTACGAAACAAAAAAAAAATGCGTACCTAAATCATCTCAACAAAATCAATCAATTGAACGAACACCAGGTTTGCCTTGAAAAACAGGAGAGTCCAAAAGCATGCTGTTCTAAATTTTGTACAACTTTTACCACTGCCTTGTCTTTTACACGGTTGGACAAATTGCCACACATCATATGGATTCCTATCTTGATGACATATTTAAAATATAATCCGTGAAGGTCCACAAGATGCCCTTGGCACGTAAGTATAACATTCAAAAGGAACAAAAAGAACATAATAATAATAATGAAAGAAAATTAAAAACCGTATTTATTCACCCAGGTAAGTGATTTCTGCATCCTTTTGTATTTAGTATATCCTAATCATGCAGTTAGTAATCTTTTTTGGAATGAATTGTTTTATGTCTACTAGGACATGCTCAACTTTTGGGCTCCTCAAGAAGCTCCCTTTCGCATGATGAATGTCTGTAAAACAAAGGCGAAAAGATATATTATTACCTTGAGCATTTGAACCCCTTCATCAAATGTAAGCCATAGAGTCTCTTTCTTGTACTGCAGGAACATGTAAACGCCAACAATTAGAATCAAAACAAAAGAGACTCTAAAGTCTTAAACTTCAATATTCCAGATATCTTTACTGCATAGGCATAACTCTGGAAATACAAGCACTTGATAAACTGTACTATCCCCAAAAGAAAACATGGCGAAAAGAATTTCAAGCATATTAAAATTCAACGAATCATGACCTTTAAAGGTTCAAATGGATATTGCTTCCCCACAGCCTCCAGCTCGTTTTTGCACTTCTCATTCAATTTGTCAAAGATTGTGACGAATAAGCGGCCCACGATATCCATCACCTGAATAATCAAACTCAAATCCTTAGAAAAACATGAACTACTACTTTAATCAGGTGTTAATGACAGTCAAACCACTAAAATAATCCAAATCTACCTCGAAATAATGTTTATTAATTTCCATTTCTATATCAAGACCCGTAAACTCGCACAAATGTCTGTGCGTGTATGAATCCTCAGCTCTAAAAACAGGACCAATCTCAAACACTCGACCGAAATCTGCACAGATAGCCATTTGCTTGTGAAGTTGAGGAGACTGGGCCAGGCATGCTGGTTGGCCCTTGTAGTCGAGCTTAAAAACAGCTGCACCACCTTCACTTGAGCCTGCAATCAATTTTGGAGTGTGTAGCTCAACAAAGTCCTCAGCTAAAAGGAACTCTCTAAAAATCTGCACCAGTGACACAAAATCAGCTCAGAAATATAAGCCACAGTACTAAATTTATGGCAAATATACTGGAAATAAAGTTAGATGTCAATAATTATGTGATTAGTATCAAGCGGAAAATTTTCAGATTAGAGAAAACAAGCTCCAGAAAAGCAAAACTTACAGCTCCAACCCAACTCTGAATACGGAAAATTGCCTGATTAGCAGGTGTTCGGATGTCGAGAACTCTATAGTTCAATCGTGTATCCTGATTAACACGAACGAGCTGCTCTCCTTCCTGCACAACCAACAAATTGCAGAAATATCATCCAACTTGCATAGAATAACTGAACCTTTATAATAGACTACTAATAACAAAGAAATATTGAAGTGAGAACATACCTGCAAGGCCTTTTCAATTTCGATTTCGCTCCTGGAGGCATCCTCTATATTTATGGGCAGGCTAGGCACGGCTTTGCTAATGCAATACAATTTCCGAACTTGAATCTCAACCTGCAACAATTTCTCTTTTACACACATATACACACGCACTACTACGAATAAACACACAAAACACACCTGTTGTGATGCAGCTTTGATGGCAACTCCAGGAACGGAGACGACGCCGACGATGTCAACAAATGACTCGCGGTTCAAGGAAGATACGAACCTGACCATCTGCTTGCTCACCAAATCTGGCCTCTGACTCACCACGCACTGCACCGTGAAACCGCTCTGTCTCAACACCACAAACGTAAGCTTGCTGCTCACGGGTCGGGTTGTGTGGACTCGGCCCCGGATCAGCACCTCCTGCTCCTTCAACGACTCCGTCAACTCTCCAATCTTCGTCCATTCTTTGCCGTTGACGGCCTCCGTCCAATTCCCGGCCTCCGGCTTGGTCACCGACTGCAGCTCGTTCAGAGGCACGTCTCCATAGTTGTTGGCCAGCTCACCCTCCTCTTCCACGGAGAGCGATGCGACACCGGCGGCCGCTGCAGCTTCCTGACGGCGGCGCAACTTGTCTTGCTTGGCAGCTTCCTTCTTAGCTGCTTTCTTGCTTATCGACTTTGAAGAGTCTTGCTCTTCCGTCACCGGGACTCCGGATTCCGACGACATCGAGTGATTAGAAGATAAACAACAACTCAATAGAAGAAAACTGAGAAATGACTGACTTATTCAGAAATTAACAGACTTGGAGACCACGAAAAGCGAGTTTTTTTCAACACCACCACCAAAAACCCTACTTCTTTCTGCATAATGCGCATTGACGTTAATTTACCGCCGCCTTCTTCTAATTGTACCCTCTGCTTTTCTTAATGCACTCACAACTTTCCAAAATGAGTTTGTTGGCCCAATCAGAGCAGGCCCAACATCGGAGCCCATTTTCATCCAACGTTACGTCATCACATATCATTTAGAAAATGATTTTTTGCTTAAATTACATAGAGCCTGAAATCGTGTAGACACGTGAGATTTTAATTGAATCCCATCACATTATTAATTAAGTTTATGCCTTTTTTAGACAGACACGTATCAAATCTTCAATGACCAAGTTTTTTTAGTATCACCTTGTCTCTCTGTAATTAAAACAGAACACCCAAGGCTGTAAGTTTCTTGCAAAGTACCGGATGTGAGAAATCTCAATGTCATAATCATAAATAAGCTTCAAAATTGGTATGTTAATACAAGATTTAATAAATTTAAAAATCTTTTTAAATATAAAAATTTGAATAGAAAATTATTTAAAATTTAGGGTTGTGAGAAAATGAAAAATGAAAGTGGGAAATAGAAGAGAATAGAAAATAAATAAATAAATAAAACAATTTCTATAAAAAAATAATAAAAAATAAAAAGATAAGATAGGTATTTAATTGCAGAGACAAATTGAAGGAGGTTGGGTGTACACACGCGATATGAGAGGACAAGAGACCTCGAAAAAGAAAAAAAACTGAGGTTTTGCGACACGTGTAAAAGCGGGAGAGCGAGTAGAGAAGGTATGATAATAGTGAGAAGTAGGAGTGGGTTTGGTCACAATAAAAACGAGGCCTTGGAAGCGAGCGAAGACTGCTCACTTTCTTCTTCTTCTTTGGTCGTCTTCAGCTTCAGTCTTCAGTTTTCTTTTAATTTTTGGTTCTTCTCATTCTCTCCGTTTGCTTCTTCTCATAAAACCTCACCTGGTGAGCATTTTATTTGTAAGCTCTCTTGATCAGTAATTCTCTAACATTTATCTAATTTTATGTTGTTTGCTTCTCTTTTTTTTTTTGCTAATTGCATTTGATGTAATCTATCGATCAGCTGTTTTTAGGATTCTTTCGTGGTTTTGTGTAATTTTAAGTGCTTGTTTTTGTTTTTAGAGTTGTTCGATGATCTGATCTATGTATGATTTTTGTTGTAAATCTAAATACACCGCAAAATCATTTGGTAAAGGTATGGATTTTGAAGAGTCTTTAAAATTGTTTTTTTGTTATGTATTTCCTTTCAGAATTTTTTAGGTCCTTTTTTGTGGTGTTTTTATGACCTGCGAAATTGAAATTTTGAAACTTTTAGTTTCATGTTGTCTAGTCAAGCTTGGTGTTCTCTTGCAGTGTCTCGGATGTTGAATGGGTCAGATGGGTTTTATGTAAAATCGTGTGCTTTATTAAGTTGTTGTTGTTGTTATTTCTTGGTTGCAGGATAAAGTTGGTGAAGAAACTGTGGCTTGAAGTTGATGTATAGTGTGTAGGATCCGGATAATTGCATTCTTGTGCTTTTTCTGGCTTGGAAAGGTCTTCAATTTGAGAAAAAAAGTTTATTACTTTGCTTTATTTGTTTCCTTTCTCTGTTTGGGTGCTGAGAAATCTCAAGAAAAGGAAACAGATTGATGGTCATTAATACAATGAAAGGACAACCCATCTGTTTTAAGAAACATGAATTGAAATAGATGAAAGTAATGCTCTTTGAGAGGAATTTGCATGAAATTTACATAATGGGTTTTTTTTTTTCCCTTTATTGAGAATGCAACTTCTCCTTCATTTTGCATTGATAAACACCCGGTCATGAATGCATCAATATGTTGTGAAAGCAACCAAATTTTGTTTGCTCTTTTTATGTTTTAGGGCATCTCTACAACGTCAACAGACTCATTTCATTTGAGAAGAAGGGTTTGATGAAAATGATTTAGCTGAATATAGTACATGCGTGGGTATAAATGACTGATCTTTATGTGTGTTTATTCATTCAGGGCACATACTGAAGAGGGTGCACCATCAAATGAGTGTCAGGAGTTTGGGATAAGAACAGTTGTCAGTCGTATATTGCAGTGATCAACTTGCAGGCGTTTCATTCATGATTGGAAAAATGGTGGAGGGGCCAAAGTTCACTGGACTTATAGGAGGAAATAACAACAACAACGATAATAACTATTATGACTTCACTCAAGGGTTTTACCAGAAACTTGGTGAAGGTACAAATATGTCAATCGACAGTTTGCAGACAAGCAATGCTGGTGGGTCTGTCTCCATGTCGGTGGACAACAGCAGTGTGGGTTCCAACGATTCTCTGACTCACATTTTAAGCCACCCAGGCCTGAAGCCTGTGAGCCACAACTACTCTGTGGGGCAAAGTGTGTTTCGTCCAGGTAAAGTTACCCACGCACTCAATGATGATGCTTTAGCGCAAGCCTTGATGGATCATAGATGCCCGACCCAAGGACTGGAGAATTATGATGAGTGGACTATTGATTTGAGAAAACTTAATATGGGTACTGCTTTTGCCCAAGGTGCTTTTGGGAAGTTATACAGAGGAACATATAATGGCGAAGATGTTGCTATAAAGATATTGGAAAGGCCAGAGAATAGCCCAGAGAAGGCTCAAGTTATGGAGCAGCAGTTTCAGCAGGAGGTCATGATGCTGGCAACACTGAAGCATCCTAACATTGTGAGGTTTATTGGGGCATGCCGTAAGCCAATGGTTTGGTGCATTGTCACTGAATATGCTAAGGGGGGGTCAGTACGGCAGTTTCTGACAAGGAGGCAGAATCGTGCAGTGCCACTGAAATTGGCAGTTAAGCAGGCACTGGATGTGGCTCGGGGGATGGCTTATGTCCATGGACTTGGATTTATCCACAGGGACTTGAAATCCGACAACCTTCTGATTTCAGCAGATAAATCTATAAAGATTGCTGATTTTGGAGTTGCACGAATTGAGGTGCAGACTGAGGGGATGACCCCAGAGACAGGAACATATCGTTGGATGGCTCCGTAAGTTTCTAGTTCCTCTTATTTTATGTTCCTTTCTGCTTGGTTACTGTAGTATTCTGGTTTATGGTTTGTGTTCAATGTTCTGTTAGTCTGAATTGACTTGAGCTTAGACTTTGCTTTTGTTGGCGGGACCATCACCGGGTAATAGCTTAATTTCTTACCTCTATTGGTAGTTTAATTGTTGTGTATTCTCTGTTTGATCTCTATGCGTAAGCAAATTGCCAGTAAATGGCCAGTATGAAAACCAGATTTAGACAAAGAAGATGTGGTTTAGATTACTCATCTTTATGGCTGATTAGTTGATCAAATAGGAAAAAGTGCACTTCAATATTTCAGAGCCATTTCACTTTTGGTCTTTGATGCATTTAAGAATTAGGGGGTTTATTTGAGTACCTGATTATTTTCTTTATTGTACTCTTATAAAATCAATTGTCAGGCTCCTTTGACATGCCTTTTTTTTTTTTTTTTTTCTTTTAACTCCTTAGAAGCTATTAAAGGTCTTTGCTATGTTCCCTTCAAACGTACACATCTCAAGCAAGCTCCATTTTTTGGACTTCTAGTTTTCTTGTTTTATTGTTTGCATACTTGCTTATGAGTGGTGGCCCTCTTCTACTATTGTGTTGAATTTCTGTGAGTATCTCATAAAAGTAGTAACTAGCCTCAGAAGTAAAATTCGATGATGGTACTGGAGGCAAGATTCATGACATCACTTTTGACAGTATCGGCCATGCAAGACCAGAAAGTTGCTGGAAGATCTGTTGAATTCAACAGCATTCTGTTACGGTTGACGCTCTCCTGCAGCAATGATGGAATGACGTACCTTCAAAATATATGCTTACTCTTTAGTTTTTCCCTTCTGTGAATGTTGTCATATGTTTTCATTATTTAAATTACTGTAAAACTTGTAACCCTCATGTACCCAGTGGCATTAAAGCTTTGATTTGGAGATGGATCTTTTCTGTTCTTTCAAGGAATTGCTGTTATTTGATAGTGGGGTTTTTACTAAATAAACAGGATCTATATAGACTTTGGCTGTAGGCAATATATTTGAAAACAATAATGAAATTCAGTTTAAAGTTTTTCACAAACATCTTTATTTTTTCAGAAGCTATGTAAGATTTTGTTTGCAAGTTGACAGCACTTCTTTTGTATCATACATATATACATACATACATACACACACACACACATATATATGTGTATGTATGTATAGACATACATACATACATATATGTATGTATAGAGATATATATATGTATGTATGTGTATATATGTATGTATGTATGTATTTATATACATATATATCTGTATGTATTTATATACATATATCTGTACGTATATACATACATACATATATGCATGTATGTATAGATATATATACATACATACATATACGTATGTATCTATGTATGTATGTATGTATGTATGTATGTATACATACATATATATAGAGTGTTTTTATGATCAGGTATACTTGATTTTAAAAAATAAAAACTAACCAATCAAATTCTTCTATTGCATTTTCTCTCCTAAAATAAATTCTCTTTTCTATTTAATTCAAATGCAATTGATGAATTTGATTGGTTGATCCTTACTTTTTAAAATCAAGTATACCTGATTATGAAAGTATATATATATCTATGTATAAGTATATATGTATAGATATATGTATATATATATATACAAACAAGATCTATATAGACTTTGGCTGTAGGCAATATATGTAAAAACAATAATGAAATTCAACTTAAAGTTTTTCAAAAACATTTGTTTTTTTTTAGAAACTATGTAAGATTTTGTTTGCAAGTTGATAGTACTTCTTTTGTTATATATATATATATATATATATACATGTATGTATGTATGTACATTGTCTATGGCTTTTTTGCATGTGTCACTAGCCTTAGTTGGTTGCTCATGGATGGATAACAAGGATTATGCTTGAAAATGGAATTTTAAAAAATTACTATATAACTGTTGATGTTACTAGTATACGAAGTTATGGATTTGACATTAATTAGTCAATATTCTTAAAGAAGTATATTCAAATATTAAAAATTGACTTATCCCCTTAGCCTTTACCATAAAAGATATTGTTTTTAATGTTCTTGATTAGTCAACTAGTATATTGTAGAAATTGAACAAGTAATGTTGCTTGAACTACTTCAATTCTATTCCAGAATTCCTCTTCTTTTTTCTTCTTCTGGATTTTCGCCTTGTAAGTTCACTATTTTCCAAAAAAGTTCACATATGGGTATTATCAATGATTTGCTCAGTCATGCATTTGTTCAATTATTCAGTTATACAATACTTTCATGGAGCTATAGCTTGCAGGTGTTTGGTTTTGTGAATGTTTGATTTATCTCATGTATAATACTTACCATCACATTGAGCCATCTCAAATTTTCTGTGGTGTAACAATAATTGAAAGTCATACTGCATTGTTTGTTTTCCTAAAAGCCTTTTGTGCTGACTGCTGACTCATGTTATATTGCTTAAAGTTTGAGAATAACAAGAGGATTATTGGAAACATTAAGTCATTAAAGCATAGGAGCATGTCCCAGTTATCTTTCTGTTTTATTCATCTCTTTGGAGCATTTGAGTAGGAAACAATTCATGCCACGTTCCTGCCACTATAGTACCCTTTTAGGGTTTTAGCTGTTATCTAGATCACACAGTCTTTCTCTCACTCTCACACACACTTGGCTACATCTAATGAACACACGGAGTATAGAGGTGTAAAAGTGGAGATGTGGTTTTGTCTAAAGATATCGGTTACTCACTTATGGTCTGAGTAATAATTAGATATTTGTTAGTTCTTTTGCATTTTAAACTTCTATTGTTTCTAAATGTGTATAACTAGGTTGAGCTTTATGCATTAGAGCAATGTCAGTGGTTTTGTCTAAAGATACCGGTTTACTCGCATATGATCCGAGTAAAAATTAGATATTTCTTAGTTCTTCCCCGTTTTAAATCTATGTTGTTTCTAAATGTGTATAACTAGGTTGAGCTTTATGCATTACTGCAGTGTTAGTGGTTTTGCCTCAAGATATCGGTTTACTTGATTATGGTCTGAGTAATAATTTTTGTAGTGTTAGTGTTAAGTTTACTCGCTTATGGTCCGAGTAATAATTAGATATTTCTTATTTCTTTTATGTTTTAAACCTGTTTTGTTTCTAAATATGTATAAATTGGTTTGCTTTATGTGTTACAACAGTGTCAATGGTTTTGTCTGAAGATATCAGTTTACTAGCTTATGGTCCGAGTAATAATTAGATGTATCTCAGTTCTTCTGTGTTTTAAACTTGTGTTGTTTCTTACTTGTATAAATAGGTTAAGCTTCATGCATTACAGCAGTGTCAGTGGTTTTGTTCAAAGATACTGGTTTACTTACTTATGGTTCGAATAATAAGTAAATATTTCTTAGTTCTTCTATGTTTTACACTTATGTTGTTTCTTAGTTGTATAACTAGGTTGAGTTATATGCATTACTGCAGTGTCAGTTGTTTTGTCTAGAGATACTGGGTTACGTGTTTGTGGTCCGAGTAATAATTAGATATTCTTAGTGCTTCCAAAGTTGTTTCTAAATGTGTATAACTAGATTGAGCTTTATGCTTCACTGCACTGTCCGTGGTTTTGTTTAAAGATACCGGTTTACATTTACCTGCTTATGGCTCAAGTAATAATTAGATATTTCTTAGTTCTTCCGCTTTAAACTTGTGTTGTTTCTAAATGTATAGAACTAGGTTAAGCTTTATGTGTTGCTGCGAGGTCAGTGGTTTTTTTTTTTTTTTTTCGTCTTTTGAAAGAAGCAACGTCAGTTGTTTTGTTTAAAGATATCCTTTTACTTGCTTAAATAATTATTAGATATTCTTAGTGCTTCCATGTTTTAAACTTGTTTCAAAATGTGTAACTAGGTTGAGTTTTATGCATTACTGCAGTGTCAGCAGTTTTCTTAAGATACCGGTTTACTTGCTTATGGTCCGAGTGATAACTAGATATTCTTAGTGCTTCCACATTTTAAACTTGTGTTGTTTCTAAATGCGTAAAACTAGATTGAGCTTTATGCGTTACCATAGTGTTAGTGGTTTTGTCAAAAGATACCGGTTTACTCACTTATGATCCTAGTAATAATTAGATATTTCTTAGTTCTTTCACGTTTTAAACTTGTGTTACTAAATGTGAATAACTAGATTGAGCTTTATGCGTTACCATAGTGTTAGTGCCTAAGTGGTTTTGTCAAAAGATACCGGTTTACTCGCTTATGATCCTAGTAATAATTAGATATTTCTTGGTTCTTTCACGTTTTAAACTTGTTTTGTCTCTAAATGTGTATAACTAGAATGTCAGTGGTTGTCTAAAGATACTGGTTTACTTTTGGTCTTAATGATAATTAGATATTCTTAGTGCTTCTGCGTTTTAAACTTGTGTTGTTTCTAGATGTTTCTAACTAGGTTGAGCTGTAGACGTTACTGCAGTGTCAGTGGTTTGGTTGCACACTAGTCTTGTATGCCTGGTTGCTAGTCTTCTCTATAGTTATGACTTCTTTTGGATGTTAACTTTTATGAGTGGCCCATATGTTTGCTAGCTGCATTGAAATCATTGAATATATTTGCTAGTTTTTGTGTGCTGTGATTGTATTTTTATTACTACAGTCTACATGAAATAACGAGAATAAAGGGAAATTGACTAGAGTTTAAATTCAGTGGCAGCCAATTACCTGTCATTATTATAAGAGATGATCATGAAATAACTGTTGAAAAACTTGTGTATCATTTATGTTGTCACATTATGTATTTTATTAGTAATTATTTAATCCTCATGTCTTTCGTTTTAGGAAACATGTATAATAGATAGTTGTTCTGTTCTGTTGTTTTTATCAATTATTTTGCTTTTTGGAAAGCCACAAAGGTTGTACTTTTAGATTGCCCATGCTCTTCTCTGTCATGATGGATTTGCGTTTAAATATTTTATATATGGCATTCAAGTTCTGTATGGCAGTATTGTGTTGCATGTTGTTTCATTTGTCTGCATGGATTATGAGGCCTGTTTTGGGGCTGTGTTGCAGTTTGAGATTGTCCATGCTTTCTTCTGTCATGATGGTTTTGCATTTGAATCATTTTTATATGGCATTTAAGTCTCATACAGCAGTATTTATTTTGCATGTTTCATTTGTCTGCATGGATTTATGAGGCCTGTGTTAGGGCTATGTTGCAGATTTTATCTAATTCCTTGTATACCTATGTTGCATGTAAAGAAAACGTAACTTAATCAATTATGTATCTGGTGGGATCTGATGTAACTCAGTAAAGTACCAGTCAAAATTGTATTATGCTGATACCTTTAAATCTGATGGTTTGTGTGTGCAAGCATAGTGTTTTTCCTTTTTTGGTGTCTAATATTTTGTATCATTTTCCTTTTGTGCTCTTGTTAATATGTCTTGGTTGGTTTTTGTGGTTGCCTTTTCCATTCTTTCAGAGAGATGATCCAGCATAGGCCCTACACACAAAAGGTGGATGTGTATAGCTTTGGAATTGTCCTTTGGGAGCTCATCACAGGTCTGCTTCCTTTCCAGAACATGACAGCAGTGCAGGCAGCATTTGCTGTGGTAAATAAAGGCGTAAGGCCAGTTATACCAAATGATTGCCTCCCTGTGCTGAGTGAGATCATGACTCGCTGCTGGGACACCAATCCTGAAGTCCGTCCACCCTTTACTGAAATAGTCCGTATGTTAGAGAATGCTGAAACAGAAATCATGACTACCGTGCGCAAGGCTCGCTTCAGGTGTTGCATGACGCAACCTATGACAGTTGACTGATCCAGAATAGAAGACCAAAAGAACAGATGATAAAAGAGGATAAAAATGAAAACTGAAAAAGGATAAAAAGCAGTAAGAATTTACATATAAGGTTGTGTATGTATCAGTACTTTTTTTTTTTTTTTTGGTTTTTAATATTTGAGATAGGGATGAGGTAACTATTAATCTATTGTACTGCTGGCTGTTGGATTTTGGTGTCAAATGTTCTGGACAAGTGTTGTTTAAGGTAGTAGTTTCGCAGTTCAAGTAGTAGGGGAGCATTGATGTGTGCTACCCTCTGTAGCTATGTATATGGGGCCTGCCATTTTTATTTCTGGTTGATTGTTCATGTTTTTATAACAGTTGCAGGTTCATTCTGTTGGATCGGTTACCTCAATGTTTTACTTCATTTTGTCTTGAAAAACAAAACAAATACTTGATCAGAGATCTGGATGTTCGTACACTAGTGGACTCCTGGTGGAGGACAGAAATTGCAATAAAGTATGCCAGCAGGTGTAATTAATAACAGGCAGGTTTATCTACTTCGCTATAGATGTCTGGATGGATAGAGATTTAAAATAAAGGTTTGACGTTTCTTATTTGGGGCCTGCCCTTCTCGTAAATTAATTTTGATTTTTTATCCAGACCAGGTCTACCTAATCGATAATCTACCCAAGAGTATCAAGTAGCTTGGCCGTCTCTATATAGGCTAGAGAACCTTAGGCCTAATGATGACTTTGGTCGGTGGCAGTAGCCGAATTTGCCCTGACTTTAGTGTGCCAATGTTTGCATTGTATTCCCATATTTTTCCGTCACTCGATGAGTCAGCAGTCATCAACATAACTCTGAAAGATCAATCACATACGAAACCATAACTATTAAAATCTTTTAAACTCAGTATCCAACTTCAATGACGAACGATTAACGGTATAAAAGTCATGAAAATTTTGTGGGTTATCGTAATTTCCAACGTAATTTTCGAGGTGGATATTATTATGTACAAGGCACTTAAGTCCAAACAGTTTTGGCTGTGTGTTCCATTTTCCAATTGGAAGCCCTCCTACAGTTGTCACAAGCACAACAAACTGGAATGGCTAAAAAAGGAGCCGGTGTAAAAAATATATTGGTTTGTAGCTTGATTTCAAAAGGTCATCTAACCGCTAAGCATAAGATCTGGTCTGTCAATTAGGTCAAAGACATCTCATCCCTTCCACACCTCACATCCACTCAGTGCCCTGTTCAGGGAATTAAGCAGCTTCAGAGGGCTCTGTCAAAGAATTTGCTTCTGTAGTTTTCACCGGCAGAGTTGAACCAGGGAGCTGTTGATTGGTAGAAGATTCACTTCTTTTCACTTCAACACAGAAAGGAACTGATGCTTCTGATGGGGCAGGCATGGAATCTCGCCGCCATTGCAGATGAGAGCCGGAATAGAATGGTCTGCCAGGAATAGCCTTTCTGTCGTGATAAGACAAAGATGCTTGGCACAGGATTGGAACGAATTGAGCTGACGTTGTTGCAGCAACTGCTTCGGATTTTTTTACAACCTACAAAGAACTTGCATCAACGACTGAATGATGACTCAACAATAACGTCTTGTAAATAAAAAGAATTGAAATAAAGTACAAAGACAACAGAAATATCATAAAGAAGAACTAATAAAACCGAACAAGGACGAGTGAAATTGAGAGAGAATGTGTTAGAACTTGGTTTCATTCATCCTGGCAATAACAGCCGTATTCCTTTACAAAGAGGAGACATATATATAAGAAGATAAGGAAATTAAATAAAATCAATATAAGGAAATTAAATCCCGGCAAAATCAGCCTTATTTCTTTACAAAGAAGAGATATATATATATATATATATATATAAAGAAAAAAATCAATAGAAGGAGATTAAATACACAAAAATAAAAGGTAAATAATATTAAATCTCTATTGGCAGGCACATCATCCTACTCTGTGATATAATCACCACACTGAAACATGAATCAACATTGTGACTATCAGAGATTATGCTCATTTTAAGTGCAACAACCATTTTATTAAAAGTATACAAAGTTGATGAACGGACAAAGCGAAGGAAAAAAATTGCAAAAAAGGGAAGACAGTTTAACAGACGGCAAAACGGTGGAAGAGAGACTATATATCAGAAGCAGAGTGGCGCTGTTTCCCCTACTACTATTGGGAAACCCCATAGAGCTATAATGGTGGAAACACACCACGGGCAGGGGCAGTTTGTCAACTCATGTTTTTTGTTGAGTACAAATCCACAAAGAGAAGAAAGCAACAAGACAAATTGTAATTGTGATCCAATGATGTCATTTTTTAAGGGGTTGTGAGAACAGAGAATGAAGACTACCATTTGTTGAATATCACAAGCAGGGTTGTTAAATAATCCAAGCTCATGACAAGTGGTATCAACGCCTAGTTTAGATTCTCAATTTGTTGTGGGCCTCCACATTCATGCCAAGCAAGATCCACAAAAAGGGTTGATTTGGCCAATGTTACAGCCACCAAGCCAAGCAGTAGAGCTCGAACCTGACATGTTGAAGGCCAAAGGTTATAGCTCACCAGGCCAAGGGCACTGCCCAGACACAAGAGCACACATGATTGGGTGGGGAAGAATAGCACGCTCCCAAATTAGACGGATATGGGTTGGTCATTGGGTTTATAAGGATGGGTACACGCACCACTTATTAGACTAGTCTTTTGGGTTTAGTTGTTAGTGTTCAAACCATGAAACTACGTTCAAATGAATATCCACTTTTAAAAGGCATGGACATAAACAAGTTCTTAATCTTTCCTGACAATCCTTTTCTCTATAAGTTTCCCTCAGTTCTTAATCTCAAAAAATGCCAAGTCAACAATAAAACCTTTTTTTTTTCGTTTATTAATTAATTCACTTTATTGTGTTACCTTGATAGTCCTTGATAAAAGTGATGCCCCACTCAGTGCCACAGCATTATCAGCAGATTCCTTGCTAGCAAAAGTAACATAAGCAGACCTAAAAGATAAATAATTGACAATGTCATTAAACTGTAAACCCATACAAGACACCAAAATACAATATATAGATGGAATATATAGCATATTGGTGGCTGATAACATGATGATTTAGAGCATAATGAATGAAATTTACCTTTTAGGCAGGGCAGTTGCTCTGTCAGTAAAAATTATCACATGGACAACCACTCCGCACTTGGCAAAGTACAACGATAAAGTTTCTTTTGTTGCTGCAAAATGTACCTGATATTTTCAAAGGCATTACACTTATAAGATGTTCTTAATTACTGTTTTATCAAGCAAAAGGTAAGGAAATGAACAGCCATAATATTGAAAGTTCATATTTTGATTGCGAATACATTCCAATTCATCACATTAGTGTTTCAGAGAACTCTAAGCCTCTTGTGACCATACAACGGGAGGAAAAGAAAAGAAAAAATCGGCTTTATGTCCAATAATATTGTACCCAAAAAAACAGAGGAAAAAGACAACACAATTACAGACCTGCAAGGTGATGAATCCAAAACTTGTATAATATTTAACAGAACTGGTCACAAATGTAGAGCATTTTGATTCATAATGTTCTTTGACAATTTTGTTATTAAGTAGTAATATTTGTCTCCTAAAAGCCATACCAAGTTGAAATCCCCCCTTTTTTTTCCCTTTTTCAAGTACAATACAACAAATTATGCATGTGAGTAGCTTCAATTTCTACCCATACTGAGATTTGGAACATAATTTCTAACTTCTGCTGGAACATCTACGCTTAGTAATCCATAAATAGAACACACTATAGATATTGAATTCCATTAAGTAATGCAAAATAAGGAACAAAGTTTTTATTGGCTTCCACAATCATTTATTAATAATCCTATGAAGGATGAGCTTGTTCCAAGTCTGAATTAGTTCTAAAAAAATGACAGTAGCCTGAAGTTATAACCACAGACCTTGGCTTAAGTTAATTATAGTTTTGCTAACACTAACTAATCATGGAATTCTGAACTCCGATTCATACTACCATGGAATATATGAATAATGCAGTATAAACCATACAAAGAACAAGCATAAAATATGTTTTTAATGACTTTACATTAGTCACAAGTACAGTTCTTAACTCGACATCTTCCTCTGGATGCTTGAGTGCACCTGCAAATGCCAGTGAATAAGTTCCCCACACAAAAAATAAATTTGTAACAGCACAAAATTATAAATTTCCAAAAAAAATGGGTACAAAACTACAATTTAACAGTGCCAACCAGATAAGCAATGCAAGAGAAACACCAAGCTCCTAAAGGTAATAAATCAAACATAATAACAGAGAGCTTGTTGCCCCACTTATAAAATGACTTAACTTTGAAGTAACATTTTTGACATTATCATTAAACTGTTGAAACCATCCATTCCTAAAATTATGATTCCAAAGCACATATTCACTTGATGATCAAACTTATAACCTACCATGAGATTACAAAGTTGTTTTAAGCTGTGAAATGGTCTTACCAGAATGCAACGATGCATTGCATTTAACACCTTTTTCCTTTTGTGCTTGCTTTGAACGAAGTTTAGACATTTCAATTTCTATTTGATGCAATCTTTGTTTCACAGCTAGCACTTCCTGCAAATAAAAGGCTTTCATACAAAGGTTTATTGAACGATGAAATCATTGCCTGACATACAAATACTACTCAAGCTGCATGATAACTACAAACAAATTCTCTTATCTATAAACATATCTCACCTCGTGCACAGGCTTGATGTTAGCAGTTATGCTGCATTTGCCATCAGTCGACGATCTTTGAACTGGCAAAGAAGTAGTTTTAGGATTCTTGCATTTCTGGAATTCCTGTGAATTTTTTTTATGTAGAAAATCCACATTGTTCTCACCCACCAAAGAAACTGAACTGGTAGCAGGGCCAGCAGCAATCTCACTTAAGTGTCTCTTTCGCCCGATATTATGAGATTTGTTGATTGTACTAACATCATGCTCTATTTTCCTACAGCTGGAAAGATTATTCATAATCATGCCACAGCTGTTCCCAAGCCCAGGAACTCCAAACGTATTATTCAAAGTTGCTTCAGCATTACATTGAGAAAGCATTAACATGTGCTGGTTAAGTAGTTGCTCATGTTGCTTAGTAGCATGAACACATTGTGCCTGAGCAGTTTCACCCCTAGAGGATGAAGGTTTACCCAACCTATCCCAAACACTAACCCTAGGCTTTGCATGCTGTTGGTACAACATTGGTGAAAGACTTGTTCTCACAACATTACATTTACTGGGGGCAATTTCTTTGCTAAGAGAGTATTCTACATGAGAAACAATCAAAATGTCAATGTCAAAGGGAAGGTGGGTTACAAGCAAGAAAAATGTAAGTGATGAAATCAACACGTAATGCATTCAACATAAGTTAGTGTGCGGATGAAATCAACACGTAATGCATTCACATCAAAGAACCTGATGTGAAGGATTGTAAAATGGCAGAAATTGAGTCTGTTTTTGGTAGATGTAAAAGGTCATTAGCGGCAGAGGTAGAGACAATCTGGTTTAGAATGAAAGTGAAAAAGTTAGACAAGGATAATAATGTGTAGAGAATGCAGTATAGACGAAAGTAAAGGTTAAGGAACCTTGTGGATGGGGCGTTGGGCACCATCAGGTATAACCACAGTAGAGCTTAGCTTGTTGGGAAGAGTAGGAGGAGATAAGTTGGTGTTAATATTAACCTCAGAGGGAGAGGGATTATTGCTTTGATCATTGTTGATATCAGAGGTGTGTTCAATTTCAGTGGTGTCATAATCATGTTTCAAGAGATGATCCCACAACCTAATAAAAGAATGATGACAATTTACATTACATACAAGAAAGAGCATGAAATGAATGTATTTAAACAAGAATTGAATGAATACCAAGAAACAAATTGGGAAGAGCGATGACCAAGAAAAGCCTCCAAATCATCTCTCGTCTGATACTGGTCTTTTCCATTGCAAACAAGCACCAATATATACTCCTATAAGTTACACAACTTAAGAGTTAGTTAGGGTTTTATTAACTGAATAGAAAAGATGGTGGTACATACAGCAAGCACAGTGTCGGAGTAATCGGAGAGGAAATGGTGGAGCTTCTCTGAAATGGTGGATCTGAGCTTAGAAGCAGCCTCTGATTTACGATGCAGCTTGAACGATTTTCGCTTCGCATTTCCTGATAATACACCCATCGAACCACTCCTCTACTCCTATTACTTTCTCTTCTCTTGTATTCTTATATATATTCTGGCAAACACTCGGTATGTGGGTGGGTCGGTGGGACCCATCAAATCGCGCCACATTTATTTTGCCTTTGCTTTGACTACGTTTTGACGTCTGTCATGATGCTGATTGATCATGTTATCTTCTTAAAAATGATTGTTTAAGTTAGCGATTATGATTATAACATTGTCTTGTGCGTGTTCACCATCATTAAATGATGGACCATCACTTGGGTCTGCATGCTAATAAAATGACAACTCAACTGGGGTAGGAGTACATAAGCATCAAGCTCAAGCTCTAATTCTTATTCTTGTTCGTGGATCATGATACAACACTTAAAAAAAAAAAAAAAAAAAAAAAGAAAGAAAGAAATCAGCCGGTGATCATGGTACCGGCACCTTGATCAGTCAAAATCTCGAGGAGCAAAGAGTGTTCAAGTCTGCCATCAATAATACTAGCAGTAGTGACACCTTGTGCAAGTGACCTTATACAACAATTCACTTTCGGGATCATACCACCCCCCACTATCCCATTCTCTATCATCTTCTTCACTCCTTTTATATCTATCTCCTTCACCAGACTCTCCGGATTCTCTCTGTCTTCTAATATTCCCGCCACGTCTGTCAACAGTATCAGCTTCTCCGCCCCCAACGCCGCTGCCAGCTCTCCCGCCACCGTATCCGCGTTTATGTTGTACGACTGGCCGTACTCGTCCGCCGCCACCGACGCTATCACTGGTATGTGCCCCGACTTCACCAGAGGCTCTATCACCGTAGGGTCCACTCGAGCAACCTCTCCCACGAACCCGAGCTGGGCTGCCTTGGGACTGGGCCGGGCCGTCACGAGGCGGCCGTCCATGCCGGAGAGCCCGACTGCCGTAGCGCCGGCCTTGTTGATCAGAGACACAAGGTTCTTGTTGACCTTGCCGACCAGCACCATGGACACGATCTCCATGGTGTTGGCGTCAGTGACGCGGAGGCCGTCACGGAAGAGGGGCTCGATGCCGAAACGCTTGAGCCAGAAGTTGATCTCGGGGCCTCCGCCGTGGACGAGAACGGGACGGAGGCCGACGACGGATAGGAGGACGAGGTCCTTGACGAAGGAAGAAAGGAGATTGTCCTGCTGGTTGGGTTTCATGGCGGCGCCGCCAAATTTGACGACAATGGTCTTCCCACGGAACTTCTGGATGAATGGAAGAGACTCGGAGAGGATGTCCACGCGGTACTCAGCTGGAGTGGCTGCCGCCGATTGCGGGGCTGATGATGTTAGAGAGCACTTTATGTTTCTGCGATCAAAACAGACACTCAAATTCGGGGTTTTGACCTTTGATTTTGAACATGACAAGATATGATGGAGTTGGACGGATTTGGAATTCCCAAGTTTAGCAGCCATCTTCTTCGCTCACACTCACACCCACTCACTGCACACAACACAACACAAATAAGGGTTTATATCTCAGGATCATCACCACGTCAGCATCACTCAACCAATCACAACTCTCACACGCTGGATACTTTGTCCACCTCACTCTAATCTTCTAATGCTCAACTCCACTCTCATTATAACCACAATGAAGAAATGCGCTTGACCACCTCTTCAATTCTGTTCACTTAATCGAACATGACAATTCATACACACTAAATTAATAATACGCTTGCTTACATTTCAGCACATAATATCTTTCAATTTGTATCTCCTCCTACTTCTAGTATTAGCCATTTTTATATACAATAATGCATCTACGCATAAAATCAAAGCAAATATACGACCACAGAATAAGAGGCCATTCTCACATTTTGAGCATCGCTAACACAATACCATTCATAATATACCACACGAGGAACATCAAATTTTGCTTTGCTTTTCCCTACTTTCTCTGAAAAAATGATCCCCGCAACCAAAATTTCTCCTTTTTTCTATTTCCTATAAATCAAATCAAATGAACCAAGTTGGAAAAATAACATGAAAAATTATACCGTCTCTCAACTATCATTGATACAAAACTTCTTCTTTATTATTATAATTACCTAATATATATGTATATATATATATGTCTATATATTTAAAATTAGAAGCCAACAAAATCCTCTTCATCCCCGCTACTGAGAGACTCAACCACCTGACTGTCATCATCCTCGTCACCTTCTGTCACAATTTCTAGTAGCCCAGCGCCCCCATCATAATCTACATCATCCATCATAAAGTCCCCATCTTCATCATCGTCAAGCTCGCTCACACTGTCTTCGTCCTCACTATTGCTCATACCGTCACCATCACTATCACCTTCATCATCCAAATCTGGACATAGCAAAGAGTCCTCATCACCGTCGTCATCATCCTCCTCATCTTCCTCGTCACTCTCAGCATCATCAGGATCAGAGTCATCATCAGTTGGCCTTCGCCTACCGATTTCATAAACCCTTGCTGATGAAAACATTTCTTCTTGGTCATCCATCGTAATCAACCCAACAAATGAATCAGTTGGTTCTGTAGCAAAGTCAAGGACACAGCGATCAACTGGAATTGTAGCTATGTCAGAGTAGTTTATGGCATCTACTGTACGGAATGCAGCAAATAAAGGGTGCTTCACTCGACGAGCGTGAACTGCTGACATCACATCTTCAAGATTTCTCCTCAGAATAGCATAAATCACATCCCCACGTGCATTGAACGTTATTGCTGTCTGGTCCAAGGAAGGTACACTTCTAAGCAGCCTGAACTTCCTTAGATCCCAGACCTCAGAGTTAATGATAACCTGTCCAAAGAAAGAAAGGAAGAAGGGGAAAAAAATTATCAAAACCCAAAAAACAGAAAAGCAAAATAAGGGAAAACAACGATAGATTAAAGCTTATACACTATAACCATTTGACGGTGCGGAAATTGGCACATTAAGACATTAAGACTAAATTAACGTCTTATTATATTATTACCAAAATATTCCTAACAAAAAAAAAAAAAAAAAAAATCCCCAATTCTAATTAAACCTTAATCCTAACCTAACCTAACCTCCCTAAGACTGGAGGCGGAACCACCAGAGGAGGCAAGCCATCCCTGCATTTGGCAGAAGAGGAGACCAGCCTCCTCCCGAAAAAAAAGGAGGCCACCAACCTCCTCCATTCCCAACGATTGAGGCTGGCAACCTCCATGCCAAAGACCATTGGCCTCCTCTTGCATCGGCGATTAAGGCCACCGGCCTCTGTCACTAGTGCAAGAGGAGGCCAAAATTATTTTCTTTATAAAAAATAAAATAATTAAACTATTAAATATTAAAAATAATAATTAACTTATAATAATAATATATTTTAAAAAATAATAAAAATTAATATTTATAAGAAAAAGGGTAGAATAGTAATAGTCTAATAACTTATTAAGTTCAAAAATCCTAAATGAAAAAAAAAAAAAAAAATCAATGTCTTAATTTTAAAGTCTTATTAATTAATCACTTAAAATAAGATCTTACTAGATTTAAGATAAAAAAACAAACACCATCTAGGCATATATGCTAATAATAATACCCTCGGAATTACAAAAAAAGTCTTTCTTTATGCAATTAGTTTAACCATCTAACTAAGCTTCCACGATATTAAACACAAGTTAAACAAACACAAACATAAAAACAACGAGCTATGTCTACTGTGAATGCTTATAATATTTTTTTAGAAGAGCGAATGCTAATAATATTAAACAGTTTATAAAGCCATCTTCCTCCAATAGATAATCTTCCTATAAGAAAATGCAAGAATAGTCAATTACTTCAGTAGCGGGGTTTCTTCTTACCTCATTCCCAGCAGGATGAAAACCCCCACCCCCAAAATCAGTGAACTGATCAAAACGATGAACAGGGCCAGAAGTCCGCCGGTCCCACAATACTCCATTCCAGAGTACCATTGTGTCCGAAGGACTAAAGTGTATTTGTGAATATGCATGCCCCCTTCCATTGAAAACATATGAGTCGGACAGTTTCATTTCTGAACGGCAGGTTTGAATATCATAAAGGAGAATCCCTCGTTCAGAGACGTCTGTAGATAATGCTGCGAAAATGTTCCCAGAATTGCTAAACCTTGCAGCCTTGCATGTCTCAAATGTATGCATCGGCCCACCAGAGACTGACGAGGCATCCCACAAATTCACATCCAGGGCACTTGAAGAAAGCAGAAGTTGGGTCTCACCAGAGAGATATGACTGAATAAGCGTCACAGGACCCTGGTGGCTTGTGCAACTCTCCAGTACATTACTGCTATTGGTGTCAAAAATTTTGAGCTCATTATTGTGGGTGCCAACTGCAATATGAGAGTTGTCCCCAAGAAAAGTAATGCATGTCAAAAGGGCACCAGCATCATCACGGCATGTTCGCCATGGCCTGAATCTACTGTAAACAAACTGTCGATCCCTACGATTTCTGTGTATTCCACTATACACGCTTTTGAACTCACGCGTACCAAGTCGTGCTGTCACATTTGATGGGGCATCAAGGCTCCGCTTTGGCTCAGGACAAACATGTGGTTGTAAGAGAGAGAGTGGGGGAAGAGTAGTTATAGGAGCTGGGCACTGGCGATGTTGGTGCTTCAGATACTGAACCACAAGAGTGTCTAGGGTTAACCGCTCTGAGTTGTTGGGCTGGGGATCATTTAGAAGCCCATGGGAAGAAGGTGTCACCTGACCCACATGATAATTCCCATATTGGCTGTCATCCAAATGATCTACTAAAACGCTTGGCGTTGATCTCCCTTGATGATCCCTCAGGTTAGAAGATGGGGTAGAAAACCCGTGACTGTCACTTAGAAAACTGCTTTTACGGACAGAATTGGGAGTTGGACAACCCGGAGAACGAAGTCCATGGTCACCAGCATTAAGTCGCTTTCCCGACAATGTCAATCCAGTATCCTTTAACTCTGATAATTTTCGTTTCATAGGCAATAAAATTGGAGTCTTACATTGAGACTCTGTATCATGATTAGATTTTGACACAAATTCAGGCAGATTTTCTTGTAAACTTGAAGATGCAGACTGTTTAGTACTGAAGACTTTCCTAACTGATGGTGTTGTTTGGGAATCATGAGATTGGGGATAATTTCTTGACTGTGAACCAAAAGAAGGCGAGAAAACCAATTGTTTCTTCTTTGAAGACAAACTCGGATCACCCTTTGTATTGAGATCCTCATCACGTCCAGTAAATTTTGATTTACAAGTGAGAAATCCACAAGGAGAACGACCAGAAGGCCACTGGAGTTGTGCTGACAGAGTTTCTTGGGCGGAGGCTTGGAGTGCAAGAGACGACGGGGCCGCCAAAGAAGGTAAAGGTGTCAACTGAGCCTCTTTCAGCAGTGCAGCAGCTGTTGAAGACAAACCACTTGCCTGAAGGTGTTCATGTATAAGTTGTAAAAGTTCCCTGAAGTTTTCACATACATGTTAATGCAAATGCCAAAATAACACAAGTAAATAATAAAAAAAGCATAAAGGAAATGAACGACCAAAAAGTAATTGGTTCTAAAACAAACATGGAATACCTGGAATGGTATGTGATAGGAGTCGCAGCAGCTATGGCTGCTCTTTCTATGCGCCTTAGAGTTGGGGTAGCAGCATCTGTAGCTGCTAATGTACTTGCACGCCCAGAGTTTGTTACAATCTATGACATACACAAATGATTCAATTTAAATTTCAAAACGACAACAACAACAGACAAGGTTATTTCTAAATTCCTATGAGAGATGCCTGTCAAATAATCAGCATCAAATTCCCTATTACGAAGAGAAGACAATAACTTCCCTTGTTATGACCAAAATAGAATAGCATGCTGAGGCATGTCATAAATCAGAACAAAGTACGTATAACTGCACCATCTATATTTGTACATCTCATTAACTTGTGCACAAGATATCCCACCCTTTGGACCCAGATAGAGGTTGCTGAATTGGTATGCAGTCATCAACCCAGTAACTGATATGAAGAAATTTTTACTAATACAGCAATTCTTCAAAAAAATTGGATGATTCAGTCAATTATTAGACTACTCTACTTGAAAGGCATGTAAAACTAAAGTCCTCTAGCATGCTGTACTTCATTATTTTTTATATCCTAATAAGAAAACCCAGTTGTTGGATACATCCAACAGCTGCTAGGGAAAGAATTACTTCTCATTGAATCAGAGAATCGCACTAGTATGCTCGATTCCAAGTGGCACACATCATATAAAAAATGAGCCTTACAGGGTCCTAAGCATCATCGTCAACAATTATTCAAAGGGACAAACTTTAAACAGCTCTTGCTTTGTCAATATGAACAAATGTCTTGACAAGAAACAGTCATCACAGCTATTAAATAATTGAAAAGGTTATACCAAATAAAAGAAAACACAAGCAATAACAATGTAAAAGCCTCACTTGTATGGAAAGCCTTAATTAAAAGTTAATAATCATGCAATCTCATAAACATCTAACACCAACTCCACAAAGTTAAATAGAAAAAATGAAAGAAACAAAAGGAAATCAGACGAAGAAAATTATGAAGCTCTTAGTTTTTAGATATTAAAGTGTATTCATTTTCTATGCCTTACTTCTGCTCAGTAACTTTGCGCACAGCACTTCATGCTCACCCATGAGCTAAAGTTTCTCTACAATCTATACATTACAGGCATCCTTGTAATGCTGGTTATGGATAACAGGATTTTTCAGTTCCAAACAAAATTTTATTACTAATATACCTTTAGGCCTCTCTCTTGGTGGCTGCAAAAACATGCAACACATGTCTAGCAAAACAGAAATGAAGATATACAAGATACTTACCGCAATAAGCTCAATTGCCACCTGAGAAAGTTCAGCTTGCCACCTGCCTTGCTCCGTCCCAGGCATCTGACCACTTGAATCTCGAATCAATTCTGATAGCTTTTTCCCTACCTGGAAAACAACATTAAATTTAATAATGCAAATCAAGAATATTATATATTATACATAACTTTAGCAATACTTACTCCAGAATGTGCACAAGCACGTTAGAACTGCAGGAATATCGCAAATAAAAATGAAAACAGGAGAAGATTGTAAAGCTGTGGCATTATCATACTAGCATATGAATCCCACTCAACCAGCTAAAATCAGCCACAAGTATCTAAATTTTCTTCACGAACCATATCATCATTCATTTGAATTTCTTTCTCACAACGAAAACAATATGAGCTTGCTTGAAAGTTGTGCATGTATAGAGTGATTTGTATGATGTATTGCAGTCTGATCGAAACTAAACTATAAAATGAGTTATGGTCTGCACGTCCGTGTACAAGCATCGGAAATTCTTAAATTTTATGAATCCACTACTCTGAACAATTATTAAAATTTGAAACCATAACCTCAGTAATCGACATTACTTTTTATGGCTTTAAATATGAACATGTCAGTAGCCTACCTGAAGCTTGGTCAATATATGAGCAATTGTATCATCTCTGGCCAAACCAAGCAGCACTCGACATGCAAGAGCCCGAAGACAGTCTAGAGCAGCTGGTGGAGAGTATATGCGTGGTTGCAGGAGATGTAGTAGAACTTTTATACCATTGTTGGAACGGACAGCCTCTCTAGCTTGACTATATCCTTGTTCTAACTGTGCAGCAAGGCCAGCACAACCTGCTCCAGCACCTAAGGAAATTCTACGGTCCCCAACCAAACCTGAAGTTGGTGGAGGAGCAGGTGTTCGAGGAGTGCTACTGATGGACTGTGTGTTCCCTGCACTGCCTCTATCTAGCACGTTAGGTTCTCCATTCCGCTCCCTTGTGTCACACTGACTAGGCAAGGAAACAGCTCTATCCAAAATACTACGTTCTGCATTTTTCTCTCGAGCTTCTGTAGAACCATTAGTGGTTTGGCCAAAAAGAGACTGCTGACTTTGTGCAAGTTGAGGTGGTTTATTGCTGATTGAAGGTGGAGGGCAAACAAGATTGATTAACACACTCAATGCTGGCTGTATAATCTGCATATAGAAACCATTCAGTGCTGACTATATAGTATGAAAACATACATAAAAACAAGTTTAGTAAGACAAAGGTTATTGGCAACATAAGCATAAGCAACCACAAGAAAATGCTTCCAGCAACCATCCAGTCATAATAATCATAATTAAGGAAACACGATAATAGCAACAGTACTGGAATATATATATATGTAAAGTCCTTACCTCAGGGTCCACATAACTAGTAGTAACATTCGCTGCATCCAAAATAACTGCTATACCAGCATGATTATTGCTCAGTTGAGCAGTTACAATCATCCTGCGGCTGTTAGGTACCAATGTCACAATGTGTAGAACACCCAACGCATACTGAAGCAAGTCGTGCAAATAACGCTCAACAGGAGGGGCCTAAATGCACGATAATAAAAAAAATAAATTGAGAGAAAAAGGTAACAATTGAAAAGAAGAACAATTTTACTAAACAAAAACAAAATATAAATATATAAATAAACTAATACCTGACACAACTCTAACATGGTAATATGACCATTAAGGCTTAAAAACCTGTCAACAGCAGGCCACGGAGTTCTCACAAATGCAGGGCCCAGCTTTCGATCCTTCTGTAACTGCAGAAACACTGCATCCATAGCCTCATTACAAATGTCAAGTGGCTTGTACGCAGCCCTTACATTTGGAATATTCCGAGCTGCACTACGATTACTTTTATTAGGACGAATAGACTCCAGAAGTAAAAGGAGATGCGCTCTAAAATATTGCCGCAAAGCAACACAGGTGTGATAAGCTATCTGCTTCTCTGAGGATGTCAGCACTTCTGGCGGCGATCGATCATTTCGTAGTGAAGTTGAATTGGAAAGGCCTAAAGTCCCAGAATTAACTCCAGATCTTACTGCAGCAGCATCATTTAAAAGGCGCAATAATTTCTGTATGCCATCTTGAGCATCAAAAGCATCAATAACAGCTCTGAAAACAAAGGCTGCAGCAAAAAATAAGGCCGCATTTTTTCTGGCTTGATCCTGGGAGCACTCGAGAAGTTGGATAGCTAACTCAACCACCTGATGAACCACATCAGATGGAAGCGCACATACACGTTCCATTATTCCCTAAATAAAAGTTTTGCAAAATGTGAGAAATCACATTAGAGACTAGATAAAATATTAGTGAAGGCAAGAAGAAATTCTTATGCTGCAAAACAACATGGCATTACCTGAAGAGAACCTATAGTAAATAAGCAAGAAGAAAGACCAAAGAAAGTTTGGTTGACTCTTGGCACAGCAAGCAGCTTTTGCATGCCACCCCGATCCACAAACAATGCAGCAAATTTCCGGTGAGCAGCTAAGGCACAAATAAGCTTCATCACATCAGGCAAAAGCATTAAACCCTTTGATGCTTCTTCAGATTTAGAACTCCTTTGCAAAAGTGCAAGACAGACATCCACCCCCTTTTCATGCAGCACTGGACCCAGAACTTCAACATATTCACCTAATGCCTCAAGGCACTGAATGCAGTATTTTTCTCTTAACTGTGCAAGGGATTCGACATTAGGAATGAAAAATTCTTCAACATCTTCATTTACTTTTGTTTCTGCATTTACTTGTGTCTCTGTGGCACTTAAACTCACCGAATCAGCATCAGTGCTACTAGATTTCCTGCCACAAGGAGCACGTTAGCACTCACATAACAGAACACTTGACCCAGAAGAAGTAACAGATATCAAACCAATAATCTGTAATCTGTAACTAAGGAAGTTTGTTATGCACTATAGTGTGAAATAACCAACCTTGCAATTTCAACTGCAGTAGCAGCATCGATAACAGTAAATGCAGCTCTGGAAGCAGCCAGAACGGCAGCACCTTCATCATTGGTAGTCTTAAATTCCTAAGTACATAAAGCAACAAAGCTTAAATAAAGAAAAATCTGAAGTAAAATGAAGTTGATCAAACAGAAAGTTACAAAGTAAATATAAACCATAAGCAAGAGAATAGCAAATAATTCTGCTTACCTCTGCCGCTGCACTTTTGACAACTTCAGCTGCAGCATCACCAGCTGCTTTGATGGCTTCTACAGGTGCATTTGCTGCTCTTGCTTCAGCTTCAGCAGCCCTAACAGCTTTCTTTACCAAATCAGAGATGTCTTTGCTTCCAATTCTGCATTCTTGGAAGCAGTCATCACTGTCCTCTCTCTCCCAAATCAAAACATCATTGATCTTTCCTGAATGCTTCCTAGCATCTTGTGTTTTCTTCAAATCAACATTTCTTGAAGAACTTCTATCTCTTATGCTCCGCCCCAGTCCTAAACGACTACCAGATCCTGGAGAGGTCAAAACCTGTTCATTCTCCAAAGAACCTTCATTAACCCTTCCCTTTCCTCGAGATCTTGCCCACCCACGGTTTGCTCTCCGCCTTGAAGAGTCATCTCTACCACTTTCATCAAAATCTCCTAATTTTGTCTTCCCCTCACGTATATCTTGACCATCGGTATTTACTTCACATATATCAGCCCCCTCAGCTAACCCATCCGGCAATTCTCCATCATCAAACCCACACTCTTCACCTCGTGTCTGCCTAGAAAGACCTCTATCCTGATCCCTTTCAACACTTTGATCATCCAAAGACCGTTCATCCATTGTCCTTGGATCACCTAAATGAGAAGTCTCAACAACTTGCCGGACCCTACCTCGGCCTTCTTCTCTACCTCTTAAGGCAAGAGCACCAGATGCATTCTTACTCTCAATCAGATGGCCAGCATCTTTTTGACTTGAACTCATCTCACCAAGGACACGTAGGCGAAGATAACGCATAAGTTTAGCAGACAATCCAGACGTCAACACATCTTCAACTATTTGACCACCACTGTAACCGATGAAATCATGTATAAATGGATCACATGTAAGACAAAGTAAGCATATAAAAGACTGACACAATAGAAAACAAGAAATAAATAATCTTGTGAAAAGAAATACTTTGCCAAACACACAGCAAGAAGTCCAGTAGAATAAGTTTTCAACATTTCAGCATCTGAAGCTTCCTTCTGGCCCAAATCATGCTTGGAGTTGCGACCTTCACCAGGAAAGCGAACAGTCTCATCCGTCACCCAATTCTTTACATTGTCCATAACAGGATCTTCAAAAACATGCGGATACTGCATGGAATATAAATATTACGAACCAGATAAGACACAACATGCCATAAAGACGTTAAAAACATGAGACATCAAAACAAGGGCAAGAATGTTACAATCCAAGTGAGCGAACAGCTTAAAAGCAGCCTTGCAGAAGCAGCCTGGATGGAGGTTGTGTATCTACTCTCAGAGAGAAACTTAGATGATACCAATTCAAAGAAATCATCATTCTCCTGAGTAAACAAAATTTCGTAGGTCAATAATACAATAATAATATTTGAATTTTTATCTAACAAGTTTCATGAATACAACCAACAAAACAGTTGAGAAAAAAATAGAGACGAGTTACCCGAACTAAGTTCCCAAGGCGTCCAATGTTGTGAGAAGCTCGGGCATTGTTGATGGAATGACCACTCTCTTGCAAGTATCTGCAATTTGAAATATACATGTCTGTTATAAAGAAAAAAAGAAAGCAGCAGTAGCAGTAGCAGAAGAAAAGACATACAGTGACTCTTGAATCTCGAAAAGGGAGGAAAGGGCATGGAGGAGTGTGGGATTAGGGTTATCGGGAGAAGAAGTAATTTTGTCCATAAGTCTCTGGGCCTTGGCCATCAGCTCTTCCTCTTCCTTCTTCGTTTCTTCTTCCCCACCATTTTGCCCTTGGCTCGATGATCCCTCCATTTACACCCTTCACTTGCTTCGATTATCCTATTTAATGATGCTATACAATCCACTGCCTTCTACTTGTATAATTCGCTTTCGCTTTGTGTTCGTTCTCACCTCTCTGGACTCTGATTAATTATTATTAGGGAAACAAAAAACCTCGACCCCGCCGGGGCTCTCTCCCTTTTATAGCATCACCCAGATGTTTCCATAATGACCCGACCCGAATCTTTCTTTTCTCTCTTTTTAACCCTAACTGCTTTAATTTTTTTTTATTTTATTTTTTTATAATTGGACCACCCCGACCCGCTTCCACACTGCTTTTTTTTTTTTTTGAAAAGGATGGGCTTTTGCGCTAGTTTATGTATGCCAAAAATCAGCATCACGGGTCACCCACCGCAGAACGTCAAAATCATGTCGTCAGATGCTGATGAAGAAGCTCAAACCAAGAATTGGATAGGGTAAATGTTTCTGCGACTGTGAATGATATCTAAGTTCCCCTGTGATTTTTAATATAATATACTGTATGTTTGTGAACTCAGGGTTCAAGATGAGCTGAAGAAGAGACTGATAACTGAGGACGATTTTACATGGAAAATACGGCCGCAGTCTCACCCCCACATAGATTACCAAGCCTCGTTGAAGTATGTGGGTGGGGTCGATGTAAGCTTCTCTAAGGAAGATCCTTCTGTTGCATGTGGCTGCCTCGTCGTCTTAGAACTCAAAACTCTGCAATTAGTCTACCATGACTTTTCTCTGCTCAGGCTACAAGTCCCTTATGTTGCCGGTTTTCTTGCATTTCGTGAGGTCAATGCCTTTGCCTTTACTTGTCGCTTGTTTCTCTTTATGTATTATTAATAACAAATTCTATGCAGGCTCCACTTCTTTTGCAGCTATTGGACAACATGAAAAAGAATGCTAATCCTTTCTACCCTCAGGTGATTGGATTGGTTGTGATTCTTCAATAATTCACAATTATCAATCAGATTCATAACAATTCATGTCCTCAACAGGTACTGTTGGTTGATGGCAATGGATTGCTTCATCCTCGAGGCTAGTCTTTTTTGCTTATTACTTTCCAACATTTCTAGGATATAGCATCACTGTAATTTATCAACTTTCTTGTCCAGGTTTTGGATTGGCCTGTCATCTTGGTGTTCTCGCTAATCTCCCTACAATTGGCATTGGAAAGAATGTGAGTACTTACTATCTGTAAACTCTTCTTGCAGAAAATGAAAACCGAAATTCTCTTCTTTCAATATTTGATTTGATTTGATTTGAAAGACCGTTGATGCTGATCCCTCTTGGTTTGTTTGCTCTTTTCGAATGCCTCATTTCCCTTAATTCTTGAGTTTGTGTTCTCTACATTAGGTCATGACAAAGTTCTAACTTTTATGTATTTCAGCTGCAGCACGTGGATGGTCTTACTCATTCTACAGTGAGACAGCTTCTTCGAGCAAGAGAAAACACTGATGCAGATATTCTAACTTTGACAGGAGCCTCTGGATTCACATGGGGAGTGGTAAATGACTTATCATGAGTTTTTGTTTCAAATATTTGAATCTCTACGTGCATCCTATGACAAGACAGTATTTTTGTTTGCCCAACTCTTGGCTCACATAGTGGTCTTTGGTATCTTTAACAGAAGAGTAGCAAGTAACAAATCTGGCTGATTGTTCCAGTTGGTAGAAACTTAAAAATATATATATATATATATATATATATTAGTAGGTGATAAATATTAGTTTTGAACTCTTCCTCTCCCCTGCCTTAAAACTGCTGGATAGGTTTAGAATCTTTTATTTTCTTGGCAGTTGGTGGTTGAGATTAAGCGTTTGATCTTTGGAAATATTTGACTAAACAGGATGTTTGGTTCAATCATGTTTAGGATCACAGAGTTCTATTGACTATAGCTTATATTTTTTTGAGATGCATATGTTTTAGGTGTTTTGTTGCCCATCCTGTTTTCTTAGCACCAAAGCTTTGGTCTACAGTATTGTATTTGAAATCAATTTTCTTTCCACAGGCAATGAAACCAACCAAGGACACATTGAAGCCAATATTTATTTCAATTGGTCACCGCATATCACTTGATACTGCAGTCTTGATTGTCAAAATGACTTGTAAATATCGTGTGCCAGAGCCTATCCGACAGGTAAAGCCCAGTACCTCCCTGTCTACCACTGAACTCCATCACGTTTGTTCTTTCTTTAATCAACATATCATGTTTGAGAGATGTGATATTTAAATCTAGGCTGATATAAGATCAAGAGACTATCTTCAAAAGCATCAAATGGAACAATAGAATGGTGCAACTGCTCAATCTGGTAGGATCTTTTCTTCCTTATTTTTCACCCTCTCTCATTTTTCCCTTTTGCTGCTTTTCAAATCTCTACTTCTCTCTTAATCTCAACTAATGAAGAAGCATATGGCATATCTTTTGCTGCTTGCAAATATATGTCTGGTCCAAATTCCCCTACCTTTGTTTGACAATTAAATCGTATACTGTGGCTGGTGATTAAAATTACTTTATTGTCAAGTTTGTATGTAATTTGCAGATGTTAATAGTACAAGTTAAAGTGGTGATGGGTACAAGTATTATTGTCGTATGTATTTTTGTAATTTTTAGATGGAATCAGTTGTTAAAGTCTTCAAGGCTAAACTGTAAACCCACTATGGCAGGTTCAATCTTCCTTAGCTGTAATCATATATCTCTGCAGCAAACTTGCCAACAATTCAAAGAATAAGATCTAAAAAGGTTGGCTAAGCATTCCCTGAATAATGTACTTTGGAGTCTTCGGTTTCATAGACTAAGCATTCTCTCTATGCCATGAATGGTTACCAATATTTTCTGGTGATACAAATGTGAAGTTTAGTAGGCCATACTCATTCTCTACTCAAACTAACAGGCAGCAGCTTTGGAAACCAGGAATCTGCAAGGATAGGATGCAAAACAAAGCAAGAACCTAAAGATGCTTATTTCATGAGGCTCTAGATTGGTTGAAATCGCTATGCTGTTCATAATGAATCTTCAAAACGAAAGTTTGTTTTAATTTAAGAGTTGAGGATTGATGAGTTTAATCATAATGCCTTGGGAGATGCATTGTCAGAACACTTCATTCACAGGACACAAATTTTGCTTTTGAAATGCTTAATTCATACTCTATGCATGTCAATCACCCAAAAAAATAAAAGAAAAGAAGCTCGATCTAATGAAGTCCCAATATTCACAGAATAGTAAACAGAAACATGAACGCAAATATCACAAATTTAACAGGTTTCTTAATAAGTACAAGTCTACTCCCTACGGCACTTGTAGATGTAGCAGCTGTTCGAATCATGATCTTAAATTGGCAATCTCCAACAGATGGATCTGTAGTAGTAATGGTTGACAGGTTGGGGAACCTGCACGCACTGTCGAGCTGATTTTGCGTCTGATAGTAACTGTTAAATGCATAGGAGACGTTGCCAACAGCATTCAAATTGCCACAGGAAGTTCCATATCCGAGACTTGTGCAATCGGCATTTGCACAAGCGTAACTCACACTAGGTGCGACTTGTGGATCTTCAAGACTCGCGGAGGATGACATAACACACCATTTTTGGGCAAGATACTGGACACCTTTTGCTGCAACCAAACCATTTGAGGTGGATGTTCCAAGGCTAAGTTGGTACTTGGGGCGTCCATCAAAGTAGAATATACCCCAATGGCGTTCAAAATTACCTGGCTGTATGCTTTTGGCATCTTCATCTATGAGGCTAAATAAGTAGGCATCCATAGGGCCAGATCTCATGGGAGTCCCCTTGCCGGCATTGATGCGTGACATAAACCCTTGGTTGAACCGCTGTGCATACCTGAGATTGGCATTTCTATATCCATCAGTAGGCCATCCAATCTCCCCGACAATTATGGTCAAATTACCAAATCCATATTTCTGTAATGCCCATACAAGCGTATCATGGTTTGCATCAAATACATTTTCATAGATTCTTCCATTGTCATTTAATGGAGATGAATAGTTATCATCAAAGAAAGCAAAGTCGATGGGGAAATTTGGGTCTTCGTAGAGGCTTATAAAGGGGTAGATGTTAACCGTAAAAGGAGCTCCATTGTCACTTAAGAACTTAACAATCTGGAGCATGAGATCACGAATGTCATTCCGGAAGTCACCACCAGAGGGAAGACCTGTAGCACTTTGGTAAACATCAGCGTTGAGAGGAATGGTGACTTTCACCCGAGTGCCCAAACCAGCTTTGATAAGAGCTGACTGAATATTTTGAAGGGCAGGAAGAGTTGTCGGAAGGAAGGTTCCATTGTATGTCGACAGAAATGGCTCATTTCCAACCGCAACATATCTTGGGAACAAGTAGATTGTTGGTCACTTTGAAACAACATACATCATAAATTTAAGCAGATAAAGGTAGCAAAAGATAAATATATAATTTTAAGCAGATAAGGTAGCCGGTAAGAGCAAGAAATTTCTATCAGTGTTAATCTTTCTTACGAGAGAAATTTAAGTTTAAATCATATAAGAGAGAAAAAATATAACAATCTTTCTTATCCATTATATTTTATATTGATATATCAATAGATTATCAAAAATTGAAAAAAATGATGGTAGAGAATCTTTGCTCGAGAGTTCACCTGATATCTACAGCACTGGAAGAGAGATGAGAAGAGACATTTTGAGCAACCCAATTTTCAGCTGCCTGGACACTAGTGGCAAAAGAAGAGAGCATGTCATTTGGAATACCGACCATCACTTGAATGTCAGACTTAGCGAGTGCTTGGAGTGAGCGAGAATCAGCATCGAACAACTTAACCTTGTCAATCTCATTATCTTTAAGCAAGGCCACCACCGTTGGAGGGGGCAGAGGGTGGCTTGCCTGTGTTCCCCAATTCACTCCAATTCCACTCACACAATCTATCACCAACAACAACCCCAAAACCACCAGCCCCCCTTGTTTTGATGATCCCATTCTAGCCAACGGACTTGAGAGAGAGAGAGAGCGAGTTGAGCTAGTGGACAAGCTTCCAACAATAATCTATTCAAAGAGACAAAAAATTAAGAGTTAGCCAACTACAACAAAGAATAAAACAGAGCAGTTGGACTTGGAGCTTATCATAAAGTAAGAGAGAAGAACATGGATCACAACACATGAAACAAGTATATCAATCAGAATTTGATTACTCACTAGATTCTCTCTTGGAAGAAGCAACCTGAGACAAGATTTCAAGCAGGTTTCAGTTCTGTTACCGCCAGCTTTTTGGGTGAAGAAATGAAAACAAGGTCTTTTTGATCTCGATGAAGATGAAGCAGGTGTTATTGGCGATCAGATAGATATGTTTCAGGTCCAAACACCAATTCTTTGTTTTAGTTTTTGTTTTTTTAATGATTTTTAAATTCAATTATTCATATGCTTATGTAAGAGAACGTTACTAAAGAATGTATTCTTCTTTCGGGTTCTTTGTTTGCAATTTGCACGTCTGGAAAGAGTATTGATTTGACTTTTGAACCAAAAAAAAGGCACTTTTTATTTGTTACACGAAATTGTATGGTAAATTAATTATTTGAATTCTGTGGGGTGTTTCAGACTTTACCACTTTGCTTTCCTGGCCTGTGGACCTAACAATTATTTAATGGGCTCATGCTCGTCTACTCACAGGCACATTGGGCCTTCTTTGGGGCCCAACTAATTACATGCGAATGAGATTGCTAGTGGCACAGGACCTTTTGAAATGGACATGAATTAGGGCTGATGGTCTTTGGATCATGAGATCCATTTGACCAAAATTAGCGACTGCGTGTTACGGGCAAAGTACCATCTTTTTCTAGTCGACAACAAAAGAGATGGCTAAATGATCTTAACCAACTACTGCTCAAGTATGCCCAAATCCCAATTGTTAAAGTACAACTAATTATAACAAAGAGTTATTTATTATTTTATCGTCTAACGATTAATACATCATTATTATTATTTTTTTTTATTGTTTGAGAATTCGTCAAAAAATCTCTTACTTGTTAAAAAAGCTACAAAAGGTTTTATTAACGTTTTCGTAAATAGTAAAAGTGAAAATAATGAGAGAAAGATAAAAATTACTCTTATAACGAATTAATGATCCTGACAAAAAACTACACGCTTGTTGGTTTGATGATTATAACAAGTACCAAATTATTTGTTTGTGGAAAACATAATGCATTCACTATCATTAAAACGATCTTCATTCATAGGTGGATGTGACAACTATGAAGAAAACTGAAATCCCCTTAACTTTTTATCGAAAATAGTGTAACGCACTAACAAGATCACCCGTAATGTTGATGGTTCTAACCATGGAATAAAAACTCGGCCGAGTTCTCGCCGAGGACTCGCCGCTTGGCCGGCTGTCGATTCGAGAATCGCCGGATCGGCAACACAAATCGGCCCGAATCAAAAATTGGTCCAACTCGGTCTTAACTCGGCTCAACTCGGTCCAACTCGACACTGTTCCAACTTGACGCTTTTTTTTTTTTTTGAATTTTTTCGTCGCCAAAACGACACCGTTTTGGCGTCACTTATTACTTTAGTTTGGACTTTGGAGGCAATCAACAATAATCTTCTTCATTCTTCCTCAGCTCATCTTCTATTCTGTTCTGCGACCTTCAATGCTTCTGCGATTCTGCTCGTCACTGCCACCGGTCTCTGTCTTGTCCGTCGCGCCGTCCGTCGCCGTCGCTGTCGCCGTCACAGTCATCGTCGCCGACGTCGTCTGTCATCATCTTCATCACCCGACCCGAAGGCCGAATCTGGTTAGTTGTTTTGTTATCATTTTTTTTTTTTTTTTTGCTTTTAACACAATTTTTTCACATGTATTTGTTTAGGCTCTTTAAGGATGATGATTGATTGATTATATAAGCTATAATTGTCTAAGAAATTTAGATTTTGGAGTTGATTATGTGATTATATCTTATTTATATTTGTTTAGGGTTTTGTATTTTTGATTTTTTGTTACATTGATGAGATTTTTGCCTATACTATAATATACAAAATATTCAATGGTAATAACTTTAAAAATTAATAATTCATCATATAGACATATACATTATCGAATCTCAATTCTCAAATATTGATTTTTAGGTACATGACATTCGTTTTTTATTTTTTGGGTGTTATATATAGATATCTATTTAAATGTTTTCATGCTTAAATATTTGTTTGATGATTAGAATCATTAGATTGTTTAATGAATTAATGTAGACATGGAGAATGAATCATCGGGAGTCTCCGTTACCCAATCTCTTAAACGGAATTCAGGTGATATCGGATGGGATTATGAGAAGTTGGTTGATCCGAACAATATGGAAAGAGTGGTTATGCTTCCGAAATTTTTAAGATATCTAGTATTTATAATTATGTAATTGTGTTAAAGTGACTTTGAAAATTGTATGAGATAGGTTTGATGGTGTTTTGTGGTCATATAATTATATTTTAATCATATAGAAAATTTTTAATTTTATTTTTTACAGGTTTGACCATTAGTCAACGGTTTGACCGTTGACCGATGGTCAAACCAAGTACTCGTCGAGTTGCCGTGTACTCGCTGCTCGTTGCCTCGCCGGTCGAGTAACGAGTAGCGAGTTTTGGAACACTGTCTAACCACCATTTATGTACAGCATTTCAAAAAGAGGGAAACTATTTTGGTGGTCCTTATCAATCTAGGTGTGTACAGAGAGACAGTAAGAAAAAGAAAGAACCCTTGTCTTGTTATTTTGTGGATGTGACAAAACGACTAGGTGATGTGAATAATTTTAATTCGTAAAATTATAACAATGAAATTGATTATATAATATTACACTATGTAGTCAAATTTATTTACATGATATTGTATTGTGTTCATGCAATTAGCATTGTCATTCTAACCCACCCGCAAAGTTAAATTGGGCTTAACTTGAGCCTTGGTTTTTATGAAAAATTGACAAGGCCAGCCTCAAACGCCATATAATATACATTAAAGATAAACAATATATCATATATGATTAATAAAACCATCGAACAGACGGAGACAATATATAGGAAGAAAAATGATGCAATGGGCATGGGAGGTTAATTTGTTTGTATCAATGTTTGACAAATATCAGCAATCCAACGCAAATCCGGCTTTCGGCCGGCGTTTGAGTTGATCAAAATGAGAGACAGCTCATAAAAACTAAAGACAAATTTCCAAGTTTCCATCCAACTTGACAGTTGACAGCATACATGGTATTAAATATAAATAAAATTAGAGATACGGAAAATATACTGTGTGAATAGTGAACGGGCGAAAATGGAAAAACTAAAGGAGAGAGGAATGGAAAAGTAAAAATGTTGTCGTCTAAAAATATAATTTATACACCCAAACCATAAGTACACTCATTATTAAAAATTTTAAAACCAATTTTAGTATAAACAAATAATCTAATACTAAAACCAACCTTACGGAAGTAAGTTCATTTATTTACTAAAAGCACCTTGTTTTTTCTTTTCATGCACAAAAGCACCAAATTAAACTATTAGTATATCGAAATTTAAATTTAAACAACTCTTCACATTAAAACAAAAAAAAATAAAAATCCTATATATATTTGTTTTGTTAGAAATCTTAATCCTAACTACTTATATTTCCCCAAATCAATTTGTAAATTTTGAATAATCAATTTTACCATTATTTTAGCTTATAAGATTTGTGTATGGTATACTCATTAGTCAAAATTGATTAGTCAATGCAAGTGCAAGTGTAATATATATATTTTATATTATTGAAAACATCAATCTTAAATTAAACTATAAAAAGAAAAAGTTAAATATTTTTTAGAACCATAATATTTATCAATGTACTACATTAATTTTTTGTTCTTCACTATAATGATTTATGCTTTTGGATCCAATTGAAAAAGAAAAAAAATAAATTCTTACAACTTGATTGTCCAATTTGTTTTTATTTGCTAAGCAAATTCTTACAACTTTATTCTCAAATTTGTTTTTGTTTACTAACTTTCTTTTAGAAAAATTTGTGATAATCATGTGCTTCTACCATAAGAAAATTTTAATTGGATTTAATATATTGTGATAAAATTGATGAATATAAAAAGAATTTTGATTCAATTATTTAAATATAAAATTATGGTTAAATATATTAGGAAAAAATAATAGATATGGAAAGTATTTTAATTAATTTATTTTAATCAAATTATCTAAAATTGTCATTGATTATATATATATATATATTTGTTCTATGTTATTTTTGGATGGTAATATTATAGAGGTGGACTTGGATGAGAATCCCTGCCCCAATAATGTATATAGATGGGAATAGGGGAAAAGGGAAGGATAGAAAAGTCAGAATGGGAATAGTTGAAAAGGACAGATGGAATGCGCGAAAGATAAGGAGAGATTCCTGTGAAGACTTTAATTAGGAGTAGAGTTGTAGTATATATCAACCTCATTCTCCTCTAATTCCTTTTCGTGCTCACAAGGAGGGAGACGCAGATTCTTCACACTTCAGACTTTATTCCAGATCTCCTATCCAGGTACTCTTCCTTTTTCCTATTTCAAATCCTTATGATGTGATATAGAATTGTAATTTGTAAAAGATAGTATTTGTGTGTGTTGGTAGAGCATCGCCATGGCTGTCACAATTAAGCAAATGTCTCTTATTGTTGCAACTTTGGGTATAGCGTCGTTCTTGTTGGGAGTAATTGCTGAAAATAAGAAGGTATTCTCTCGATCTGTGCTTCTATTAACCCTATGAATTGACTTAATACCTACAATATGTTTCCTTCTAAATTTGGCATACATGCTAAGGGTTGTTTTTTTTTTTTTTCTTATCAAAATTGAATTTTGATCATGGGAACAATATGTTATGTTTAAATAATTGAATTGGATGTGATTGGGTCTTGACAGCCTGCAGCCGGGACTCCTATACCGGGAAAGGATCTTGTTATTTGCAAGTATCCATCCGATCCATCAGTCGTCTTGGGGTATCTGTCCACTGCTTTTCTCTTGGCTTGCATTGTGGCTGGATATCTCTCTCTCTTTTATCCTTACAAAGGAAAATCTGTTCCCCAATCTGTTCTGTTCCAAAGCACTTCTTTTGTTGTCTTCTTCAATATTGCCCTGTAAGTTTTTTTTTTCATCCCTCCCATTTTTTAGCTAATATTATTATTGAGTATCTAATTATAAAATGGGATATTGTCTTCTCTTCATATTGATCATGTACTAATTTAGTGTGCGTATTACTCTATCAAATACTAATACTAGTGCTGCGTACCTCTTTCAATAATTGGCAACATTTTTTTTATTTTTGTTTTCCAACTTTTAACAGGTTTACAGGTGGATTAGCGGCGGCACTTCTGTTGTGGCCAACAATTACAGAGCAGCTTCATTTGAGTCGCAACGTTCACAAGAATCTTGAGACAACGTGCCCAACCGCTAAAACTGGTCTTCTTGGTGGAGGTGCTTTTGTTTCGCTTGATTCAGCCCTCTTCTGGTTGGTTGCCCTTATGCTAGCTGATAATGCTCGGGAGGACTACTTTGATGATATGACAAAAGACGCTAAGGGTGTGGACTCAGCAGCTTATGATGAACCCGAACATTTGAAGGGCACTGCCTGAATTTTATGTTTTACTTTAAGAAGAATGACTATACTGGGGATCTGGACTCTGTCCATTTCGCACACAAGTGTCCTGGACCAATTTCAAGCAGAACTCTTTTAAGGGAATAAAACCGTCGATTTGTAAATATTGTTTAATACTATTTGGTTTGGTTTGGTTAGTGACCATATGTTATGGTGTATGACGACGAAGGATTATGGGTTAATTTTATCTATTCAATACATGATAACAACTGTTTCGGGAATTTTATTTAGTGCCATATTTTCTCTTGTGGTTAAGTTTAAAGTCTTTAAACGAAATCCAGTTTGAGAAACCTGGAAAATCCTGATGGCTATATTTATTAGGCTTGCCATCAAAGCTCTGGGGTGTTGCAGTTGGCTTGTTATATTTTCCAAGAATAAGAACAATTCAAGATATGCATGCAAGTCACTGAGTGCACTCTAATTCTAATAAAGCCATTTATGGAAAAGCTCTCGTAGATAAGAGAGCTGTTTTCTATGTCTTTGACCTTTTGAGCAAAATACTAAATATTTATTGTATGAGGAGGCAAGCAAGCATGCACCCAAGGATATTCTGAAAGTAGAGTCAATGGATACTCAACGTAAAAATTATATAATCGGAGATGACATGAGACATACATGAGAAGAGAGTTTACATATTTGATGTTTACTTAATAAAGAAAATGACGAATTGAGTGGAATGTTAAAAAAAAAAAAAAAAAAAAAAAAAAGGGAGAAAACAATGGGCTTGGGCTTGTGAGTAGCCCATTAAAGTACAGGCGATTGCAGACTTATATAATAGCGGAGGGAGACGTGATAATCATAAAACCCTACAAAAACCCTACCCCTTTAGTCCCCGTCATTTCAGAAGTAGTGTGGTGCTGAAGATGCCGCTAGGTGAGAGAGGAGGGTGGGATAAGAGCGAATCCAGATACTGTGGAGTGGAGACAGAGTTCAACGATGACATGCCTAATGTATTGAGTTTGAATCTGTCGACGGGTGGGTTTGATTTCGTGGTTGCTAGCTTGATGGATCCCAGTTATAGGCCAAGCCAGAGTAATGAGGGAGATGTTCTGCCATTTGCCAGTTCCGACTTAGTTTTGAGCCCTTCCCAGTGGAGTAGTCATGTTGTGGGTAAGAACAAATCAGTCTCAGTCTCACTCATTCCAATTATCATTGTATTCTTGTTTAGTCACAAACAATATTTTGATTTGGTCAGGGAAGATTAGTTCGTGGATTGACTTGGATTCAGAAGATGACATCCTTCGTATGGATTCTGAAACTACTTTGAAGCAAGAAATAGCATGGGCTACACATCTTTCCCTACAGGTCTCCCATCCTATCCCCTACTCAACCCTTACTTATCCATGATTTTCGTTTTTTGTTTCAATCTTAATATTAATGCACAAACTATGAGAAACGAAACCTAAACCTTCATTTTTGAGATTGGACTTGTTGCCTTGGGGCATTGCCACTAAATATTGATCCTATCTATTTTTGCCTCCTTATAGTTATTGATCTCATCCCATTCTTCCCCTTTCTGATATTTGTATTAGTAAAAGCGCAAGCTATACAACATTGTGAACGTTATTGAAAAAAAAATACCAATTTGTTTTGAATTTCTATTTATCTGTTGCAGGCATGCCTTCTTCCTTTTCCTAAAGAAGCATCCTGTGCCAATTATGCTAGGTGTGTGAATCAGATCTTGCAGGGTCTAAACAATATGCAGGTGTTCATAGTTTTTCCTTTTTATTAACTTTTTATTACGATTTTGGTTCAACTATTTGATTTCTGTCAGTCTACTCATCAATGCCTCTGTTCTTTCACTTTGTTATTGAAGTTATGGCTTAGGATTCCCTTGGTAAAGACAGATGATGATTCTGTAGATTCTGATCCAATGGTGAGTATGGTCATGTTGCTTCATACTCAAGTCTTACTTCTGAATGATTTCTAGAATGTTATATTGTATTTTGTGAATGTGTGTAAGGTTTTGTGATAAACAGATTCTTGGCTTCTTACCTGTGGGGATTAGCTTGTGTACATTGCAAATGAAATATTCTGGTTGTTGGTTAAAGGTTTTTTAGTATGATTTAAGTTCCTCTTCTGAATGTCACAATTAATAGAATCACATGATTGTTTTTTTTGTTTTCCACTTTAGTAATGCAATAAATCTGGGATATATTTGTGAAGACTTGAATGTTTGAGGCCCTTGCTTTATTTTGTTCTTTCCTGTTCTTGCCTGCAGATTGATTCCTGGGAAGTGTGGAATTCATTTCGTCTTCTCTGTGAACATCACAGTCAGCTCTCAGTTGCTCTTAATGTTCTGTGAGTTAAAGGAATTATGATCCATCAACATCTACCCTTTATTTTGACCAAACCACCTGTTATATATACTCATGTTAACTGTCAATGATTTACTCACTAACAATCTACTTACTAGGAGCTCGCTGCCTTCAGCTAACTCACTGGGGCGCTGGTTTGGAGAACCTGTTAGAGCTGCCATAATAAATACTGATGTAAATATAACTTTAGGCTTTTGTTATTGCACCTTTGGAATATTGAACTAATTGCATGTTGCTTGGCTTATGTCATTGTCTAGTAATTTGAGGATTTTATTGTTAATTAATTTATCTGTCTTTTCTTCATTATTCAATCAATGATCTCTGTTAATTTGGCAGTCCTTCCTAACAAATGCCCGTGGTTATCCATGTCTGTCGAGGCGTCACCAAAAGCTTGTTACTGGGTTTTTTAACCATTCTATACAGGTATCCAAACAATTTGCATACTTTCTTGAGCCTTTTGTTCATTTGAATAGCGATCTTGACCGACGACTCTTATGTTCTTCTGCGATTTTTTATCACTTAAACTTTTTCTTGGCTCTTCTCTCCATTGCTCTTGATGCCCAAAGCACTGGTGTAATAATTTTGTAGTTGACACTCCTACAAGCACTAGAATTCTTACATGAGATGGAATAATGTCTAATGAGTCTTTTTCATTGTGCTTAATAACCAGTTTTATTTTTCAATCATGTATGATGGTATATTTTAGTGTTTTGGCTTTCATATGACAGCAATTTTCTATCTTGCTGGTAACTGTCAGCTCTCAATTTAATGATACCCTTGGGAATATTTGTTAGATAGTTATCTCAGGAAAAAGTGTACATAGTCTTCCTGGTGCAAGCTCAGATTCAGCTGCCAATCATACTGGTAGTAATGCCAACAGTAAGTCCCTATACTGCTTAACTATTGTTTGGCTATGAATTCTGTTGATAAGTTGCTTAAACTATTAGTTTAGTAGTAAGTACTAAAGCAATTTTAAACTGACAAATGGAAGGAGTTCGGACATTTTGGAATTACTTCTGTTTTTCTTCTTTGAAAGTGGTCATGTGTAACTAGTGTTGTTTAGTGGTGCTTACCGTTTTAATGCAGTTCACATGATGAGGTTGTATATTTGTGTACACGAGTATGCATATACCTATGCATTTATTGCTTCTATATGTAGTTGCCTGAGAACATCATTTTTATTCCTTTTGTTTTTCAAATAAGAGTGAAATTTTCCTGTCACTCAGATGCCCAGAGACATCCCCTAAGGCCGTATTTGGACTATGTTGCTTATCTCTACCAAAGGATGGATCCCCTTCCTGAGCAAGAGCGTTTTGAGGTATGATTCTAATTGAGTTGTGTGCTTTTGTATTATATATAATTCTTCTAACACTTGTAACCTCTCATGGCAGCTTGGTTATCGGGACTTTTTGCAGTCTCCATTGCAAGTAAGATTATGTGCCTTGCACTCTCTTCTGTTATGGCTAAGTTTTTCTTCAAAATTCCATCCACTTTGTGGAAGTAATTAAATCCTAAAAGGGATATTTGCAAAAACATTCTTGGTGTATCTGTTTTAAAGAGCAACATTCCACTTTTGATTTTAGGTAAAAATTCCCTTACTGTATACCAAAACCACCTTGTAGTTTCAAAATTTGGTTAAAATGGCCCAACATAAATATCAAAAACCACCCTACAAGGTGTTTTTAATCTAAATTCAAAACTGGAGAGTTGTGTTCGACAAAAGGTTAAATCTCAAGGGGTTTTTTGCAACTCTTTCTTCAATCCTCGGTTTCAAATTTTATTTTGTAATGATTTTCTTGCACTTGCAATAATTTCTAGTTCAATTTTTGTAATTACAAGTTGTCTTCCTCTTCTATTTCATTGCAGCCGCTTATGGATAATCTAGAGGCTCAAACATATGAGACATTTGAGAAAGACTGTGTCAAATACATCCAGGTATTATAATGTATCCATGTTCCGGAAATAATCCAATATATAGCACAGGATTCTATACTGATGGTTGGAAGTTTAATTCTTCTAAAGACATCTCATAATTTTGTTTATTTTCTTCGTTCTGATTGGTCATCAATTACTTGTATTTTGCTAGTACCAAAGGGCAATCAGTAAAGCTTTGCTGGACAGGGTTCCTGATGAAGAAGCATCTTCATTAACCACTGTAAGCTTTCCATGTCCTTCTGCTTATGTTATCTACACTTTTAGCTGATAATCTAAACATTGCATTCTATGGATCTTCTTATAATGAGGACATAAAATTGCAAGTTTATAACATTTATGTGTTTTCAATTGTGGCAAGGTACTGATGGTTGTAGGAGCAGGACGTGGTCCTCTTGTTAGGGCATCATTGCAGGTTGATATGTGCATTCTTTATAATGTGCTGTGAACTGGGTTGTTTGTTTGGAGACTGCATGCAGTTTGTTTCAACTGCACATTTGATTGACATTCTGCTTTTCTTCATTCTCTAATAGGCAGCTGAAGAAACTGGACGCAAGCTGAAAGTTTATGCTGTGGAGAAAAATCCAAATGCAGTTGTTACCCTTCATGTGAGTTGCAGATTATATGAGATTGTAATATTGTTATTCAGTAGTCATTTTATTGGCAAGCATTAGAAATACTTGGTTATTGGCAAGGGAAATACACTTCTTAAGTGCATAGAATCCTAGAGTATTTCCTCATTTATAATCTGTCATTAATAAATTGAATTCCTCCGTTCTTCCTTCATTTATGTTGTTGATGACAAACTTTTCATGTTTTACCTGTTAAAGTTTAAAATATTTTTCCTCCGCACGCTTTGGATTGTTTACCATGATTTTAATTAGGGTTCCACATATTATCCATAGGGTTTCCCATTCACTGATATATGCTTTCTTGTAATTGAGTGGTCTTATCTTTTGTGTCTCCCGCTATTTTGCTCTCTACGTATCTTTGATTTTTTTTTTTTTTTTTTTTTTTTTTTTTTTTTTTATGGTGGGGAGAGGGGATTAAATTCATAGAAAACTATTCACACCTTCGACAAAGGTATTATTAGAATCCTTGACCTCTTAGGATCAAGGGAGATGTTCAACCATGCCTACTAAGAAGTGGTGTACCTATGCATCTCTGATACTGAATTGTCATGAAATTATAAAGTTTTGTTTCTTTGCTTCTTTACACACAGCTAAAATTGTACTCTAGTGGTATTGTTTCACTTTTGAGCTATAATATTATATGGTATGAGGTGACGAAGTGCTTTTTGGAACAGAGTTTGGTCAAACTAGAAAGCTGGGAGAACATCGTGACTGTAGTTTCTTGTGACATGCGTCATTGGGATGCTCCAGAGAAAGCTGACATTTTGGTACGTGAATGTAGTCTTTGGTAATTGGTAGATCAGAATTTCATATTTCTTGTCTGCTACAAATTCATTTGTTACTTTTTGTAATATTGTCTTTAGGTCAGTGAATTGCTTGGTTCTTTTGGTGACAATGAGCTATCTCCTGAATGCCTAGATGGAGCCCAAAGGTTTTTGAAGCAAGATGGAATCTCAATACCATCATCGTATGTACAATTCTATTCTATGTATCTTTATGATTACCGGCTTGTGAGATTTTTCCACTCATGGAGTAGACTGGTTGTTTGGTATGCATATTATTACTGACATTAGATTACAGCAGTTCAGTTGAGTCCCTACAGTTTGCTTAAATAAACATCAGATAATAGGAGTTTACTGTAAAGCTTTATCTTTTTTATTTAGGTTAGAAATTGGATATGTTGTTATAAACAGGAAAACATGTACAAACGTGAACTTCTGGTTCACTGAAAGATTGAGAAATCAGCCAGCTGAGATAACAGAACCCACCAAGCACAAAAACAGAACACCCTCTGCACAGGGCCTTTGCTGCCTGACAGTGGAGAACAGAACTCCTTTTGTTTTAAAAATTGAATTGAGGAGGCGTGCCTCAAGGTGACTGCCTCAATCGACGGCAGCGTGGCAACCGCCCTAAGGTCTGGAGGGGACTGCCTCAAGGCGAGGCGGCCTGAGGCGGTCCACATTGGTAGGGTCAATTTTGCCTTTTTTATAAAAAAAAATTAAACCTAATATAAAGGGGTCAAAAATGCCATAACAATTTGCAATCACCTTTTGCCATAGAGCGCCATGCTCCAAAGGAAATCTCCAGAACCACTTTCCAAGGAGAGCTGTGTTTTTCTTCTCCACATTCCCCATCCCTAGTCAGTGGTTTTTTTGGGCCTTATCCACCTCTTCCCAAAAAGAAATTGCTCTTCTTTCGCTCCATTCTCTTTGTCACTCTACTAGGAACTTAGAAGAGAGCCGATAGGTAGGTTGGTAGACTAGATAAAATAGATTGAATTAGATTTAATCGACCGCCTCTTGACAAATAGCTCTTCCTCCGTGCCCTTAACCTCCTTTCTAGTTTCTCCATAAATGGATTCCAAAATTTTTTACATCTTGGACTCCCTTCCAGAGTTGACCTTAAGTATCTAGAAGGCCATTTCTCAGCTTCACAATCCACTAAAGAAGCAGACCCTTCTATGGCACTTCCCTGGAACTATTAGATAAGTTGATTTTGAGGCCAAAAAGGGAGCAGAACAACTTAATGACCTTCACCAAATTCATAATTTAACCTTATCATATGAATAGAAAAAAATTGTCATCAACAAATTGCAAGTGAGAAACCTCTACCCGGTCCCTACCATATAAAAACTCTTCTACTATCTTAGCAGTACAAACCTCCTCCATCAGCTTACTCAACACATCCACCACTAGAACAAAGAGGAAAGGGCATAGTGGTCACCTTGCCTCCAATCCTCTAATAGCATAAAACCTACCTCTAGGCCTACCATAAACTAAATGAGAAATTAGTTCTCACCAGGTAGGCCTTAATCCATCTCTTGCATCTCAAACCGAAGCCTTTTTCCCTTAAAACCTTATCCAATAAGTCCCAATCCATATGGTCATAAGACTTCTCTAGATCAATTTTGAGCACCAAACCTTTTTTTTTTCCATTAACTCATTTGTCGCAAAAATACCATTCAAGATCTGCCTCCCCTTCTCGAAAGCCCCTTGAGGGATAAAATGGTCTGTGAAAGGGCTTCTCTCAGTCTCATTGTTAACTACTTAGCTGTAATCTTATAGAGACTAGTTACCAGCTGATTGTTCTTAAGTCCTAGATAAGAATAGCTTCCTCTTTTGGGATAAGGCAAATCAAAATGTGGTTGGTTTTCCGTTTACACAATACCAAAGTTATAGAACTCTTGAAGGGCTTTGATTAAGTCAACCTTTATGACTTTCCATTCATCCTGGAAAAGCCCCATGGAGAAACCATCTGACCATGTCGACTTTTTCCTATTGACTTTTCCTTGCCACACTTAAAAATAGCTCTTTTAGTCTCCTCTTCTTCAAAAGGTCTCTCCAAGCAGTTGGCCATAGCAATGGAAATGAGATTCCTATCAAACCCTTGAAGTCTCTACTTGGGGTTGTTTTCTTTAATATAAAGGCCCTGAAACTACTACAGAATGATGTCAACAATCCTATCTTCTCACAAACCACCTAGTTGTCATTTATTAATCTCTTAAGATCTATTTATTTTTCCATTACCTATAGAATGAAATAATCTGGTATTATTATCACCTTTTGAGGTCTGTTCTACTTTTGCCCCCTCATCCTCTCTTCTTTTAATAATAGCTCTTTAACTTCCATTTGTGTGATTTTTCCTTTACCCCCATTCCACTTCTGTTAAACCTCTATCTTCTTCCAACAAATCCAGCCTAACAATACTAGAGAGCAACACAGTCTTCCTAGAGTTTAAATTTCCAAAGACTTGGGAAGTCCAAGATTTGATGTCCTTTACCAATTCTAGTTTACACATGAATCTGTAACCAACCCACCCTTTTGCATCAGCTCTACCCCGTTAACATTGGAAATTATGGTTGAAACGTTGGTGCTTTAGCCAAATGCTCTCAATTCTAATGAATGGAGTAGAATCACTGTTTTTCAAAACAATATCCAAAATAACTAGGTAGTGATCAGAAACACTAGGAAAGAGGTCTTTCGAGTTTATAAAGATGAGAGATATATCCAATCCGAAGCAGACAACCCCTTTTCTTAGGTTTGACCAAGTAAATTTGGCATTAAGGAGGTTTAAGTCTATCAAACTTGTTTCCGTAATGAAAACATTGAAATCTTTCATATTTCTAGTTTCACTTCCTCCATTAGATTTCTTAGAAACAAACCTCATTACATTTAAGTCACCCCCCAAGCACCACCTAGGACTGCATAATCCAAAGAGACCCACCAATCCTTCCCAAAATGCTCTTTTATCCTTCGGTCTACAAAGACCACAAACCCCTGTTAACCGCCACTCTTTATTTGAACCCCATTCAATTCTAATGGATAAAGAAAAATCCCCTTCACCTCTCCCATATGCACTGTTTTAAAATTCCATGCCACTATTATACCTCACCCTTTCCCCCAAGAAGGAAGGGCACACTCCTCCTTAAAACAAGAGCTCTAAATATTACTTAACTCCCTCATTCCCATAGCCTCCCTTTTGGTCTCCTAAATAATATGATAATCTCCATACTGGCCCTTCTAATAACTGATTTTTATAGTTGTCTCTTTTTGTTATCCCTTAGCCCTTTAACATTCTAAGAGCAAATCTTCATGATGAATTGGAGGGTTCCTTAATCACAAGCTGCTGCCCTGTCTTATCGTCGTTAATCCTTAAATATAGTTTTCTAAGTCCTCGTAAGCCTTGAGAGCTTTTCTTTCCATTATAAAGAACATAACTAGGCACTAAATTGAGGCCACAAAAGTCCAGAATGTTACCAAACTTAACCCACCACTCCATATCTTCAGGGTGTAATTGATAGTAGGTCCTGCTTTCTCCTTGTCCTTCTCTTTTCCTCCGTCAATCACTGCTCCCTCCCCCCTAAATTGTTAACATTATTAGGTTCAAACTCCCTAACTACACCATAAAGGTTTCCTCTATCGTTTGCATGCTTACAAAAAGGCTTACCCAACTTCCTCCATTCACCTATTTCCTTTAAAATATTGATATTAAAACCCTCTTCTTTGTCATTTGACCACTCCTTGTCCCTCATTCACTTATCTTCTGTTTCCTCCTTGTTCTCTACAGAGTTGTCATCCAAGATTGACTTTGTTTGGCCCATCAAGTTGCACAGTTTGTCAAATTATCCATTCTTCAGAATGAATAGAATTAATTGTTAAGTCGAGCTTATTATATTATGGGATAAATCCTTTACCTCATGATTAATAAAACTACTTTCTCGTTATCGGGGTATTGCTTGGTTATATGATGTGCAACATTTTGCAACTTCTTTTCTCATAAGATACTGGAATAGAACTATTAATGATAGAATTAGCACACCTATTTGCATATGGTTAGGTCGTGGTTTGCTCTCATAGGTTTGAACTTCAAAACCCCTTACAGGTACCTATATGGCCAAAGGCCATAATTTCTTGTTTCCTAAAGATTGTAGGATTTGTTAGGGGGTCCAATCTCAAACTCGGGGGGGTTTAGGGGTATTAAAAAGAAAATTGATAAAAGTAGTGCAACAAATTAATGATGAAGCTGTATCTTTTCCTTGCTTTCCATACAAAAAAAAAAAAAAAAAGAAAAAAATGATAGAAGTAGTACAAGAACAAATCAACATTTTATAAGTTACATCCGCCTGTCCCATGGATTCTTTATCTCACTTGTAATATCATTGATATGATGTTTCAGATACACAAGTTTCATCCAACCAGTGACAGCCTCAAAGCTATACAATGATGTAATTTCTTGTCTTTGTGATCAAATGGGTGTATTTTTAAGTGAAGCAAGGTATATTTGGACTAAGCTTGTGGTCATTTTGCAGGTTAAGTCTCATAAAGATGTTGCGCACTTTGAAACTGCTTATGTGGTCAAGGTGCACAGTATAGCAAAGCTTGCTCCTAGCCTACCTGTGAGTTTTTCTTTGCTGCAAGCTTGTTGACTTTAATTGTTTAATATTATTAGTTGTTAATTTATTAGACATCTTGGAATTGTAGTTTCCTCGTCTTATTTTTTAGTTAAAAAGTTATAACTTCAATGTTAAAAAGCTGATCTTTCATCTTCCTTTGCTGTCTAAAAACCTTGATTTTGAATTTGTTTCAGCTAATTATGTTATGTTTACCTTTGTAGGTATTTACATTTATTCATCCAAATTTTTCAACAAAGATAAACAATCAGCGCTTCAGAAAGCTGAAGTTTGAAATACCTAGTGACACTGGCTCAGCCATTGTGCATGGTATGAGTTAACAAGTTGTGTTTCTATAACTTCAATGCACTGGGAAGACCATATATTGGATATTTTCTGTTTTCCAATACTAGCTTTTCCTGTGTCAATTTATGTTTTTATTGATCATAGTTTTGGTTGGAGCAGGCCTCCTTGAAAAAGTGTGAATTAACTTGCATTTCAGATATGAATTTTCGGAACATGAATTAGATAATTAGATGGAAGCCTTGCAGTGAGAAGATGATTAAGTGTGAAGGAAGATTTATAATTCTAAGCTCAATGAGTTCTACCTATAATTTCATGCTTTATGCGTCATTATCATGTTTCCATTTCAAGACAAGGTTGCTGAACAAGAAATATAACTTAATTTATTCCCATGTGGGAAATTCTAAGTCTGAGTTTTTTGTGATCTTGATTGATAGGCTTTGCTGGCTATTTTAATGCAATACTCTACAAAGATGTACATCTAGGTATTGAACCAACAACGGCAACACCAAACATGTTTAGCTGGTATGAGTTTTAGTGTACCTGGTTTATGTTTGAAGTGCTTATTAAGAGGTGCTTCATTATGCTTTCTAACAAGTAATGCAATTCCTGTTTCCCTTATGAGTAAGTTGTCTTCTAATTTTCACATAAAAATATTGTCCTTTTATTAGGTTTGCAATATTTTTTCCACTAAGGACCCCAGTGTGCATGCAACCTGGTTCTTCTCTTGAAGTTAATTTTTGGCGGCGTTGTGGTTCTACCAAGGTAAATTGTGTAACAGGATATCATTATAAATCATTATCGATGTGATTTATTTCCTCTCTCGTGGTGTAAATACTATGGGTTACTGATATTTGTGATATATGACTTTATGTTGGAATATGTACAGGTTTGGTATGAGTGGTGTGTTGCATCTCCCTGCCCATCTCCTATTCACAACAGCAATGGTCGGTCGTATTGGGTTGGACTTTAGCATGAATTCTTGGGGTGCACTGTTAGGGAGAAATGGCAGGATTACCATATACAAGTGGAAAGCTAGTGCAAGGAAGTTGAGTATGCCGTCTCCCCATTCAAATTATGGGACTTGAGTTGTAAAGAAGCTGCTGATAAATGTGTAAAAACTTCCGCCCACACAATTTTCCCAGGTTGAGCTCACTCTGTTCTGTACTAAATTACATCAGCCAATATTGGTTAGCTGTGTGTTCCAAGCCAAAGTTATCTTCACAATATTGGTTAGCTGTGTGTTCCAAGCCAAAGTTATCTTCACAGTTTTAAAGTAGTTTAATCTGCAAGGATTGGATTCCTCATACATGAATACCCCGAGAGTGTGGTTAATGTAGTTATAATCAATTTAGCAAAGCACTTGCAATGCTGTACCAGTAATCAATTGAACTTACATGGGATTAAGGTTATAGAAATTCATTCTTTCCAAAAGGTACTTCCAATTCTCAAGTTCAATATATTTAACGTTCTATATTGACTAATAAACAACCGAAGCCAAACGAGTTCTCTATGTTACCAAAACTATCAAATGACTGACAAAGGGAAAAATAATTATTAAGAAGTAAAAAGTTCAATTACTAATTGATGTTTAAATTATTAATCTTATAAAATATTGTTATTGAATTATATTAAATACATTTATTATAATAAATTATTTATATATTTTAAAGTAAAGAAAACATGGTTAAAAAAATAAAAAATAAAACAAAGATAACAAAAATTGATTCCTGTTTGGTGGGTTTTCAAATCTTGCCTTGACAAGAAATGGGGGTGGGCCAAGAAGGGAAATATCCCTTCTCGTCCCAAGCCCAAACACCTGATTGGGTGGATTTGGGATTTTAAATCTCATCCCACCCATCAAAACCAACTTGACTTAATAGTGATGATGATACTACCTAATTCACACATTTTGGCTTTGGGGACTAGATGGAATGTATTTTTCTTTTTGATTATACCAGAACTAGATGGAGTGTTTTAAAGGTCAGTGGAACTGTCAACTGTAAACATTATGATATTATCTTGTGTATATCATAATGAAAGAAGACAGAAGGGAAATTTTTTACCGTAAACCAGATATCTCATCGTTTTAACATTCAAAAACAAGTTACACAACAGATTAATATTTCCATTACTTGCCTTATAATTTATTTGGGTTTTCCATCATGTTCAAAACTCACAAAAGTCTGGGATCACCAAGAATTTAAGAAAAATTTAAGAAGAGCATACACCCTTCCATTGTATTCATCCAACACTTGCACCAAAATTCTTACTGACTATTGATATACATATTCAAGTTACATGGAACAGAAGTGAAAAAAGAAAAGAATTGATGTAGTTTATTGTTTGTTTTACAGAAACTGGACAACTGGGACAGGCATAATCATAAAAGAGGAGAACCATCTTTTGAAAAACAAAAGCTGCAGTGAGGTCAAAGAATTCACCCGTCCATGCAGGGATCACGGCCAAATTCAAGATAAGGCTTCAGCTTTCTGATGTACCCATTCGTCATAATCTTGTAGTAGCTGCCGCAGAAGCAATGGCACGAGCCTATCAACAAGGGCTTGCATCATTCTGTACAGCACCACACCTCAATTTGTTTCAATGGAGCTGTATAAAGTTTCTCGGGCCCTATATAATACATTTTCTAGGAAACTGAAATGCAGCTTGTGAAATACCTTTCTAAACAATGATTATTGACCAACTAATTTTATTATATAATACTGCATAATGCCTACTGCTACATTAACAAAGCTCTCAGATACCAAACAGAAGTTTCTCCTCCAATAACAATGCACAGCAAAAAACTCAAATCTTTCACCATACCTTCTTTTTCATTGTTTTATAAGAATGTTATAATATAACAAAGTTGAAGACGGAGGAATGATAAATAATTACATGTTCTGATGGATTTGTCACAATTTTTTTTTGCCTAGTTGAATTCTTATAGCTAATGGCAACATCACTAGTCCAGTTTTTCATCAACCAACACAAAGTAGACCACTCATGAAAGATTAGGACACTGATTGACTAACGACTCTGAAAAACTTCTGATAGCCCTAATAGACAACACCAATTGGTAACAAATTGTACTAGCTACTAATCAAACAACATTTCCCTTAAACACACACATCTACATTTTTATACACATTTCACTCTCCTCTCCCCCCTCTGCTTGTCTCTTTATCACACACAAATATCGTTGCCAAAGATTGCAGCTTACAAATGCGTTGCTAAGTCTATATAGAATATTATGCCATCCAGGTACATAAATTAACAGAAAGCGTTTCAAAAAAATGTTATTTAAGACAGCCAAGTGTTCATGCATGTAGTTGAAAATAGATTTAACAGTTAAACAACTTACATGTTTCCAGGGCCCTCAACAGCTGATGTAGGCAGCAAAGTAAATGGCCTTGTGTAAATCTGCATACAGGGCACAGGGCTGTTCATATACTAATCTACCGGCTATTAGCCACCATATGAGCAAGTCAGCAACCAACTCAAGCAGCATAAGAAAGAAAAACTTATGGCAATAAATTTACTCTCCATGAAGTGGTACATAAAAAAGTAAGAGACAACATAACACTGGTAAGGTGATTATATTTGTAGTTGGAACTTTGAAAGGCAGAACATTAGATCTCAGTAAAGCTGGGTACTAGTCACTCAGGGACCACACAGGTGACTAAAAGTTGTATTGATGCGGTGATGCCTTTTCCTTGCTGTTGTTACGCAAGGGATAAGACTGCGGCTTCAGCACAGCTTCCATCAATTTACAAAGGCAAAATCCTCACTTACATTTTTTTGTAGGCAAGTTAATATAGCACAACCTCAACACCAGTGAATGATACCAGATCGATACTGGAACAGTCTCCATCTATTGTTAATAATAGGAATAGAACTAAACAAAATTTTTAATGCAACCATCTTACATGTAAAACCTTCAATTGAGATTGTGTTACTGTAAATGAGCTAGCATGGGAGAGTTAAAAAGGAACATCTATCTTGGTATAAGAATGGACGAGGCAGTAACCAGAGAGAAATGAAAAATTAAAGAATTATCAGCACACGCCCATGATATATGGTGGCAATTTTCAACAACCTCAAGAGAGAGATTCAGTTTCACATCAACCTCCAAAAATGACCCAGAATCATTTGTGTTCCACGTCATGTGATTTGACATAAATGCTGCAAGTTAAAAAAAAAAAAAAGGATAAAAAATAAAATCAAGAAAAAAATCACAGGTATCATTGTCAATCAATGGAAGTCAGATACAGCTAACGAGTGGCATAGAAAATAAACCTCCAAGATTCTGACCAATCTAGCAACCAAAGCACTGAACAGTCCTTATATATCTTAAACGAAAATATATATAATGCACTTACAAAGAGGGAGCTCCATATAATAATATAAAGAGATTTCTTAAATACAAAATGTATGTTTTATAATCATCAACTGATTACTGTGTGCGAAGACTTTGAGAATTTTCAGTTGTTTTCAACAGCATAATGATGATGATATATCCATGCAGAAGTAATTTAAAGCGAATAACAAAGTGTATGCAGCGGATCTGAATATATCCATATGTACCTGAAAAATGGTCATTTTGGCGTTCCAAGATGTCTGAACCTTCAAACTGCATGTGGTTGGTAAGCAACACATAAATATGATACCATGATGAATTTTGTCAAGATAAAATAGAATTTGGGATAGAAAGTCACCTTGCAAGAAAGTAACTCCACAAGACAATGTTCATTTGTTGGAGTGACTCGTAAGTCAATGACAGGGGCAGCTTCAAAGTTGAAAAGTTGAAGTTTTGGGAGAGTGCACCTGCACATGTAGTGGTATTTAAAGCCATAAAAGCAATTAATCAGTAAAAAAGGATGATAAGAATAGAGAGAGAGTGAGGACCTGTAGGTGTTGTGGTGGAGGAATTGAAAAGTGTGCAAGGCGCTGGTATTCAACATTGCTTTAGTCCCAGATGGATGTCTTAGAAAATCACTAATATGGTATGTTCCATCTCCATCATAATCTGGCAGTTTAATTCTCTCCTTCCTGGCAGCCGACAATTTGGCTATCTTTGATGATGATACGGATACCTTCACAACCGACCACCTCCTGCTCCTGCTCAACTTTATGTTTGGCAATGGCAAGCCAAACTGGGGCAACCAACTACTAGTTGCCATCACCTTCATCTTTAGACCCCCATACTCCATACATCAACCACTCCCTTCCTATACCCACCACCAACACCAATTTTATCTAAACCCTTGCGTCTATCTCATCCATTGGCTACTAATTGCCACCTTATAAAAATTGTGATTTTAAATAAATGCAAAGTAGCTGACTTTTAATCTATATATATACACCAATAATATTTGGTTTTCACTTTCTCATTTCAACATTCGGATAAAAATAAACTGAACAACCCCTCTAAAACTTAAATGCTATATTTGAATAAGTTACATTGCATTTGAAATTTATAATCAACATCTTTTAATATATATATATATATATATATATATTTGCATTCTTTTTTAATTTATTAGTGAATGTAAGATATATTTCTTTAATAAAAAATACTTACTGTGTGGTCAGACCAAAATAACTTAAAATCTTAACTTAAAATTATGATTTTAATATTCATCCATTTATTTTCATTCAATTCAAGGGTTGTTATCAATTTTTAACTTATTCACTTTTAGATGGGTGTTGAAATAATTTTTTAAGTCAACATTTTAATTTATTCTAACCAATTATTTATTTATTTTTTTCTCTGAAGAGTTTAGCTTATGTATTATTAAACTAGTATCTTTACCAATTTTATGATCAGAGGGGTCAAGTTCATAAATTATTGATTACTAGGATTGTACCATCAACTATATTAGAATTTAGCAAGCATGTTTGTCAAATAAATAATTATCGAAGACTGAAGATGCGCGTCAATGGAGCATAATTAGCAGTAATTTTCAGTGCAGGTGCAACCAAACCAAATACTAGTTTCCTTCTTGTTAGCAGACTCAAAAACTAATAGGTATTATTACAACAAACAACATCAAAAGAATCGCTTACTGAGACATCCATGTTACTTACAACAGATACGCAAGAATGATGAAGCATACCATAAAGATACAATTTAATACAGATTACATATAAGAGGAGTCAAGAGCTGCAACTATTATTCATCTGACTCGTACTTTCTCAATGACCCGGAGCTTAGCACTCCTACTGCGGCGATTCACTCTTTCCTCCTCTTCCGATGGTGTTATAGGTCTCTTAGTGAGAATTGTTCCATTCTGGCCTCGAATAATCTGTCTGATCCACAACTCATCTACATCGGTCTCATTTCTAACCTTTTCCAAATCTCTTCTACTCCCCTCCTCTTCACTCCCATCTCTATCTTCTCTATTACAATCTATGATGTTCAGAAATGTTTGTTTCACAATTCTGTCCTCCAAACTGTGGAATGCAATAACAGCAAGCCTACCCCCTGGAGCTAGACAGTCAAAACATGCATAAAGGGAATTCTCAAGTGTCTTGAGTTCATCATTGACGGCTATTCTCAGAGCTTGAAACACCCTTGTTGCTGTCTTTATCCAACCTTGCCTGCCTCCTACAATAACAGACTGAAATAAGAAAACACTATACATCTAATCATGAATATGGCATACATTAATGCTGTATGAGTAAATTGCCTGCGCCATTGCCACTGGGGTAACCATAGAAACCCTCCTCTGAGAGACAGATGAATACGACGGCAAACAACTAATTTTCGCATGTTGGCATAAAGATATTCACTATCCAGCATCCACGAGTACAAAACATAACTGAATGGAGCAAGAACCTACCTCTTGTCCTAGCAATTGCATTCTGAATAAGATCTACCAGTTCACCAGTGGAATGCAATCCACCTTGAAGACGAGCGTGAACAATCTTATTCTGAAGCAAACGCCAGTTGCTTTCTTCCCCATACTCTCTGAGTACGCGGCCCACTTCAGTATCTGGCCATGAATTCAATATGTCTTCTGCTTTTAAACATGCCTGAAATAATCCTGTCCAATCAGTTAAGTGAACCAGAAATTTAAAGATTCTAAGGCATGAAATGATACTAGCGACCCAGCATAAAATCAAATGACAAAATGCACACATTACTTTACTGAAGGAAAGATCTAAACAACACACAATCAGAACAGATGCTAATGAACTGGCAACTCAACCACAATAGAGATCTTTCACATCCTAACTCAAAGATTGAATGAAATTGCGAAACTTTTATATTATCAAAAATCAAGTACTCAATTCAATGGTAGTTGCCATAAAGAGGTTGGCAGACGGGGTTCATCAATCAACATACATCTCTTTTATTTCAGAAGGAAGTTTCCTTGTATCAGTGAACTACCAAATGCTATTTCTCTTTCATTTTGTTTTGTCACATAACCCACTACCACCATACATGTGACATGTCCATCCAAGGAGGAGAACTGAGATCATCAATGCAGTAGAGGCAGCATAGCATCAAAATAGTTGGGCAAACTTATTAAGCAATCTGTTTTAATAGAAGAAATAAGGAAATCTAAGCCACAAACTGTTTGATATAACAATCCGAGAAATTTCATTTTACAATATGATATCAGTTGAACCCGGTCATGCATAACAAATGAAAACATTTGCAAGAGGCAAGGCAAATGAAGAATAAATTTACTTACTTGAGGGTCCATCCTCATATCAAGAGGGCCATTACCAAGCACGCTGAAGCCTCTTTCAGGATTGTTCACCTGGACACAAGGAGAATAAGTGAGAGGGAAATGATAATATTGAATTGAAATGATAATCAACCAACCTGCATAGATGACATTCCCAAGTCCATTAAGATGCCATCGACTCCGGAGTTGAGTAAATTCTGGTCAACCTCGTTAAGCACAGATTTAATGTGTCTAAAATTTTTAACCAAGGTATAGGATTTGAGGTTGGGATGAGCAGGCAAAAGAGCTTGGGCCTTCTCATGTGCCAAGGGATCAACATCCATTCCAATATAAAGTTTCAATTCTGGATGGGCCTCGATTACCTGTTGTGTTGTTTAAAACAAACAAACAAACAAATTGGAGTTAATAGTAAAGTAAGGATACATATATATACACAGACGACTGAAGACTGACTGACTGACAGTGGAAGAATGGCCGGCAGCTCCGAGAGTACAGTCTACGAAAGAGCTAATGGTCCTTGATGTAGAGAAGACGTCCAACACTTCACCCAACATCACTGGAATGTGCGATTGCTGATTGCTTGAATCATACTCGTACTCATACTCTTTGTTCGAACGAGTTCTCCTTTTTTCCTGTGCCTTCGATTCTAATGTCGTCTTCCTTCTCTTTGCATTGCTAATGCTGCTAAATACAGCATCCCTCTCAAAGGTTGGTTTTAATTTTACTGGAAATCTAATCCTCCAATTATATGAAAACAACATCGACGTTCCTAGTCTTTTAGCAACCATACATACCATCCCCTCCCTTCTCTATTTCTCTTTCTATGCCATATTCTCTCAAACTATAAACCCTATCAACCGCTTTATTTTCATTTGGCCCATTCACTAGCCCATTCCGGCATTTTTTTTATTTTTTAAAATCGCCCATTCCAGCAAATTTAATTCTTCGTATATTTTTTTCTTTTCTTTTCTGGATAAATTTCCATTTCATCTCCATATTTTTGCAAGGCGTCAAATTTTTAGTTATATTTTAAAAACATACTAAATCCTCACTAGAGTTTTCAAAAATCATCAATAATCCCTGTAAATTAACGGTTAAACCTAACAGAACATGCAAAAAGTCATTTATACACTTATCATTGGTTAATCTTAAAATGACCATTTTATCTGAATTCATCAATTAATAAAAATCCAACACGAGTCATATAAAATTCAAAATATGAAAAATAAACAAATTTACATCAATTAGTAATTGACACATCATCATTTTAATAATTAAAAATTAATTAAAAATATATTTAGAAATTACAAAATTAAAAATAAATAAAAACTTAAAATTTCTACCATCCATTACATTTATGGACAGTACAGATTTTGTGTAAATAAAAAAAAAAAAAAACAAAATTTAAAATTTTTGAAAAAAAGGGGATGAATTTGGGCGAAAAAAATGATTAAAGATTTGAGTTTGAACCTAAATATTCTACATTTGAAAATCTGAGTTTGAACCCAAATATTCAATCTTTGAAAAAAAAAAAATTTAAAAGTTGAAAATTGAAAAAAAAAAAAAAATGTTGAAGATCTAAGTTCGAGAACGTCAACCTTCAGAAAAAGAAAATTTTGAAAGTTGGAAAAAAAAATTGGGTTAATTACAATAACTTACCCTGAGATTTTTAATAAAAGCTTAATATTCAACTAATTGGATTAATTGCTGCAATCACCCATATAAACAGTTAAAATCCATCCATTTTGACAGATTACTAAGATTGGACATTAAAAAGTCAAAAATACCCTTTCAATTTATTTTGTAAGTCTTAATAACCTTTTATTATTAAAATAATCAATTTTAAATTACAAAATAATAATAAACTTATAATAAAAATACACCATTCAACTTCAACATCAACTTCTTTAGATTCATCACCTCCGATCTGCTTCTTCATCTTCTTCGAATACCAAATCATCAACAATAACCATCATCAACTTCTTCTCCCTTCTCATCAACAAAACCTAAAGGTCATAAAAAAAACCCACCATTAACAGATTGATTGCCATTATCAACCAAACCCACATCATCACCGGCAACCAAATGATGATATCCACCATCAATTTCATCAACAAACCCAGACGCCTCATCAACTTCATCAACAAAACCCACCATCACCACCAGCAATGCAACCATCTTCGAACGAATCCAAACGTTTCTCTCTCTCTCAGCCTTCTTCTCCCTTCTCATGAGCAAAACCGAAAGATCATCAAAAAAATCGACCAACAACAGATTCATCGCCATCATCAACAAAACCCACACCATCACCAACAACCGAATGATGACATCAACCATCAATTTCATCAACAAAACCCAGACGCCTCATCAACTTCATCAACAAAACCCACCGTCACCACCAGCAACCCAACCATCTTCGAACGAATCCAGACGCCTCTCTTTCTCTCAGTAACCCAACCTCCACCCAACAACCCAACCGTAGCCATAACCACCCAGCGACCCGACCTCAACCCATCAACCCAACCATAACCACCAACAACCTCAACCCAACAACCCAACCTAGAAAAGTCTTTCTCTCTCGATTTCAGCTTCGAAGTTTGTTTACGCTCTTCATCTGGTTAATCTTCGACCAGGTATTTGTCGACGATAGTGGAGACGACGAAGATGGGTATCCACTGCCGACGACGGATGTCGACGATGGAGACCCATAGCTCCATCGCCATAATAGGCGATGGAAAAAGGGATTTCCAAAGATAGATCTGGTTTGTGTTAAAGATCCATCTTTGGTTTGTGTTTTTTTATTTTTTATTTTTAGTTTTTAATTGTTTTTTTTAAGCTTTAGTTGTTATCATCTAAAAAAATTTACTAGAATTATTATTTTATGATTTAAAATATATTACAATGACCATTTTACCCCAATTCCTTAGTCAACTATTATATTTAACCGAGGTTGACTAACGAAATTGGGGCCTGCTGCAATTAGAAGGATTTGTTGAATATTAAGCCATATTCAAAAACCTTAAGGTAAGTTATTGCAATTAACCCAAAAAAATTTGAAAAAATAGTTGAAGATCTGGGTTCATGCTTAGATCTTCAACCTTTAAAGATTTAGGTTTTCAAACCTTGATCATCCCTCTTTTTATACATTGCCATCGCTAGAGGTGGACATCTCCAACCCAACCCGACCACTTTTTATTGGGTTGGGTTGAGTTTGATTAAATCTTAAAAAAAAATTGAGATAAGTTAGGTTGGGTTGGATTAAAAATTAAATTAAATTGGATTGGATTGAAAAATTTTAAACCTAACCCAACAAACGTCCATCCCTAGTTTTAAATCCAAGATTTTCTCTTTCTTCAAGAAGAACATTTGCTAGGGATGAAGATTGATAATAGTTTTTATGGTGTATTAAATATTTATTTTGAATCATTGAATATTTATTTGTATTTGTTTTATTTGTAATCAAATTATTATGACTATAAGAGTTACTAATTAAACATTTTATATTTTTGTGGTGGATTAAATCCAATTTGATCAACCCAATTCAAACCAACTCGATTGTTATTGGGTTTGGTTGGGTTGAAGAATTTATTGGGTTGGGTTAGGTTGAAAATTGGGTTGAAAGATTTTCAATCCAACCCAACCCGAATCCGAAAACGCTCACTGTTAGCCACTGCCTATCCACACATACACCCTATTAAAAAAAATAATAAAATAAGTAGATTTGGTTTCAAAAATCAAATAATTGTTTGATGATTTGGCTTTTGAAATCAGATCATTGAAGTCTTGGTTTCAAAACCGAAAAAACCAAATGTGGATTTTGAAACCCAAATTTGGGTTCACCTTTGAATGGTTCATCTTTGAACCCAGACGAATAAGAATCTGGGAACCCGATAGTAAAGTTAATAAAATTTATATTTCAAAAAAAAAAAAAAAATTGATAAAATTTACTTTGCCCGAGTAAACGCTTCAACCTAATAGTTAATTTGTAATTTGCTCTTTAAATTAATCCAATTTATAATTTTTCTTTAACCAATCCTATTTTGATCACCAATATGATTTAATTAAGTTTTCTGGGATTTGGACAGGTACAGATATGCAGAGCTGAGAGCAAAAGAATCCAACACCCTTACATCTCATAAAACTTCTGCAAGGTCGAAACGGACTTCAATCGATCAAGTTGAAATATATGGACTGAACGTACTGCATTAAATTAAGGGGTAGAACAACAAAAAATGTGCAATAAACCATCCCATGTATTCTATATCATGTAACCACAGAGCACCAAAGTTCCACCGTATAAACTGTTCACAGTTCACCAACCAAGAAAAAACCCCTATAACAAACATCCAGCATTCAGCAATCAAATCCCCAAGCCACAACACCTACCGACAATAATTAGTTCCAAGCAAGTCTGCCTTTTAACTAACTGTTTCTAATCCTTTTACCTTGCCAACGTCCTCAACAGGATCCTCTTTGACAGGGCTATTAGTTGGGTGCAAGCTGTTGCTCAAAGGACTACCGGCATTGTTGACCAGATCAATACTACCATTATTGACCAGATCACCGTTGTCCCCACTTGTCAAGGAGCTCCTATTAAGAGAATTGGAAATGGAATGAGAAACAATCTCGTCTGATTGTTTTGGCCTATTCAAGGCGCGGCAATGTGGGCAGTAATAAGTTATGTATGGGAAATCCTCCTTCCTGGCAAGTCCTGCAAAAATATAATATTACCAAAATATATTTTAATAAAAGCACTGCATTCCACAAAGAACACAACTGACTATAGGGATGCTCATGTTAGTGCACTTGTGGGGCAGGATGTGTGGAGATCAATCAAATTCTTGCTCAATAGAAGTCAACTTACCATTGTGCATACGACAATTCCCGCATATGAGCGCATAAGATTGTGTAGGATCTTCGCCAACAAACAACGCTGCAATTCGAGCAATCCATCCTCTGTCAAGCATGGAAGACCCCTGAGGATAGTGATTGACGACTAGCTGATTATGCTCAGACATTTGAATACCCTCATTCCCAGAGGATTCAGGAGTTGCTTCACCAGAACAAGGGAACAGCATGCTCTCCACACTACTGGACTGGGTGAGTAACTGCTTTCGATTTCGAAGACCACTAGATTGCACAACCTCAACATCACCGCTCTTCGCTGCTGGAACACTGAGCTCAAATTCATCCCCCACATATACTTTCAATCCTGAATCTACACCCAGCTTCGATGCAAGAACAGTTGCTGCAGCAGCCTTTGCTGCTGGGTCAGGATCATATCTCTGCACAATAGAGCTTACACTTAGTACAATTTGCAGCTAGTAGAATTTAAATATTATACAATTGCTAATACATGCAATTTTTCTTGGCTCATGATATGCCTTCTAAAGATAAATAAAAACTGATGAGAGCTTAAAGAAAATGACATCTAATCCATTTCTATTCAATAGGTATTCACCATTTCTGCTAGGCTGTAATTAACAGTATACTCCTGAATCATTCTTCAGATAAAACCATGGAGTTGAAATTGATTATGATTAAGCTCATATATGTGCTATTCTACTATTCCTCAAACATTATTGAATTATGAATTTAAACAAGATAATGACAGAAATTGGTTGGCGTCCAATGCAAATCAAGGCTTATAATTAAGCTTTTGTAAATATTTCAAGACACTAACAAACCAAGAAAACTTCAAATATGATTTTTCATTAAAAACAAAAAGAACATTTTATAGCAATGTAATACAACCAGCAACAAATCATTACCTGAATGAGCTGTTGGGTGGTGTAATAATTTGTCTTCTCCTTAAGTTCATCAATTTTTGCTTGCCTCTCAGCCTGAAGCCTTTCCAGAGTTTTCTGGTCCTTACGATCACCTGTAATCATCAAACCAGATTTTAGGTTTCATACAACTGTCCTAATACTAATAGAACCACCAAATTAGAGTACCTGAATCTTCAATATCATCTTGTCATAATGACAATTATAAAAAGCCCAAAGCATATGTTTCAACCTATGATCCTTTCTAGATCTTAAGACATTCTCTTAAGGCAGATGCAAGTTGTTTGAGAATGTCCTTAATGGTACATGAATGAGCTGAAAGCTGAACAGTAGAGGACTTGTAATGTATGCTAGTAAGTCATTGACAGTTCTTTGTACGTCTTACCTCTCCTCTCTTTTTTGATTTTTTGTTTTCCCATTAATACAAGTATACTTTGTTTCTGATATTTAACAAAACAATAAGATAATGACAACCTTCCAATATAAACAAAAACAAATTGTTATTGAAAAAATCTTTTGCATTTTTACAAATACTTACACATCCTTGTGAAGCTCACAAATCCTGAATAAGCAACACAAGAAACAGCAGGCAAGAGGAACATGGGCAAAACACGAAATGCTCTCATCTTCCAATTTAAATCCACTGATCTTGTTGTCATGATAGCATAACCCACTGCGATAACCTGAAAATTGATTCAATTCAAGAGTCATCGTTGAGAAATAAATGATGAAAGTAAGCAGCATCAAGTTAGAAGAATTAGTGCCAGTTATGCATTTCAGAAAATAAGTAAATGATTAAGATGTTCCAGTATTGTCCAGACCAAAACTGCTCTGTGAAAACTGATGTGGGACGATAACAAAAACATTCAGATCAACTACATATTTGCTATCAAAGAATTTAATCAACTAGGTCAGGAAGTGAGATATGGAAATTATAGGAAAGAACGAGTGGGGTTGCATTACATGAGTATCATTTTTTTTTTTTCCTCGAAACACATGAGTATCTTTTATTTAAGGTAAAAAGAAAGAGTAGATTGAGAACGAGACCTCAAAGATGACAGTAAAAATGAGGAGTTGCCTGATGATCCTCCTCCAAGTTTGGGACCTCCTTTTCATTCTAGCGAGAACAGCAGCTTCTTCCTTGGAAATGTATTCCAATCTCTTCTCAAAATCATCCCGTTTTCGTCTAAATATACCGTTCCAAATACAGGAGATGATACCCCGACGCTTCTTTTTTACTTGGGCAGTAGAATCTTTCTTTTCATTTTCAGTTGTGCCACCCATTACTTCTTGTGTGCTCTGCACAGGATCAACAACTTTTTATTTCATTCAAGGCACTATTAATTCAATTTCAATCGCATCGCGTCTCATCTGAAACTATTAATAGTACCTGGAGAAGATGTTGAACTACTACTGCAAGTCTGAGCTCAACTTGCTTCTTCAGATCTGAATAGATCAATCCTTGATAAATTCAATCAATTCTGTGGGGACGCTCCAACGCGGAATGACTTTCTATAGAAGAAATCACACGTACTCCCCTCCCCACGTCGAGCTTCACGATGCCAACCGACCCTCATCAATCTCCATTAATTTACCTCCTGTGCTATTATTTTATTCAACAGCTACTATGCACTTGCCATCCACTCAATTCCACCCATATGTATGGCGAAAATTTTAGGAGAAAATTTTAGGAATGTATCTAATCTAATCCGAACTCTAAAATTTCATTTTAGCTTCTATGTTTGGCGCAAAAATCGGTTCAAGATTTATCTTTAAAACGTATTTTTTACTGATGTTTTGGTTGTCACAAATCCCTATTAATACACTAAAAATGATCATATTAATATATTGAAAATACTCATTTTTCCAAAATCCTCCATTAAGTCTTAAACTTTAATTGTAGTAGAGATACTCAAATTATGATGATATTGGTCCAAAAATCTGTTTAAGATTCCGCCTTAAAATGTATTTTTGTTGACATTTTTGCTTTCATAAATGCCTTACAGATTAATACACTAAAAATTGTCATTTTTTCAAACTTCTCAATTAGGCCTTAAACTATATTTACATATAGAAATGCCCATATTTCGATGATTGAAGCAAATATCGATTTAAGTTTTTGTTTTAAAACACATTTTTTACTAGCGTATTTGCTGTTATGAATCCCCTAAAGTTAGTACTGTACCACCTTCTACCCGTCTTTTCACCAGACGACTCTAAGAGGTGCTACTGTTACAAAATCTTTAATTATATCACCATATATTCATCTATTTCTCATTTGAATGCGAAATAAAAAAAAAAAAAAAAAAAAACTTTACAAAACCTTTAAAACATTTTAAAGTACGCGGAAAAACTGACAGAGTTTCCTCTGAAATTCGGACTTTTCCAACCTATTAGAAATCAACATATTCATTGCCAAAACATTTCTTCCACAACCAATAATCAACAATTGGAACCAAACTCCGTTTAACTCATCATTTTCCATATACACAACATTATCCCAAAATATATTTACATTTGTTTTCTTCACAAAGTCTCACATTTAATTTACAAATATATATATATGCATGCCCATGCATAACAATTGAAATTGTTATACACAAAACAAAATATGATATATATACCCAAAAATAAATATGGAAGGATGGATGGATGAAAGTGACTCAATGAACTTGCTGCAAATCGATTTCTCTTTAATCTTCGCCCTTCTGAATTAATCTTCTAACTGCGTGCGGTAATTCCAACAAGCTAATAATATTTGCTTAGTGGGTGTACACTAAATTTGAATTTACAATTATTGAATAGAAACATTTTCATATCATAAAAATAAACACTTTTTAATTCAAAATCATTTATCAAGTTAGTATACACAATTGAAATTCACATCAAATATATATTAAATAATTTGTCTAAAACAATTTCCATTACCCATTGTAAATACTAGTATGATACCTTGGACTGGAAAATGGGCTCTCTAGCATCGGACACTCGGTGTCTACCCGCTGGATTGCATTACACATATATAAAATCAATCATTTGGAACCGGACGCTCGGTGCCTCTCAAGGTCCCTAAATTAATGATTTTCATTTTATTTCAAATATATCGGTGCAGTACTGCTATAATAACCTTATTGGCATGCCAAACTCCAATCCTCACCTATCAATACTCAGGTTTACTAGGGCTCATATTATATTTCAAATAAATGCATTATCATAATCATCATTTCGTTTCAATTAACCATTTCCAAAATCATTCCAACCAATTTCATTTGATATCCAAATTCACATTTAAATCACATAGTCATTCAAAAACACACGCATTCAAACATATTTAATAAATTGATTTGGTTAAACCATTCAAATCAAAATATTTAAAATAGATTTATTCATATAATTGAAAATAAATTTCAAATGAAATGTACACCAACCTTTTTGCCACTTTTTGTTTTCGATTTATTCCCCAATGGAAGCTCACACTTTCTCCTTACCTTTTCCTTGGACTACCTCATCTCCTGAATTTCCAAAAATACATAGATACTCAATAAAAACTTATTCCATAATTTAAAATGCATGATTTACTAATCCTAATTTGTCCAAATATTTCCAAATCTCACCAAAATCCATTAAAACTCATTTGACCTTCTAAATTTAATCTTTGACTTTTAAATAGTCTCAATACGCCTAATTAAACTCGTTAGGGTTATCTGAACACTCAATGGATGCATTATGGGTCAATTTATGAAATTGTCCTTCAAACTAATTTATTACGTGATTTAATTCCTCTTTAAATTTTTGATATTTTCTTGGTTTTCTAAGCTCTCAGTATACATAAATTCATTTATTTTTCAACTCATATTTACTTAAAACTAACCAACAACCAATTCGAAATAAAACTCACATCAAAACCATTTAAATCACCAACAAAAATCATCAATCTCAAACTCAAACAACTCACCCCTATTCCTTTTTGCGTTAACTTCGTTTTGAGGTTTATTTTGGGATGGTTTTGAACTGATTTTGGTGACAGATCTGGGCTGGGTTCGGTCTATTTTTCTTTCTCTTTCTTCTCTTTTCTTTCTCTCTCTCTCTCTCCCTTGGCTTGCCGCGGTTTGCGGCTGATTTCGCTGTTGATCGGCGTCATTTCCACCTCCGGTTCTGCACGCGAGGAGGACTGGTTTCGGCTTCATTTCAGCTTGGTTATGCTCCGTTTCAGTCGAGTTTGGGTCGTGCTTGAGCTGGTCTACGTGCGGTTCGAGCTGGAACAACTCGTCGGCGTCTTCTTTCGCTTTGATTGGGGCTATTCGCTCGGTAGTTCTGCTTGGTTTTGGCGTCGCGCGGTCACCGGCTTCGGGTCTGCTTTTGCCGTGCGTCTCTGATAGGTCAGGTCGGTCGGTCGACAGTGCTGCTCTGGCGTTGGGCGACAGCGTCTTCTTCTTCTCTTCTTCTTCTTTTTATTCTTCTTCTTTTCTTCTCTTCTTCTTTCTTCTTCTGGTTCGTGCAACACTGTCTTTGGTTGATTTTGTTAGTTAACCAACTCTTTGGCTTCTATTTTCCTCCCTAAAAAAATCCTATAATATCCATTTCGTCCCTTAAAAATTTCATTCTTATACCTTAGATTTTAGTTCAATTTTACTTTGACCACACAAATCAAATCTTATCTTCAATTTAGTCCCTCATCTCATTAATTAATTACTCGATTTCATTCACCATTTTACCTTTCCGTTTAATCTCCAATCGAGTTCAATCAATAGCAAAGAGCTTCCTAAATTCTTTGGGTACTCCCATTAATCATTTAGGGTCCCAAAATATCACTTAGGGACTATTACTGGGAAACTCGAAATAGACTTGGGCTTATAATATATATTCGAACTTAATCTACGTTTATTTGTCAAATCTAATTAATTATAATAATAACAATGACAATAATATTCATGCATATAAAATTAGGGGTGTTACAAGTACAATGAAAATAGTCATTTTTTAAAATTCCTCAATTAAGTCTTAATTATGATGATTGATATAAAAATTGGTTCAAAATTTTGTTTTAAAATGCATTTTTTGTTGAAGTTTTCACCATTTCGCATTTCTTAGAGTTAATACATCGAAAATGGTTATTGTTTCAAATACTTCAATTAGGCATAATATTTTAATCGTAGATAGAAACGCTTAAATTATGATGAATGATATAAAAATCAAATCAAGATTTTTCTTTAAAACTCATTTTTGTAGACATTTTCTGAAACGCCCCAATCCGGACCGCCACTAGGCTCCTATCCGAATGGTACGCCCGGGCACCCCAACGAATCCCTCTAAGCCCATCTTGATGGGGAAGAAGACATCCGAGGAGCGAACCCTATTAACTTGAAACTTAACTTTAGCGGAAGCAAAATCTTTTAAATCTAAAGTTGAAATGGTTTGGGTTGGTTTGACACTATTCTTTTGGTCAATTTTAAAACTAAAACCGGCAGCATAACGGCTGTAATTTGGATAAACCAAAAACCTGGAAATCAATTTAAACACTTCAAACTATAATCACATCCAACTCAACTTCTCTTAAATTCAGTTTATCACAAAATCACAAAAAAATTTAAAACCTTCAAAGACAACATATAAACCTGCATTTTAATCTAGTAAGCTTGATTTTTCAAGCACAAAATAAAGCACTTTTATACAACTCAAAAGATATCACTCCTTTTATGCAAAACGTACAAAATATATGCAATATACAAAAGAAAACTCAAAATATGCTTAATACTTTCTTCAAGATGCAACTGCCAGTAATTGCGCCCACTTGAATGCGAAGGAGGGAGGCTTCACTCGTCTTCACCCACACGAGCACCTAAGGAGGTTTTAAAAACAATTTGAAGAGTGAGCTATAAAGCTCAGTGAGTGCAATAGTTTATAAACTTAACTTTACTTTTCAAAGATTTCCTCCTTAGAAAACTTTAATAAAAGTTTCTATTTCTTAAAACTTTTAAAACTTAAATCTCATTCAATTGCATAGCATTAATATAAACAATTGGTATTTTTTTATAAAGACCCATTTAAGGTTTCAATAATAGTCCTTAAGTTAATAGAGCAAACTATTTAAATGTTAAAAATCATTTAAATAATATAATTTAATTTGAGGAAGTGAACCTCTTTAGAGATTCAATAATAGATTTTAATTTGAGAGAATAACCCCATTAGAGTTTTAATAATAATTGATAATTTTTTAAAAAGACTAATTTAGGGTTTCAATAATAGATTTTAATTTGACATAATGATCTTATTTAAGGTTTTAATAATAGCTAATAATTTTTTCGAACGACCCATTTAATATTTTAATAATAGCTATTAATTTAATGGAGTGACGCATTTAATAAACTAAAATTCATTTAAATAATAGATTTCAATATGATAGAATGACCTTAGTTAGGTTTTAATAATAGTAATTTTTTAGAACAACCTATTTATAATTTTCATTATAGCCATTAATTTCATAGAACAACACAATTAACATGCTAAAAATCATTGAAATAATAGATTTTAATTTGAGACAATAAACTCATTTAGGGTTTCAATAATAATTCTTAATTATTTTAGAATGACCAATTTAGGGTTTCAATGATAACCATTAATTTAATAGAGCAACAAATTTAAATAATATATTTAATTTGAGAGAATGACCCAATTTAGAGTTTCAACAATATATTTTAATTTGAGAAAATGACCTTATTTAGGGTATCGATAATAATTGATAATTTTTCGGAATGACCCATTGAGGGTTTCAATAATAGTTATTAATTTAATAGAACAACGCCTTTAATATTGGGCAAATTGTACAAACCTCCCCTGAGGTTTGGCAAAATAACACAAATATGACAATGTTTGGGTAACTCGCATAGGCACTACCTGAGGTTTCAAAAGCTCTTCGCAAACCTCATTTACCATCAGTCAACTACTGTCAAATCCTTACGGTCAATGGTCAAAAGTATGAAAAGACAAAGATACTCTTCAGGTCAATTTAAAGTCAATATTTTATTTTTGGGCGAATTGCATAAACCTCCACTGAGGTTTGACGAAATTACATAAATATTACGATGTTTGGGTAACTCGCACGGGTACTACCTGAGTTTTCAAAAACTTTATACGAACCTCTCCTATCGTCAGTCAACAACGGTTAAATCCTTATAGTCAACGGTTAAAAGTATAAAAAGACTAAAATACCTTTCAATAAATTTAAAATTAATATATTATACATTTTTTAATTTAATTTAAAAATAAAATATAAAAAAAAATTAAAAAAAGACAAAAAACTGGTCTCCCATGGAGACCGACCGTCTCCATCGCTGGAGACGGCGACGTCTCTAGCGATGGAGATGCCGTCTCTGGTCCAAATCTAGTCTCCCATGGATACCAAGCTTTTTCTTTTTTTTTTTTTTGGTTTAATATTTTCAATTTTCATGATTTTCATATATTTTTGTTTGATTTGATTGTTTGATGATGATAATTGATTTGGTTGGTTTGATGATGATGAATGATTTGATGATTTCATAAATGTAGAAGATGGAGATGAGGGAGATGATGATGGTGGAGGTAGAAGAAGATGATGTGTTTTTTTTTTTTTAAAAAAATTTTTAATAATATTATAGTAATTAAAATATTATTTTTAATTAAAATATTTATTTTTTAATATTATAGTAATTAAAAAGACCATTTTGCCCTTCAAAATTTTGATTTAGCCGTGGTTGACTAACGGTTGACTGACGACAGGGGAGGTTCGTGTAGAGTTTTTGAAATCTCAGGTAGTGCCCGTGCGAGTTATCCAAACATCGTAATATTTGTGTAATTTCGTCAAACCTCAAAAGGGGTTTGTGCAATTCATCCATATATATATATATATTGAAAGGAGTTGGTCTCCATGGGACACTCGATCCTTGGTCACCCATGGAGGCCAAATCCTTATCTCCAATGATGGAGACCAGACTGGTCTTCGGTTGGAGACCAGATAAAATGGTCTTCAGCCGGAGATCAGTTCATCAGGTCTCCAATGCGTTGGAGACTAGATAAAATGGCCTCCAGTCTGGAGACCAGTCTCTAGACTTTCTGGTTTCCAGCCATAGACCAAACTGGTCTCCGACGGAGACCAGACAACTGGTTTTCATGGGAGACCAGGATCGGTTCTCCCATGGAGACCAGTTCCGTTTTTTGTTGTTTTTTTTTTTTTTAAAACTTTCATGAACACTGAATATTTTGTTTTCGTTTGATTTATGTGTGATATTTGGTTTGATGATGATGATTGATTTGAGTGATGTTGGTTTAATGAAAATGATAGAGATGATGATTTTGATGAAAACAATAGATAGATGATGAAGATGAAGAAATGAAGGTGAGAATGATGAAGATGATGAAGGTAGAAGATGACAAAAAAAAAAAATATATATATATATATTATTTTATTAATTTTAATTTGATAAAAAATGACATGTTGATTATAAATTTGACCTGAAGGGTTTTTTTTTTTGTCTTTTTATATATTTGACCGTTGACTGTAAGGATTTAATAGTGGTTGACTGACGGTAAAAAATGTTTGTGCAGAGTTTTTGAAAGTATATGTGGTGCCCGTGCGAGTTACCCAAATATCATCATGTTTGTATTATTTCACCAAACCTCAAAGGAAGACTGTGTAATTTACCCTTTATTGTTATAAAATCAATTAAATAACAGATTTTAATTTGAAAAAATGTACCCATTTAAGATTTCAATAATATATTTTAATTTGAGAGAATAACCCTATTTAAGGTTTCAAAAATAGATTTTAGTTTGAGAGAATGGCCCCGTTAAAGTTTTAATAATAATTGATAATTTTTTGGAACGACTCATTTAGACTTTCAATAATAGTTATGAATTTAATAGAGCAATACATTTAAATACTAAAAATCATTTAAATATTATATTTTAATTCAACAGAATGACCCCATTTAGGGAGTCAATACTAGATTTTAATTTGAGAGAACGATTGGATTTAGAGTTTTAATAATAATTGATATTTTTTTAGAATGATCTATTTAGGGTTTCAACAATAGTCATTAATTTAATAAAACAATATATTTAAATACTAAAATTAATTTAAATAATATATTTTAATTTGAGAGAATAACCCTATTTATGGTTTCAATAATAAATTTTAATTTGAGAGAATGACAACATTTAAAGTTTCAATAATAATTGATAATTTTGTAGAATGACTCATTTAGAATTTCAATAATAATTATTAATTTAATAGAGAAACACGTTTAACAAACTATAAAACATTTAAATAATAGATTTTAATTCAAGAGAATAACCTTATTTAGGGTTCCAATAATAATTGAAATTTTTTAGAACGACCTATTTAGGGTTTCCATAATACCCAATAATTTAATAGAGTAACACATTTAATATACTAAAAATCATTTAAATAATAGATTTTAATTTGACATAATGATCACATTTATAATTTTAATAATAGATCTTAATTTGAAAGAATGATTCCTTTGAGATTTCAATAATATATAGTAATTTTTTAGAACGACCCATTTAGGGTTTCAATGATAGTCATTAATTTAATAAAGTAACACATTTAATATAATTAATAATCAATTAAATAATACATATTAATTTGAGAGAATGATTTCATTTAGGGTTTCAATAATATATTTTAATTTGAAAAAATGACCCCATTTAGGGTTTCAAAAATAGATTTTAAATTTGAGAGAATGACCCCATTTAGAGTTTCAATAATAATTGACAATTTTTTAGAACAACTCATTTAAAGTTTCAACAATAATCGTTGGTTTAATAGAACAATAAATTTAAATACTAAAAATCATTTAGATAATATATTTTAATTTAAGAGAATGACCACATATAGAAATTCGATAATAAATTTTAATTTAAAAGAATGAGCTCATTTAGGGTTTAAGTTATAGCCGTTAATTAAATAGAACATTACATTTAAATACTAAAAATCATAAAATAATAGATTTTAATTTGAAAGAATGACCTCATTTAAAGTTTCAATAATAGATTTTAATTTGAAATAATGATCCTATTTGGAGTTTCAATAATAATTGAAAATTTATTATAATGACTCATTTTGAGTTTCAATGATAGCTATTAATTTAATAGGACAACACATTTAATAAACTAAAAGTCATTTAAATAATAAATTTTAATTTAAGAGAATGACTCCATTTAGGATTTTAATAACAATTGGTAATTTTTTAGAATGAAGCCATCAATTCAATAGAGCAAAACATTTAATATATCAAAAATCATTTAAATAATAGATTTTAATTTGTGAGAATGATGCCATTTAGGGTTTTAATAATAGATTTTAATTTGAAAGAATGGTCTCATTTAAGGTTTTAATAATAATTGATAATTTTTTAGTACGACCAATTTAGGTTTTCAATAATAACCACTAATCTAATAGAGCTAAACATTTAAATTCTAAAAATCATTTAAATAATAGATTTTAACTTGAGAGAAAAACCCTATTTAGGGTTTGAGTAATAGATTTAAATTTGAGAGAATGAAATTATCTAGGTTTCAATAATAATTGATAATTTTTTAGAATGTTCCATTTATAGTTTCAATATAATTATTAATTTAATAGAACATCACATTTAATATACTAAAAATTATTGAAATAATGGATTTTAATTTGAGAGAATAACCTTATTTAGGGTTTCAATAATAGATTATAATATGAGAGAATGATATCATTTAGGGTTTCAATAATAATTGATAATGTTTTAGAACGACCCATTTAGGATCTTAATTATAGCCATTAATTTAATAGAGCAACACATTTAATTACTAAAAATCATGTAAATAATATATTTTAGGATTTCAATAATAGATTTTAATTTAAGAAAATAATCTCATTTAGGGTTTTGATAATAATTGATAATTTTATAGAACCACTCATTTAGGGTTTCAATAATAGTTATTAATTTAATAGAACAATAAAAATCAATTAAATAATACTTAAGAATCTGACAGAATGTCCCTATTTCAGATTTCATTAATATATTTTAACTTGAGAGGATGACACTATTTAGGGTTTCAAAAATAAATTTTAATTTGAGAGAATGATCCCATTTAGGACTTCAATAATAATTGATAAGTTTTTAAAACAACCCATTTAAAGATTCAGTAATAGCCATTAATTTAACAGAACAACATATTTAAATACTAAAAATCATTTAAATAATATATTTTAATTTGAGAAAATGACTCCATATAGGAATTCAACCCTAAATTATAATAAATATTAAAGTTTTAAATTTAATTGAGAAATTTGAAGAAATTATCATTTCCAGTGTACTATAACCTCTTGGGTATTCACGACAATAAAAACATCAATAAAATATACGTTTTAAAACGAAATTTTAATGACCTTTCACACGAATTATTATAATTTGAGCGTTTTTATCTAAGAACAAAATCTTAGGCCAATTTGAGAAATTTGAAAAAATAATCTTTTTGGGTGCGCTAGCCCTTGGTAAATTCGTAAAGACGAAAACATAAACAAAAAATGCATTTAAAAGAGAAATCTTGAACCAATTTATGGGCTAGTCATCATAATTTAAGTGTTTCTATTTACGAATAAAATTTTAGGCCAAATTGAGTAGTTTGAAAAAATGACAATTTTAGATGTACTACTAACCTTTAGAGAATTCGTGAGGGTGAAAATATCAACAAAAGATACATTTTAAAGAGAAATGTTGAATTGATTTTGTGCAAATAATCATCATTTAGGCATTTATGTCTACGAATAAAGTTTTAGGACAAACTTAAAAATTTGAAAAAATGACAATTTTTAGTGGACTAACCTTTAGAGGATTCGTGATGCCAAAAACATCAATAAAAATGTGTTCAAAACCGAAATCTTGAATCAACTTTTACGCTGATCACCATAATTTAAGCAATTCTATCTATGAATAATGTTATAAGTTAGACTGGAAAATTTGAAAAGAAAGATAATTTTCGATGAACCAACCCTTAAGAATTCATGACAGTGAAAACATAAACAAAAAATGTATTTTAAAATGAAATCTTAACCGATTTATATGAAAATCATCATAATTTGAACGTTTTTATCTACAAATAATGTAAAACCTCTATTTTTATTATTGTACGGATTCCCAGGAATAGTCCCTAAGTGTCGATTAGAGACCCTAAATTAATTATGGAGACGTTTAAGGTTATAGAGAACCCATAGGAATTGATTTAAACTCAATTGGAGATTAAACGGGAAGTTAAAATGGTAAATGGAATCGAATAATCTTTAATGTAAAAAGGGACTAAAGTGAAGATAACTTTTAATAATTGTGGTCGTAGTGAGATTAAGCTAAAATCTAAGGGAAGAGAATGAAATTGTTTTAAGGTGTAAGTGAAATTAATGAGATTTATGTGGAGGAAAATAGAAGCCAAGAAATGTGTGTTGACTTTTAAATCAACACAGAACCAGTCTTTTTCTCGTGAAGAAAAAAGAGAGAAAAGAAAGAAGAAGAGAGAAAAGAAAGAAAAAGGAGAGAAGAAGAAGATTGTCGGCCGACCAACCATCATCGCCGTTCACCGTCGCCGAACAGCAGCCATCTAGCCGTCGCAAACCGAAGCCAAGCCTGCAGTAGAACCGTGACAGATCTAGGTGGAGACGAGCTGCAACGGCCGGCGAGACAGCTTCGATCTACGCGGAGGAGACACCGACGAGCTACTCCAACCCAACCTGCACTTAGATCAGCTCAAACTTGACCTGAACAAAGCTGAAACGGAGCTGATCCAGCGTTTAGAACAGCCCTCTACCCGCGCGATTTGACAGCAGATCGACGGCAGTGACGACGCCGTGCGACGGCGAGGCTGAGAGGGAAAGAGAGAGAGGAAGAGAGGGGAAGAAAAGAGGAAGAAAATCAGCCCAATCTTAGCTTCAGATCCATCATCAAATCAGCCCAAAACCACCCCAAAATCAATCTCAAAGCCAAATAAACGCGATAGGAAAATGGGTGAGTTATTTAAGTTTGAAAATGATGAATTTGTTGGTATATAAGTTGATTCGAAATGGGTTTCGTTGTGATTTGTTGGTTGGTTGTTTTTGAGTGAAAACAAGTTGAAAAATAAGTGATTGAAGTTAATAAGGAGTTTAGAAAACCAAGAAAATACCAAAGATTCAAGTGAATCCAAAACGCGCGTAAACTAGTTTAATGGGCAATTTTGTAAATTGACCCATCCAGCGTCCGTTGAGAGTTCGGATGACCCTAATGAGTTTAATTAGGCGTATTGAGGTTAATAAAAGTCAGAGATTTAATTAAGGAATCAAAATGGAGAGTTACGCCTAAAAAGGGTCGCTTAGGAGCGATGATGTAATTTCTATTATTTTGAGTTTCCGGAAGTCGACGCGAACGTAAATTTACATATATAAATGTTGTGTAGGTGACGAACGATCGGGTGGAGCAAGGGAAGAGCGCTAGAGTGCAGTTTTAGAGGCTTCCGAAGATCTAATTGGGAATTGATAGCGGAAGGTGAGTGTCAAACTGATTTTTATACGTTTTTGTTGATTTGATAAATGAATGGATGTTTCATGCATGTTTTGATATTTTTGATGAAAATGAAATATGATTTGAATGATAAATGGCACGATAACTGATGATATGATTTTGTGATTTCATGAAATGATGGTTTCATGTTTGAATTGCTTATATGTGAAATGGATTGAAAATATGAAAATAAAACCTATGGCTTTCCATATAGTATCATATAAGTACGGTCTGGGTAGAGTACCTGAAGCGTGCATTGGTAGAGTAGTAGTGTCAGCATGTTATTAACTATACTAACCGCTGGAGATACCCGCAAAGAGTCGTGTCAGTCACATGTTTAAGAGATTAGCCCAATGCACGTGAAAGGTATATTATATGCTAGCTTACCGGAGCGAGACATAGTCTGCTCTGTAGCGATGCAGGATTCCGCTGCATGACCTGGAAAAGAGCGATGCAGGATTCCGCTCCATACTAGGGGGCCATGAGGTACGGGTCACTATAGGTTGGCGGGAGCCGGATTGGTTGGCTGGACACCTTCGAGCGGAGTCGGACCATATTCGGTTTATGAAAAGAAAAATGATTTTTTTGAATAAAAACCCCGCAACCATAGGAGATCCCTTTATAAAGTTGATAACCGTGCAATATGTGTTTTATATTAATAATGCATGAAACTTGATTGTAAATAAATGAATTTGAAAATGTTTTAGGGAGGTTTTTATAAAGTATGGTTTTAAATGATACTATATGACACTCACTGGGCTTTTAAAGCTCACCCAACGTTTTCTGTATTTTTAAACAAACCTCCCAGGCACAGGTACCATAGCTGCGGATTTCCCAGGCGACACTAGGCAGCCGCGGCGTCAGTGCTAATGTGATTTCCCAATTATCTTTTGGTTTAATGTTAAGTGATGTAAATATTTTGTTATATCCACATGTTTTGTAAATATTCTTTTGTGGATTTAAATTATGTTTTTGAAGTAAATTGATGCATGACATATGACCTTGTTGATAATAAGTTTATAACTAGAAATGTGGAAATTGTGGTTGTGATTGTGTTGGAAAATGAGAGCCTGAGGCTCCGTAGTTTGGGGGAAATTGTTTTTATGATTTTAGAAGTGTTAAATTTTATTATTTACAGGGTGGCAAAGTCCGAAAAACAGACGGGATGCTGCCCAAATTTTGATAAAATATTTTGTAAAGGTTTTAAAATAAAAAAGAAAAATTTCCCCTTGATTCCGCTGTTTTCGAAAAAGATTGAGAAAGAATATGGCTTAGCTCTGCGGGGGATCCTTTGGTTGAGCGAAAGGGCTAGTTGGAGGGTCACCGTAGGGTGCCAGCAAATCGCCTAGGGAAAGGGGTCTGTCAAATAAAGTTATAGGCTAGATTAAGGATTTTAAGAAAATGACCATTTTTGGTGCACTCACCCCTTAGAAGATACATGAAGGTGAAAACGTCAACAAAAAAGAGTGTCTTAAAGCAAAATTTTGAATTGATTTTTTTATCAATCACCATAATTTGAGTGTTTCTATCTAAAAATAAAGTTTTAGGCCAAATTGATGAATTTGAAAAAATTAACTTTTTCGATATACTAAACCTAAGGAGATTTGTGACGGGAAAAACATTAATAAAAAATACGTTTTAATTCGAAATCTTTAACCCTCGCTCCTATCATCATAATTTGAGCGTTTCTATGTACGAATAAATGTTTTGACCAAAAAGTTAGAATTTTTGATGTACTAATCGTCAAGGGATTCATGACAGCGAAAACATCAATAAAAATCCATTTAAAGCGAAATCTTAAATTGATTTTTACGCTAATCATCATAATTTGGTTGTTTCTATGTATGAATAAAATTTTAGACCAAATTGAGGAATTTGAAAATGACAACTTTCGATATAGTAACACCTAGGGATTTATGACGACGAAAAAGTTAAAAAAAAAAAAAACGTTTTAATGCGAAATCTAGAATCCATTTTCGTGCCAATCACGATATGTTGGGCATTTCCATCAACGAATAAAGTTTTACACCAAATTAAGGAATTTGAAAAAAATGACAATTTTAGGTGTACTAACTGTTAGGGAGATTCGTGATGGTGAAAATGTCAGCAAAAAAATGTGATAATGCGAAATCTTTAAACGATTTTTGCGCCAATCATCATATTTGGGCGCTTCTATCTTTGAAGAAAGTTTAGGCTAGATTGAATAATTTTTAAGAAATGATAATTTTCGGCATACGCCTTAAAGGATTCATGATTGTGAAAACATTAATAAAAAATGCGTTTTAGTGCGAATCCTTGAACTGATTTTTGCACCAATCACCTTATTTTAAATGTTTCTATCTACCAATAAAGTTTTAGGTGAGATTGAGATATTAAAAAAAATGACCATTTCAAAGTACTAACCTCTAGAGGATTTGTTACGGCGAAAATATCAACAAAAATATATTTTAAATCGAAATTTTTAATCGATTTTTACGTAAATCATCATGATTTGAGCATTTCTATCTACAAGTAAAGTTCTAGGTTATATTGAAATGATTATTTTTGGTATACCAACACTCTAAGGGATTCGTGATAGTGAAAATATCGATAGAAAATATATTTTAATGTGAAATCTTGAGACAATTTTTGCATTAATAATTATATTTTGGGCTTTTCTATCTACGAATAAATTTTGTGACTAAATTGAAGAATTTGAAAAAAAGATTATTTTTGGTGTTCTAACCTTGGGGGGTTTGTGAAGACGAAAACGCGAACAAAAATGCATTTTAAAGCGAAGTCATGAATTGATTTTCACGTTAATCATCATAATTGAAATGTGTTCAATTTAGGGTTTAAAGTTTAGGGGTTTAGGGTTTAGGGTTTTTGGGGTTTGGGATTCAGGGTTTAGGGTTTTAGGGTTTAGGGTTTAGCTCAAGTAGCATCCAGCTGGGCAGAGTCCTTTCTGCTTGTAGGGAAGCACAAGACTAGCAACAAACTTAAAATTCATAATCAAATAATAAAATTTGAATCTCATATTTATTGATACGTATTGATAATTAAGTTGAGTTATAAATGAAATATTTGAACAAGCCAGGTTCCATGAAATGACAGTCAAAAAATCAAAGTAACACTACACATGATAAACAGTAACATTAGTCTTTATATATTGTTATAAATGGCAAGTATAATAATGAAGTCTTTTGGCTCGCTAATCTAGAGCTTGATTCTAGCTCATAATAGCTTTTCAAGACCAGGAAGCCAAATAGAGCCAACCCTGAACTTATCAAAGTTTTGTCAGGCCAAGCTCCGGCCTCTTGTTGAATACAATTGTTAAGTGATAGATATGGTAAGTCAATTGTTTAATATCTTAAAACTGAAATCTTACATTTTGTGGTAGAAAACACATTGCTTATTGGAAAAAGCAACTTACCAATCCATGATGCACAGACTTCTGATCTTGCAATGACAAGATCTGCCTTCATTGAAGTTTTAAAGCTCAATTCTCCTCTGTCCTCAACCAGTTTGATCCTTCTCCTAGCAAGCTCTGGCATCAAACCACCCTTTTTGAGGAGAACTACAGCTGAAACTGTGGCTCCACAACTTAAAAGCTCAGTTGCCAACTCCATCATTGAAAACGTAGCCCCAGGCATGACAGGTCATGGCATATGAAAATGAATTTCCTATGCCAAACATAAGTGATATATTGATAATTGGTTTGATGATATTTGGTTTCAGACAATGTAGATAAAAGGGGAAGAAGATATATTGATATTGAGCATCTAATTCTCCGATTGGTTTCACTTTAAAACCAAAAATTAACTCCGTCATGAACTAAGTCATATGGTTATATTATATACACAACTTCGTTTTTTATGTTACAAAAATGTAAGAGCAAAACACCAAATATTTTTTATTTCTTAATGTTCCTTGCAATTTTTACCAACAAAACACAACTGAAAATGAAGGTAAACAGTTTGAAACCATTATAATAAAATTATTTCAATAAAGAGAGGACGCTTATCTCTCTCCCTTTTCTTATTTTTTATTTTTATTTTAAAACAAAACATAAACATAAATGACTATTAACATAGAATGTATGAGCAAAACTTCTTATTAGCAGAATACATTTGATCAAAACAATGAAATTTAGCAGTTAGGACATTTATAAACCATTCTGAAATATACTATCAGTCTCTCACAGCAGCATGTCTAAATTTAGTGATAAAGATCAACTAGTATGTAAGTCTTGATATCATATTAGTTAGCTAAACATGTTCATATAAATTTAAATATACAAATAAAAAAAGAATCAAACAATAGTGAGCAAACAAAACCAATGTTGTTCCCAGGACACAAGAATAGACAATGTATTCAACAATCTAACAGCTAATAATATAATCAAGTTGACAGGTTGCATTAGATCGAAAAAATAGTGAAGAAATTTGATTGCTAAGTTAGATTATATGGTGTAGTTAATATGATACAAAATGCTCAACAAAAACAACACTAAGTACTCTCATAGGCATTTTATTGTACATATAACATACACACTGCCACAGCCTCCGCTATCTAATCAAATCGAAACGCAACATAACCATGCCGAGATGCGTTACATGTGGATAGACAGGCAAATTTTGAAAAACAAGTGTGGAGACATGCGTACCTGGGATCAGTTTAGCAGGCAAGAAGAGACTCGTGTGCTCGCTAGTAGACCTTGTTGCGAGTGCGGTGGCTTTTTTTTTTTAAACATTTACGTTAATAGTCAGTTACGTAGCAACAACTAAGTAAAATAAATTAAGCGAAAAAGTCTAATACTTTAACAATTCAGCATCGATCTTGTCTACTTTCCTTCATTTTCTCAGCAAGCAAAAGAGATCACAACAACAAACAAACATACATGATACACCTGAAACATAGTGGGTCATACAACACTCAATTTACAAATTAGATGCTAAACAATCGACTATTTTTCTATCACACATTTTCTCAATAGCCAAACAAACAATGAAACTCAAACTCAGTCAAACCATTTGAATCAAGACCACGCACTACTAAAGCAAACAATCAACAAGCGATAGATGAAGATTTGAGAGAGTGAGAAGAAACTTAACTGATCTTGTCTTGATTTTGATTTGTTAGCTTGGTGAAGAACATCACAAGTCCGGCTGTGGCCATGGAGCTGAAAGGGAGAGGGGTTGCAACCGACTGGTTATGAGAAGTCGACGGTTGGAGGTTTGAAGGAAAAAAAAACTTGTCATGACGACAATGAGAGAGGAGCGAAAATGATATGAGCGGCTGGAGGTTTGATAGCGAAAATAAATATGGGCGGGAACGAAAAACTCAAATGTCCATCACCAGCAAGATTTGGCTCTCTAATAAAATATATCCACCGCGGACAATTTTTGTGCACAGAAGAAATATCCATCGTGGAGTGCTTTTGGGCTCTATAATCAAATAGAGTGACGATGTGTTCGTAAAACAAAAAAAATAGAACAAACCTTGAACTTATCAAAGTTTTGTCAGGCCAAGCTCCGGCCTCCTGTTGAATACAATTGTTAAGTGATAGATATGGTAATTCAATTGTTTAATATCTTAAAACTGAAAATCTTACATTTTGTGGTAGAAAACACATTGCTTATTGGAAAAAGCAACTTACCAATCCATGATGCACAGACTTCTGATCCTGCAATGACAAGATCTGCCTTCATTGAAGTTTTAAAGCTCAATTCTCCTCTGTCCTCAACCAGTTTGATCCTTCTCCTAGCAAGCTCTGGCATGAAACCACCCTTTTTGAGGAGAACTACAGCTGAAACTGTGGCAACTAGTATGTAAGTCTTGATATCATATTAGTTAGCTTAACATGTTCACATAAATTTAAATATACAGATGAAAAAAAAATCAAACAATAGTGAACAAACAAAACCAATGTTGTTCCCAGGACACAAGAATAGACAATGTATTCAACAATCTAACAGCTAATAATATAATCAAGTTGACATGTTCCATTAGATTGAAAAAATAGTGAAGAAATTTGATTGGTAAATTAGATTAAATTCAGCATCGATCTTGTCTACTTCATTTTCTCAGCAACCAAATAGAGATCACAGAAACAAACAAACATACATGATGCACCTGAAACATAGTGGGTCATACAGCACTCAATTTACAAATTAGATGCTAAACAATCGACTATTTTTCTATCACACATTTTCTCAATAGCCAAACAAACAATGAAAGTCAAACTCAGTCAAACGATTTGAATCAAGACCACGCACTACTAAAGGAAACAATAAACAAGCGATAGATGAAGATTTGAGAGAGTGAGAAGAAACTTAACTGATCTTCTCTTGATTTTGATTTGTTAGCTTGGAGAAGAACATCACAAGTCCGGCTGTGGCCATGGAGATGAAAGGGAGAGGGGTTGCAACCGGCGACGGCGGTGGCTGGCTGGTTATGAGAAGTCGACGGCTGGAGGTTTGAAGGAAAAAAAAACTTGTCATGACAATAGTGAGAGAGGAGCGAAAATGATATGAGCGGCTGGAGGTTTGATAGCGAAAGTAAAAATGGGCGGGAACGAAAAACTCAAATGTCCATCACCAGCAAGATTTGGCTCTGTAATAAAATATATCCACCGCGGACAAATTTATTACAGAGCCTGAAATATCCACCCTGGGTTGCTTCTGGGCTCCATAATCAAATAGAGTGACGATGTGTTCGTAAAACAAAAAAAATAGAGTGAGGATGTTTCCACTCCTTTAAAATCATATGCACACCCTAAATTTGCATATACTTTAAATTTTAATATTATTTTTAAATAACATAT
>CM038003.1:0-161066 GCA_021234005.1 Nephelium lappaceum
AAGGATCAGCCATACTAGGCAGCCCTACTAATATTATCCCTTGATATTAGTTTTTGAATAGAAAGCTTTTGGTCAAACAATGTTACATCCATGGAAGAAAAATTTTCTCAGTGATGGGAGAGTAACATTTATAACCCTTTTAAGTAGAAGAGTACCAATAAAAATACACTCAACTGATTTGGCATCTAGTTTACTTTTGTGGTGATGAATATGGACAACACTGTACAATCATATATTTTAGTGGGTATATCTGAAATGATCCTAGTGTTGGGATATGAATGAAACAGTGTTTCACTAAGAGTTTGGAAGTTTAACATTTTGGAGGGCATCCTATTGATAAGTTATGTAGCTATAAGAACAGTTTCACCCCAAAAATGTTTTGGAATATTCATTGAAAACAAAAGAGATCTAGCTATCTTTAGGATGTGTCTATTTTTCCTCTTTAAAACCCCATTCTACTCTCACCCGTTCATTTTTTTAACTTGCACGCCACATGGAGACTGATCTTGCATCGTTTCAACGTTTAAGATAGTGCACATGAGGATCCAAAACTTATATAAGGCGGGACACTTTTATATAATAATTATAATATAAAAAAACTAAGGTATATTCAAATTTTTTTAAAATATTTTTTTTCAATTACCAAAAATACGTTATATAAAATAAAAATAATTAAAATATAAAGCAACAGGAGATATAGTTTCACCCCTTATAAAATTGTAATCAAAATTTATTAAAACAACATTCTTGATATAAGTATAAAAACAAAAACATATCAATAGTTAGTTGATTGTATACTAGCTCCCTCCTTCTTAGTGAGAAAAGTTCTAATTTCATATTACAAAAAAAAATTAAAAAATTCAAACTTAATTTAGGGATATGTTTCCTTTATGATAAGAGTTGTTATTCAAATTGTAAATAAATGTATATAATCAAACTACATACATTTATTATTAAAATTATTAATCAAGCTATATTTATAATCTTTTATCTAATAAATGTATATGATTTATAACAAAGTAAAATAAAATAAAAATTAAAGGCAAATTAAAGCCATCAGCGCCATTTTGTAATAATGTAGAAAAGAAGAATTTTATTTATATATAATAACCAATGACTAATACCACAAACATAATTAATTTTTAAAAATTTTCAGAGAGGACATATGTCCCACCTGGCCCTAAGTTAGGTCTAGCCCTAGTAGTGCACCAATCAATCTCTCTTTGGTTTGAAAAAGGTGAAAATTATCAAAATTGTTTTTGAAAAATGGACTTTTGTTTTTGACCCAAATAAATTATTCACTTTTAATCTTAAATAAAATTTTCTATTATAAAATAAAGTCTAAAAAAAATAAATATATAGCAAAAAACCGTGTTGGTGCTATGGCACCAACCTACCTTACCCAATGCAAAAGGCAAGGTTCAAGCACCAACCCTACCAAAATTGTGGGCAATTTTCCAAAAAAAAAAAAAATGTAAGTAGACCTTTTCCGACTTCTAAGAACAATATTTTGGGTCGTGCGATAAAGTTTTATCTCAGTTAGATCTTAATAGTTGTTTGACCTGATATTAGACGGTCAAAAATAATAATAATAATAAATATATCAATCTAACCAAAATGAGGAAAGTAATTCAATTGATAGGTCATCTGAATAATTAAAAAACATATCTATATATAGGCATTGAAAGATTTATTTGCATAATTAAATAATAATAAAATAAATAATAATAACAAGATATTGGTATCGTTTTGAAATTGAAATGATGATAAGTCCATATTATCATAATACTTCACCCCTTGTATGTTACACCACATTGATAATACCCTTTGAGATTCTAAGACATGCTTAAATATCGCCTCATTGAAAACCTCGCTAGTAAAATATTAAAATCCAATGCGACAAAACCTAGTAAAAGAGAAAAACGTACAATGTACATGTCACAAGATAAAGAATATTCTCCCCATGAAAGATACATAACTATCAATCTTCTAGTTTGTAGATTTGACGCATACCAACACCATACACTAATTTTCGCAAAAGTTGATGTTGGCAAAAATCTTAGTTAATAAATTTGCAAGATTATGTATAGGCCCTTTTGCTTACATATTTGTCAAACTTTCTTCGAGTTCAGTGAGTGTAAAAGAATTTTAGTGACACATGCTTGGTTCAGTCTCCCTTAGTGCTCTAAGTTTTGGCAGGCGGAAATAGAATGGAATGAATTGGATTGAATTGGATTGGGTTGAATGGAATATGGTTGGTGGATTGGATTTGATTGGCTTGGACATGAATTGAATTAAAAAATTATTGTTTCATATTTGGTAGAACTTGAATTGGATGAAAAAAAAATTATATTAATATTAAAATCAATATTTATATTAATATTAATATATGAATATTATAAATTAATATTATAATAGTAATATGAAATCACCTCTCTCTTCTCATGTCATTTTATTAAAAAAATCGAAATAGCACACCTAATAAATGAACTTGGATAAAATTTTACTTATATTGTAATTAAAATATTTTTAAAAAACAAATCAATAAAATAATAAAATCAAGCAATGTGCAAACGAAATGAAAGATAAAAATAATTGAAACATTCTAATCTATAGGCAATTTTGATCCTACAAATTTAGACAAGGAAAAGTACACAAATTAGAAGTTGGTTAAGTTAAAAAAAATATTACAATTATAAAATAAAAAAATTAAGAAGAATGTAATAGTAAAGTGTAATAATTTAATAGAAAAGTAAGAATTCATTAATTTGTCCCTACAAAAAAACAACTACAGTATTATATGGACAAAGTAGATAATAAAATTAATATATACAAAAATATTATAAAAATATAAAAACAATTTTATATATTAAGTTTTTAATTTTTAAAATAAATATAATATATTAATTTTTTTTGTTATCATGCCCATGTGGACCCATATTGGATCTACTTATGTGTATTAAGATGATTATAACAATTATAATAATTATGTAATGATGTGTTAATTACAAATAATTTGACAAGTTAAATTATACCATTACTCAATTTTTCTTTTAAGAGATTTGCAAAATGAGATACTAATCTAAATTAATTTTTCTAGATACATAATTCATCCGTATAAATAGAACTCAATTCCACGGACTTCTCCTCCATATAAAACAAGTTCAAATATTCATAAAATTTTAGTAATCCCAAGTTCATAAAAACATGGAGAAGAAAATAATCATGGGTTGGTCTTTTTTGGCTTTGGCCTTATGTCATCAATTGTGGTTATGACTGGTAATAACGGCATAAATGCATCGTTGACGTGTGACCAAGCCTTGTCAATGTGTGATTCCTGCCTGGCATATGCAAAGCGTGCAATGGACCAGCCCGTTGTTGCCTGCTGTGCAGGCATACTCATGGTGCATAGACTCTGCACCACCCTCAAAGACGTCCAAGCATTGTGTGACAGCTTCAATGATGCTAAAGCTCGCGTAGAAGTTGATCCTGAGAGAGTTAAGGCACTTCCTGGAATATGTCTCCATACCGAATTCAATTGCAAGTAAATCTCTCTCTCTTTTTCGACAAAACACTTCTTTTCTATGAGATGGTCATATATTCTATATTATATATGCCATCAAAATATATCCCTCTATTATGGCAGGATTTGCAAGACATGAGTCCCATTTGACCGTTTTCTCATAGATTGACCCCTCTTTATGTGTTATTTATTGAAATATTAATTTTCCTTTTTAATAGATTACAATTAATTAGCAGATTATCTAAGATATTGTCTTATTATTATTATTATTATTTTTTGCGCTTGTACCTATGCAAGAATAAAAAAAAAAAAAGTTCTCTCAGTGGAGTAATAATCTTTGCTGCGATTGCAAAATAATTTGGAAACAGCACTGTAATGCTTCTGATCTCTTTTATTTGTGTTTTTTGTTTCCTCTCTTATTTAGTGTTCTAAAGTTTCATAAAAATAAAGAAAAAAATTTCACAAATTATTGTTCCTATACAAAGTAGCAATGATTCACGAGAGTACTAAAAAAGCTTAATTTAGTTTTTTCAATATTGTTTTCTAAACTTACATTTTTTTAAAATACTATTTATTGAAATTTTCTCTTATATGAAGTGATTGTGTATGTCCCTTAACCTGTTTGTTTTACTTGAAGAAATCCTAATATGTGACTGTCAAAATTAAATCTCATTTAATGTATTATCATGGTAAGGTGGGACTAAATAGTGCCACCATTTTATGTTATACTTTTATTTTTTTTAAAATCAATCTTATAAATATTATTAAAAGTTTTTGGAAAAGTGATTTCAATGTAAAAAGAAAATAATATTGTTATTATTTTAAAATATATATAGAAGTTAATCTTATTTATTTAAAAAATTATTTAAAATTTTTAATTTATGAAAATTAACTTAATTTAAATTTTAAATAATTTTATTTTCTTGGAATTGATTTTATTTTATTTAAAAACTAATTTAATCGAATACTATACCAATATGTATCACCTTGTATCAAACATAAAATATATTTATTTTTTATTCAACTCCATATTACACCATATAAGAGGTAGTAAATTTTTAATTCAATCTCATTTGCATCAAACATATAACAATATTATTTTATTCAAATCCTATTATATCCAATCTAACCTAATACAATTTAATCTCATTAAATAGTCTAATTCAACTCAATGTATCAAAGATTACGCATTAATATAATCATTAAATTAATACTGATTTGGATGTACTAAGCCTTTATCTCTTACTAATTTCATACAATTAGTGTAGGTTTTTTTTTTTTTTTTTTTTTTTTGAAGAAAATTAGTGTAGGGTATTGAGTGAGACACTGCTATACATCAAATAATAGTTTAAATAAATAAAAAATTGTGAAGAAGCAATAAGAACATGTATTCATGTAAATCTTTGAGATACACCATACTTTATTGCATATTGTTAACACACTTCGCATTCTTTAATGCTAAGCTGGCGGCCTGCATAACAAGAAGAAATAAACAATTAAAGCGCTATCATGAGAATTATCTTCTTCAATCGATTGAGTACTAGACCATTATAAAATTATCATGTTATACTTATACATTTGATCAACCATGTTATTTATGTTCCCAAAAAAAAAAAAAAAAAATCAACCACGTTAATTGTTGGAGAAATTAAAAGACGTTAAATCATAATTTAAAAAAGACAAATATTAAGATTAAACAATATAATAATCATCGTCAAATGTGACTTGGTCATAAATGAAATTACTCATTAGTCTGATAATTATTAAATTCGAATATTTCTCACTATAAGTGGCATCTAAAAAAAACAATATGATAAATAAATAAACGAGTGTACTATAATCTAGTAGGCTCAACACAATCATTGAATTACAGCAGTTCTCTATAAATTGAAAGAGGAAATTCTTACCCGCAATCGTATTCGAGGACTCCGCATGCTCCACCAATATTCAAACTTCTCCCTGGATCAGTTTTCCAGATACGGTACTCAACTTCATGCGCGCAGTTGCATACTGCTTGATATGTAGCCGCGGTGTTGCGTTGCTGTATTATATTTAAGGCTTGACAGCAACGAGGAGAGGGACGATTTACTTGTTTTAACAAGTAAGGCTTGCAGTGGGTCCTCTCTGCCACGATCTCTTCGCATGTCATCGATGCATGAACACAATTTCGACCACTACTAGTCAAAATCATAATCACAAAAGCAAAAGCCAAACTGAACCTGGCCATCACTTTGATTGCCGAATTTTCTTTTCTTATGATGAAGTGATTATAATAAAACTAAAGGGATGAGTTCAATCTAAGATTTCATTAAATTTATTGAATTTTAAAAGTCTGAATGTTTTCTATCACTATATCTATCATTTCCATATATATATATATATCACACCATTACTATGATATCTTTATTTTCCGTATATATAATATAGTTACCCTATTTTTGGTCTATAAATAAACTCTATTTTATATATTGTAATCGATTGAAATCTATAAAAGTTTAAGAGAGGTGTATTTAATTTAGAATTCATTGGAATTTAAAATATTTTAAAAGGTTGGACGTATTCAATCTAGATTTTAATGGCATCTATTAAATCTAAGTGTATTCAATCCAAATTTATATGAAATTAATTAACTTTTAGATGTATTCAATTTAAATTTATATAGAATTTAATAAAATTTAATTATATTCTATTCATATTTGTATAGAATTCAATAAAACTTAGATGTATTAAAAAAATTATTGACTTTATAGATTTTATTTAAGTGATGGATTTAGCTAGATGGATTTTAAAATGATTTTTATAAAGAAAAAAACTTATATATTCAATTTGGATTTGTATGGATTTTATTGAAATCTATATAAATTCATATGTATTCAATTCAAAATTTAAGTTGTCCAGACCAAATTAGGTGTATTAAAAGTTATTAATTTTGTAGATTTTATAGAAATGATGGAATTTAATGGAATTTGATGGATTTGAAAGATTGTTTTCTTCCCATAAATAGAGATTATGACGGGACCCGCCCCACCTTTCCGTTTACGGGGCTCAAGTGCCCGCCTGGCACCCTACGAAATCCCTCTGGATTCTATTTCACTACATCTAGCCAAAAATCCGAGGAATAAAGCTTAGAACTGAAAATCATCAGAATTTAGATAAACTTAAAATTTATTACAATTTGTTTTCCATAGTTTAAATTTTTAAAAAAAAATTTGACAGAGTTTCTTCTCTTTTTTGGGATTGCCAAAATTTATAAAATCAACCTACAAATTAAAATTTACACTTCTAAAGTTTCACACATTTTCTCAACTTTCAATTGGATCTCAGGTCCATTTCAATGACAATCCCTAGCCTCAAATTCTAAGGAAATAAAATCAAATGGGTTTAATATCAACTTTGAAAATAAAAATTTGTTTACAATCTAGAACTTTACAATCAAAATAATAATTTACATTCAAAAGATATTTACAACCAAAATAAAGTTCATATATTCTTTTGTGTATTACCACCTATACATTAATAGAAATTTTATTTCTTCAACCACTTTCATTCGGATGGAGTGTGTATCTTGTCGGTTGGAACTTGCACCTGAGGAGGTTTTAACAAAAATTTATAAAATGTGAGCTACGAAAGCTCAATAAGTGTGAGGTTTTCTAACTTAAATTATTTTTTAAAAGGGTAAACTCCTTAAAACATTTATAAAAATTTCCATTTCTTACAGTTTTTAGAAATATAACTCCAGAATCGATATTAACAAAAATCAGATTCAAAATAATAAAATTTAGAACCAGCAAATAAAAATTTATATTAAAAATGGTAATCAATTTCAAAAATTTTCATAAAATTTCATATATAACAGAATTTGAAAACAGTTTCAGATATAAAAAAATTCCATATAATTTCAAAACCACCAATGGATTTCTAGAAGCATACAGATAATGGTTATACGTACTGGGCAGGACAAACTACTATCCCCAGCATTAATGACAGCCATAAGCGTTTCACGCCTAGCGTCTTTTACACTTTCTGGCATATACAGAAGACATCCCACTAACGCGCTGTGAATTAAATCCATAGTGCAAGTGCGAAGTGAAATAATACCCCTCACGTATATTTGGCGACGTGACTCAACTAACAGACTCAATTCCCTCCAGAGTTAGTGACATCCCATCCCATGACTTGTCATACACGCAGGGATATTCCGATCGGGTCTAAATAGATATATATTTTCAGATACCGTCAATTCCATAACAGATAGTGTAATCCATTGTGTTTGAAAAATTCAATAATTTCTTTATGCCACTCATAAATAAATTCATTTATTTCAGTTGCTCATAATAACCATATATCGTTTTGAATGACATATAATTCACATTTCATTGCATATATTTTTTCATGCATAAACCATAACACATTCAAATTAAAATAGAACATTTAAATCACATATTTGTTTCCATAATAACATGAAATAATTGAATTATTTCACCATCAAAACAACTTTAACATAACATGGTAAAAATATACTTTTGCACTCACAATTTTTTTTTTTTTTTGATCACTTGGTGGCTAATCAATCCTCACCTTTTTCTTGACTTTTGGACTTCAATTTGGTCACCTATAATTCACCATTTTAGGTCCCAAAATTTCCATCAATAACAATCCCATTCATAGTTAAACAAAATCACATTTTTATTAACCAATACTAACAATCCATATTAATCTTTAAACTAATTTTAAACTAACCTAATTAGCCATTATTCAGTCTCATCATTGTAACCCATTCTCCTTCATTTAATTCATAAGCAAAATTCATCACTTTCAACATTTAAAATCCATTCATTCAACCAGCAAAATTTTCAATCCAATTAATACATTTAGACACACTAAACTCATGGAATAATCCCACCATACATCCAACACTTCTTAACTTCAATTCCATTCATATTTATTCCACATCATACATATTCAAACACTTTAATATCCTATGGTATCACAAGCATTCAATGAAATTTAAGGTGCCCTTCAACCTAACAAAAATTAAATTTCATACCAATTCATCCATTTAATTAAAACTCCTTCCATCTATTATTCCCATACCAATTAATTCATCAACCAGAACTCTTAAACACATTAAAATCCATCACTCACACTAGGCACCCATTCTTGCCATCTACTAACTCCACACACACACAATCATTTATTTCATTTTTCTTCAATTAGATCACACAAATCTCTACTAATTCAACTCATCTAACATTCAATAAACTTAAATCAATTAAACCCATCAATTATCATCATCATCCATTCAAACCCTAACCTTCAACACACTAACAAATTCAACCAAACTCATATCACATTCTACTTCAATTCTAAACTTAAAATCATGATAAACAACCTTCTAATAGCTCACAAACAACATCACTTCATCCGTCAACCACCATGTTCAACAAAACCCATAAAAACTCATCAAAATCATTTTAAATTAACTCTAAAACTTATCACTTAACTTACCTTGTTTTCCTTGATGATTCTTGTAGCTAAGAGGATGACAAGCTTGAGAGAAATCACCCCAAACCAGCAGCTCACTTCTTCCTTTCTCGGTTGCACACACCTCACTTTTTTTTTTTTCCGACTCTCTTTTGCTTCTCCTTTGTTGCTCGAATGTCTTTGGTTTCTTTTGTTTCATTTGATCGGTCAACACCCCTTTTATAGCCCTCTCACAATCTCATCTCACCACTTTAAAATCATGGAAATGACCATCAAGTCCTTAATGAGTTGTTTTAATCCATAATCACTCATAATTATCCATTCAATTCTCTTTAATCAATTCTAATTAACCTCAACCACAAATTTAGTCAAAAGATGATTATTAGGTGCTAACCCACCATTGGTCCATCAATAATCACATGGATTTTGCTTTTAGAATGGGTTTAATATTATAAAATCTCATTTATACCCTTGACATTAAAAATTAATACAATTCATTCTGAAATAAATTTCAAATTAATTATATGATCACCCATCCATTAACGCGACCCTCCCCGGATACCTCTAGCTCTAATCCGGTAGGTCACGTCGGGCACCCCAACGGATCCCTCTTGGACTCGACTCGTCGGGCTAAGCGAAACCCATAGAGTGAACCCTTAACTTTCTAATACTTTCTAAAACATCGTTGGGTTGGTTTTCTTTAAAAACTAAAAAGGTGTAGAAATTTTTTTTTCGATTTTTATATTTATTTTCTAACAAAATTTTGGCAGCATAACGACTGCATTATTGACATTTCAGAAAAACATGTTTACAAAAATTCAACACTTCGACTATTATTTAGCACCAACCCAATTTTTGATTGCCCGTAGGCCTCAAACATGCATTTAATTTGCAAATCAAATTTGATAAAATCCAAAAACAATTTGTAAACCACATTTAAATCAAAAACAATTTAAACACAATTACGAACAAATAAATTCAAATTACAAATTACTTATACAATTCAAAAAGGGTGTTTACATGTAAATATAACTGATGCAAAATAAACTGCTCAAAATGGCGTCGTGTCGCGCTACCTCGTCCGCTGGAGGTAATATCACTACTCGACTACCTGTTGAGAGTACCTGAGGAGGTTTTTGTATAAAAACAGAAAATAATGAGCTAGAAGCTCAGTGAGTGATAATTTGTCTTTTCTTTAAAGATTTGATTTCTAAACGTCCTCCTCGGAAAACGTTTGAAAAGAATCCTTTATTTCTTTAAGCATTTCAAATTTTAATTTCTCAAGCTCAATTTAAACATGAGAATTTATATATAAACACAAACATGCATTAAATTCAAAACTCATAACTTAAAATTATAGGTAGCTTGAATAATAATTATAAAAATTCTTTTCTTTCAAATTTACTTTTCTTTTAAAGCTATTTCTTGATATTTTTCGAAAACACCATAGTATCACTACCTCCGGGATCATGTGGCCTATGTACGAGGAATGCTCCAACGTAGAGAACCAACTGTGGCAGATCTGAGACATCTCGCGACTATGTATGGAATTTCCCAACGCTAACCATAACACACGAAACACCACCCCACATCAGCAGAAGCGACTCGACTGACAGACTAGGACACTTTGTCGCCCTAGGTTAGTAAATCATCCCTCCCCAGGACTATGCCAATTGATGTGGGATAGACCGGTCGGGTCTAATCTTTTCTGAAAATATCTAAGGGCATACTAATGGTTTTGAAAATGTTATTTATTTCTTTTCTTAATTCAACTTGAAAACTTTGGCTTTTGAAATTTCATTTTAACAACCATATGCATATAAAATCAAAATCCTCATTTCAAGCTATAACTCATGCATATATCAACGCATTTAAAATGATTTCAAGTAAGCAAGTAATTATCAAATCAAACTTAACAATTTGAATTACGTTTAAAATCTGTAAAATAAAACTCACTCACAAAAACGAAAAACTGCAAACAACGCATACGGAGCCTTTACTCCTTTCGCCTCAATCCTTATGTGTCCTCGTCACCTACACAACATATGTATATATAAATTTATGTTCGCATCAACTTCTCGAAATTCGAAATAACTAAAATTACATAATTTCTCCCAAGTGACTTTTTTACGCGTAAACTTCCCTTTTTGGTTTCTTTATTGATTCTAGGGTTCTGAACTCTGTTTTCTTTACCTAGAATCTATTTATTATCACCTAGGGACATTCTGGTATTAATGGAATCGTGTTCGAAGACCCGAAATGAAAATCATGCGATTTTGATCTCTTTAGGTCGAACACTATTCATGGCCCTACTCGGGGCTTTTTTTCATTCCATTTTCACTTCGAATACCTTCCTAGCTAGCCCTCTAGTCTGTCCAAGTGTCTGTACGAAAGGAAACGACCATCAAGAAGGCATTTTAGGCTAAAAACGCGTTGTTTTCGTTATTAATTTTGGGCGTTTTCTTGGTTTTGATTTCTAAATTTAATCTTTACTTTTAATAACCTCAACAAGTCTAATTAAACTCATTAGAGTCATTAGAACACTCAACCGATGCGATATAAGTCAATTTACATAATTGCTCTTCAAACTAGTACATTGAACGTTTGATTTTCTCTTCAAGTTTTTGGTATTTTTCTTGGTTTCCTAGGCCTCCAATAAGCTCAAAATAAAGTCCATTTCGTCCAACTTTTCATCTGACCATTTTGCCCCTATAATAAACTTAAATTTCCAATTTAACCTTAAACTAAAACTTTCAAACTTTAACACCAATATTCCACTCACAAATTTTATCAACACAAGTGTCCATTCCAATATTGATTTTGATCCTAACATCATCACATTGGCAGCCCTTTAACTCCACTCAAATCTCATTTTTTTCAACATCAATTCACTTGGTTTTTAACTTATTTTTAATCATAAACAACCAACAAACAAATCATAACAAAGCCCAATTAAATTAACAACATTTAGCTACCTAACACCCATTCAAATCTACTCCATTTATCATCACTAAACTAACATCAAACTCAACTCAAATTAAATCCAAAACCTCATTGATTTCTACAAGATCTAATCTTGTTTTTGTCACTAACTACTCAACACATTCAATCCATAAAACCCATATCAAAACTCAACAAAATCACCAACAAAACATCAATAATAACAATTTCGGGACTTGAACAACTTACCCCTTTTTATTCCTCACGGATTCATCTTCTTCCTTTTCGTTTTGTCTTCGTTTCTGGACTGGTTTGGGTGTAAAATGGTGTGAGCTTCCTTCTTTTCTCCTCCCTCATGTGACCTCTCTTCCTCTCGGCCGATCTCTGTAATCCCTCTATTTTAATTTTACAAATTTTCCAATAAGAGTCCCCTAAGTAGCGATTAAAGACCATAAATGGTCAACGGAAGTGCCTAAGGTTATAGGGAACTCTTAGAGATCGATTTAAACTTGATTGGAGATTAAACGGAAGGGTAAAATGGTAAATAAAATCGAGTAATTATTTAATGTGACAAGAGACTAAATTAAAGATAAGTTTTAATATTTATGGTTAAGCTAAAAATTAAGTTAAAACTAAGGCATGCGAACGATATTTTCTCAGGAATTATTGAAATTGTTTGTGGAGGAAAACATGAGGCAAAAGTTGGTTTAATCACAAAAAAATCAAAAACAGAAACCAAAGTCAGTCGCACGAAATCAAGAAGAAGAAGAAAAAGAAAAAGAAGAAAAAGAAGAAGAAGAAGAAGAGGACGACTACGACAACTAAGTTGTCATCCCAACCACCATGAAGAGTCGACGCAACCAAGCTCGAACCTGACTTAAATTCAGTGGCAAAACAAAGACGAACCAGACCAAAAACACACAGAACCGAAAACAGATCAACGGTAGATCGAGAGGGAGAGAGAGAGAGAGGAATAGAGGAAGATCAACGCCATTTCCAGCTCTAATCGACCCTATAATAACCCCAAGCCCGTGCAGAATGTGACCGAAATAGAACCAAAACAAAGGTGACAGATCAGGGAAGAAAAAGGGATATTTGACTAAGGAAGAGGAGCTCGCGCTAAGGAGAAGAAGGAGGAAGGAAGACAGCTTGAAACCCAGCCCAAACTGCCACCAAAACTAGTCCAAAACAGCCCTAAACCGAAGCCTAAACGAAGAGAAAGAAATGAACTCGTGAGGAAGAAAAAGGGGTGAGTTGTTCAAGTTTTGAAGTTAATTTTCTTGATGTTTTGTTGGTAATTTAAGTTGATTTTGAGATGGGTTTTGCTAAGATTTTTTTGTTGGTTGGTTGCGAGTAAAAATGAGTTGAAAACTAAATGAATTGATGTTTATTGGGAGCTTAAGAAACCAAGAAAATATCAAGAATTTAAAGAGAAATCGAGACGCGCAATGAACTAGTTTGAAGAGTGATTCCTTAATTGCATCTATTGAGTGTTCGGATGACCTTAATGAGTTTAATTTGATGTGTTAAGGTTATTAAAAGTCAAAGATTAAATTTAGAAATCAAAACCAAGAAACGCTCAAAATTAATAGCGAAAACAACACGTTTTTAACCTAAAACGCTTACCAAATGACTGTTTCTTTCCGTATTGACACTTGGACAGACTAAAGGGCAAGTTGGGAAGGTATTCGGGGCGAAAATGGAGCGAAGAAAAGCCCTGAGTAGGGTCATGAATAGTGTTCGACCTAAAGGGGTCGAAATCGGACGATTTTTATTTCGAGTCACTGAACGCGATTCTTTTAGTGCCAGAACATCCCTAGATGATAATAAATAGGTTCTAGATGAAGAAAACAGAGTTTGAAACCCTAGAATCAATAAAGAAACCAAAAAGGAAGGTTTATGCGTAAAAAAGGTCAATTTGGGGCAATTATGTAATTTTAGTTATTTTAAGTTTCCAGAAGTTGACGCGAACATAAATTTACGTATCCATATGTTGTGTAGGTGATGAGGACACGCAAGGATCGAGGCGAGAGGAGTAGGGGTTCGTACGCGCCATTTACAGTTATCCGTTTTTGTGAGTGAATTTTATTTTAAAGACTTTAAAAGTATTTCAAATTATTATGTTGATTTGATAAGTAATTGCTTGAATTTATTTTAAATGCATTGATATGAGCATGAATTTTCTTTTGAAATGAGAATTTTGATTTTTATATGCATATATGTGGTTGTTGAAACGAAATTTCAAAAACTAAGTTTTCCTGTTTGAATTGAGAAAAAAAAAAAAAAGTATTTTTAAAACCATTAGTATACCCTTAGAGATTTTCAGATCAGATTAGACTCGGCTGATCTATTCCACATCAGTTGGCACAGTCGTAGGGAGGGATGAGTCATTAACCTGATGGGACAAATGTCCTAATCTGTCAACCGAGTCGCCATTGCTGATGTGGGGTGGTGTTTCGCGTGTTATGGTTAGTGTTGAGAAATGCCGCACATAACCGCGAGATGTCTCAAAGCTATCACGATTGGTCCTCTACGTTGGATCATTCCTCATACAGAAGCCACGTGACCCCAGAGTTAAGGGTACTATGGTATTTTTGAAAGTTATCGAGACATAACTTTAAAGGAAAAGTAAATTTGAAAGAGAATGAAATTTTATGATCATATTTCAAGCTATATATGATTTAAGTTACGAGTTTTGAATTTAAATGCATGCTTGTATTTATATATATAAATTCTCACGTTTAAATTGAGTTAAGAATTTAAAGTTTGAAATGTTTAAAGAAATAAAGATTGTTTTCAAACGTTTTCCGAGGAGGACGTTTAGAAATAAGATTTTCAAAGAAAAAACAATTATCACTCACTGAGCTTCTAACTCATTATTTTTCTGTTTTTATACAAAACCTCTTCAGGTACTCCCAATAGGTAGCCGAGCGGCGACATTACCTCCAGCGGGCAAGCTAGCACAACACGACGTCATTTTGAGTCGTCTATTTTTATGTAAGTTATATTTTCATATAAATCCCTTTCAAATTATATAAATAAGTTGTAATTTTATAATTATAAGTTCGTAACTATTTTTAAATTGGTTTTGATTTAAATATGGTTTATTCAATTGTGATTTGAATTTTATTAAGTTGATTTGAAAATTAAATGCATGTTTGAGGCCTACGGGCAATCAGCAGTAAGGTTGGTGATGAAAAATAGTCGAAGTGTGATTTTTTGTAAATAGATTTTTCTGGAACGTCAAAAATATAATCGTTATGCTGCCGAAATTTTGTTAGAAAATGAGTTTAAAAATAAAAAAAAAAAAAAAAGAAAATTCTTATGCATTTTTCAGTTTTTAAAGAAAATCAACCCAACAATATTTTAGAAAGTATTAGAAAGTTTAAGGTTCGCTCCACGGGTTTCGCTTAACCCGACGAGTCAGATCTAAGAGGGATCCGTTGGTGTGCCTGACGTGACCTACCGAATTAGAGCTAGAGGTATCCGGGTCGGGTCGCGTCAAGGTGGTATCAAAGCCTGGTTTTGGAAAGTTTTGAAAAGTTATGAGAAATATCATTTTCAAAGAGTTTTAAGAAAAGTTTTAGTATGTTTTGAATCGTTTTAAAGCATATTTTAGGTCCCAAAATTTCATCAATAACAAGCCTATTCATAGTTAAATATAATAACATTTTTATTAACCAATACTAACAATCCATATTAATCCTTAAACTAATCTTCAACTAATCCAATTAACCATTATTCATTCTCATTATTGTAACCCATTCTCCTTCATTTAATTCATAAGCAAAATTCATCAATTTCAACATTTAAAATCCATTCATTCAACCAAAAAAAATCATCAATCCAATTAATACATTTAGTCGTGCTAAAACTCATGAAATAATCCCATCATATATCCAACACTTCTTAACTTCAATTCCCTTCATTCCATTCATATTTATTCAACATCATGCAAATTTAAACACTTTAATATCCTATGGTATCACAAGAATTCAATGAAATTCAAGGTGCCCTTCAACCTAATAAAAATTAAATTTCATACCAATTCATCCATTTAATTAAACTCATTTAATCAATTGTCTCCGTACAAATTAATTCATCAACCAAAACCCTTAAACAGATTAAAATCCAACACCCACACTAGGCACCCATTTTTGCCATCTACTAACTCCACACACACACAATCATTCATTTCATTTTTCTTTAATTAAATCACACAAATTTATACTAATTTAACTCATCTAACATTCAATAAACTTAAATAAATTAAACATATCAATTATCATCATCATCCATTCAAACCCTAACCTTCAACACACTAAAAAAAATCCCACCAAACTCATATCACATTCTAACTCAATTCTATGCTTAAAATCATGATAAATAACCTTCAAATAGCTCACAAACAACATCAACTCATCCATCAATCACCATCTCCAACAAAACCCATAAAAACTCATCAAAAACTCCATCAATTTAACTATAAATTCAACCAACTAACTTTGTTTTCTTGATGATTCTTGGAGCTAAGAGGATGAAAAACTTGAGAGAAATCACCCCAAACCAGCAGGTCACTTCTTCCTTCCACGGCTGGACTCACATGGCAATGCACTCCTTTTTTTCTTTTTTTTTCTTCAGCTCTTACTTCTCCTTTGTGGTTTGAATGCCTTTGGTTTCTTTTGTTTCATTTAATCGGTCAATACCCATTTTATATCTCCCTCACAATCTTATTTTGCCCCTTTAAAATCATGGAAATGACCATCAAATCCTTAGTGAGTTGTTTTAATCCAATTAGTCCATAGACTTTCATAATTATCCATCCAATTCTCTTTAATCAATTTTAATTAATCTCAACGACAAATTAAGTCAAAAGATAACTATTAGGTGTTAATCCACCATTGGTCTATCAATAATCTGGATTGTGCTTTTAGAATGAGTTTAATATTATAAAATTTCATTTATACTCTTACCATTAAAAATTAATACAATTCACTCGGAAATAAATTTCAAATTAATTCTATGATCACCCATTCATCAAATTGACTTTATAATACTCTAATTAGGTCTCTTAGAACTCAATCCATGGCTTCCAAAAAAATTCAAACGGAGTTTAGGTCAACAGTATTCATAATCCTGTCCGTAAGAGCATTTTCAACGGGTAACTTTCGAAACCTTCAGAAACTACCCAAACGGACTCATTTTTTTCTCCATTTCAGTTTTATTGGGTCCTACTAACCATTCTAAATATTTTCAATTTTCCGAGGTTCGTCTCAAAATTTCACTATTCATCAGATACTATTCATCCTGAGATACTATTCACCTGAAAAATATTACTATTCATCCGTAAATATACTGTTAATCATAAAATGAAAGTTTGGTGTCCTACAAAGCTAGCTAATAATACATCTTGTTTGTGCCTTGGGCGACTCATAGGACTACACAAACACGGTCTCACCCGCTGTTAGTGACAGACTCTTCGACACAGCCAATGCACGCTTAAGGTACTCAACCTGAACCGGAGATATATAAAATACTATCAGGAGTACCATAGGTTTTAAATTTTATTTTAAATTTCAATTTCATTTCTCATTAAAGCCACATTTCATATAAATCATTTCCATAATCCATGCAATAATTTCAATTAAAATTCATTTGATATCAATTTACAACTTGATATATTAAAACATGAATTTAAAAATAAATCATAGCAAAAACATTTTATAAAGACACTTACAATTGAATTAATCAAATATGATCAAATAAAATCATAAAAACACTTTTAAAAATAATCACTCACAAAAATATAATATGAAACTTGATAAAGAAAAAAAAAATAATTGAAATTAAATAAAAACTTCCACTGACAATTTACTTTTCTATCACTTGACTAATTTCTCATGGCTCCGTTCCTACTTCCATCTCTCCTACAAGTCATACATTAATATAAAATCTATCACAACTAATTCATTTGAAAATAATGTTAATTACGCGTTAATTCCACCAAAGGAAGCTATACTAGAAGTACAACATAACTTACGTGTGCATCTCATATTCACTATTACATATTCAAATCCGTTTTCTTTCTATTCCTTTCATTCAACTCACTTGAATGCATTTATTTTAACTTGAAATTCATCAAAATGCTTAAATCACATTTCAAACACCGAACTTATGTAATAATAGAAATTTGCACAAATAACTTTGCAACTTATTTAGTCTATTATCATAATACTTATTAGCTTAATTCTTGTAAAACTTCTCACAATTACATCAAAGCATCAAATCATTTTGAACACATATAATGACACGACCCAATTTGGATACCTCTAGCTCTGATCCGGTAGGTCATGTTGGGCACCCCAACGGATCCCTCTTAGACCCGGCTCGTCGAGTTAAGCGAAACTCGTGGAGTGAACCCTAAACTTTCTAATACTTTCTAAAACATTGTTGGGTCAGTTTTCTTTAAAACTGAAAATACGTAAGAATTTTTTTCGATTTTTAAACTCATTTTCTAACAAAATTTCGGTAGCATAACGACTGCATTTTCGACATTCTAGAAAAACCTGTTTATAATAAAAATCACACTTCAACTAAAATTCATCGCCAACCCAACTTCTGATTGCCCGTAGGCCTCAAACATGCATTAAATTTTTCAAATCAACTTAATAAAATCTAAAACACGAGTCGTAAACCACATTTAAATAAAAAACAATTTAAAAACAGTTACGAACTTATAATTATAAATTACAAATTATTTATACAATTCGAAAGGAATTTACATAAAAATATAACTGATGTAAAAATAAGCTGCTCAACTGGCATCATGTCACTCTGCCTCGCCCACTGGAGGTGATACTACTTCTTGACTACCTGTTGAGAGTACTTGAGGAGGTTTTTATATAAAAACAGAAAAATAATGAGCTAGAAGCTCAGTGAATGATAATTTAACTTTTCTCTGAAAATTTGATTTCTAAACGTCCTCATCGGGAAAACGTTTAAAAACAATCTTTATTTCTTTAAACATTTCAAACTTTAAATTCTTAACTCTATTTAAACGTGAGAATTTATATATAAGTGCAAGCATGCATTTAAATTCAAAACTCATAACTTAAATCATATATAGCTTGAATAAATATCATAAAATTTCATTCTCTTTCAAATTTACTTTTCTTTCAAAGCTATTTCTCAATATCTTTCAAAAATACCATAGTACCATTAACTATGGGGTCATATGGCCTCTATACGAGAAAAAGTCCAACGTAAAGGACCAATTGTGATAGCTTTGAGACATCTCGCGGCTATGTGTGGAATTTTTTAGCACTAACCATAACACGCGAAACACCACCTCATATCAACAATGGCGACTTGACTGACAGACTAGGACACTTGTCCCCCCAGGTTAGTGACTCATCCCTCCCCAGGACTATGCCAACTAATGTGAGATGACCGATCAAGTCTAATCTTATCTGAAAATCTTTGAGGGTATACTAATGGTTTTGAAAATACTTTTCTTTTTTCTTTTTTCTAAATTCAAACTGAAAAACTTTGTTTCTGAAATTTCATTTCAACAACCACATATATGCATGTAAATCGAAATTCTCATTCAAGCTGTAATTCATGCTTATATCAATGCATTTAAAATAGCTTCAATTAAGCAAATAATTTATTTAATCAAGCTCAAAAATTGAAATACATTTAAAAACTTTAAAAATAAAACTCACTCACAAAAACGAAAAACTGTAAATGGAGCTTACGGAGCCCTTACATCAACTCACTTAGTTTTCAACTCATTTTTAATCACAACTAACCAACAAACAAATCGTAACAAATCCCACTTCAAAACCAACAAAATCATCAATAATAACCATTTCAAAACTTAAACAACTTACCTCCTTTTCTTCCTCACGAAATCATTCTCTTCCTCTTTGTTTTGTCTTCGGTTTGGGGCTATTTTGGACTGGTTTTGGTGGCGATTTGGGCTGGGTTCGAGCTGTCTTCCTTCTTCCTTCTTCTCTTCCACGCGAGCTCCTCTTCCTCGATCGAATCTCCCTTCTTCTTCCCAGATTTGTCGCCTCTGTTTTGGTTCTGCTTCAGTCATAGTTCTGCATGGTTTAGGGTCTAGTTTTGAGCCAAAAATGGCGTCGATTGAAGCTAGTTTTCTTCTCCTCTTTTTTCTCTCTTCCTCTCTTGCTCTCTCCCTCTTGAACTGCCGTCGATTTGTTATCGGTTCTGTGTGTGTTTCTAGTCTGCGACAGGTCTGATTCTGGTCGTGTTCAGTGCCCGCTTGAGCAGGGTTGCGTCGGGTTCTGCCTTGCTTTGCTTCGGATCTGTCTTGGTCATCGTCTTCTTCTTCTTCTTTTTCTTCTTCTTCTTTCGGTTTCGTGCGACTAACTTTGGTTTCTGTTTTTGATTTTATGATTCAATTAACTTTTGTTTTATGCTTTCCTCTACAAACAACTCTAAAAATGCTGGTCACGTCCTGAGAAAATTTCGTTCTCATCCCTTAGCTTTGAACTTATTTTTAGTTTGACCACAAATACAAAATCTTATCTTCAATTTAGTCCCTTGTCACATTAAATAAATTCTCGATTTCATTTACCATTTTACTCTTCTGTTTAATCTCTAATCGAGTTTAAATAAATCTCTAAGAGTTCTCTACAACCTTAGACATTTCCATTGACCATTTAAGGTATCTAATAGTTACTTAGGGACTATTATTGGGAATTCCGTAAAATTAAAATAGAGGATTTACATATAAGCTCCAATCTAACCGAATACAATAGTATACATCTATCCATCATTCATTTCATTTTCTATTGATTTCTCTTGCATAATTTCACCGACACATATAATAAACATCACTAAAACACATCAAAACAATTTAATGGCAATTGCACACCTACTTTTCATGGCATAGCCAAATACTAACCCATGACTTCCTATTCCATTTCTTTTCATTCCTTTGAATACCAATTAACTCAAAATTTTTTTTGCCAAAACATAATAAAACCATATCTCACATTAAAATAACTCAAGTTCATGCACAAACATGACTTGGCCACACATTAGTATGCATGCCCATCCATTCATTCATTTGATTTCTTTTCCATTTCACATTAATTTCATCATCCACACATCACATTTGATCAATCAACCCATCAAAATCATTCAAAAGCCATAATCTAACAAAATTACATAGTCATGGCCGAACACATCTTTAAGCCTATCAACTTCAATTTCTTATATTCTTTTTTATTCTAATCTCTTCAATTTCATATCAACACATCATATAACTCATTCAAGCATCAAAATCAACACAACACATACATATACATAACTTGACTCTACACTAGTTTACAACCTAAATCTTCATACATTTGATTTTTCTTCTAATAAATCATCCTAATATCATATAAATTCTTACATAAACTCACCCATAACTCAAAAAACATTCAATTACACAATAATTCTCATATTAGTCACACACTAGTATATAACACAACAACTCATTTCTATTCATTTTCATCAATTCTAATCACATCAATTTCATCTAAAATACTTCAATAATCATTCAAAAATCAAACATCCAACCCATTAAACTTACTTAGAAAATTACACCAAATTCCCACTTTGTCCACTTACTAATATATACACAACTAATGCATTCTTTTCATTCCAAGCTCAAAAATCATATCCAAATGCATCATTTAAACATCAATAAATCAACTAAAGTCTTAAAATCACAATTCATTAAATTTCATAACATTATACCATAAAACCCTAAACTTTATCTCTTTAATTCTCTTGACCCATATGAATTTTAAGTTTCCTTTCACTTTCAAGTTCAATTTGAGTGTCCTTAATCTCTAAATACATCAAAAATTTCATCAAAAACTCATTCAATTAAAATTCATGACAAAACCCACGAAACTACACCCTACTAACATTAAACCATTTTTCTTACCTTACAATTATCTCCGCTTATTCTTGAAGGATTCTTGATGGAAACAAGAGGTAAAGATTGATAGAAACTCCCTTGAATCTCTTCTCCTTCTTCTTCTTTTTCTTCTTCTTCTTCTTTTTTTTTTCTTCTTTCTCATTTCTTTTCACGGTTTTCTTCTTTCCTTCCTTCGATTTTTCACTCTTGGCCGAATGCTCCCCCTTTCCTTCATTTCTTGACTCCTCATATATATATATGGCCTACAAAATTATCAATTTATCCCTTAAAAATGCTATAATATCAAATTGACCCCTAAAGTTTGTTAAAACTACAAAAATACCCTTCATTCAATACTTGACAAGTGTCCTCATCCTTATCCACTAGTGCCACTTGTCACTCTCCTATGGTGCTTGGCCCACATGTCTATCCTTTCTTATCTTTATCCATTCAAACTTTTTGAAATGCCCGAATTCGGCTTTTTCGGTACTTTTTCGAAATCTTTTCAGAATTCTTTGGGGCCTATATTTGGACGAAATACATACTCCAGATAGCCTTTTTAACTCTTAAAATCATTTTATACCTTTTTTCGGCTCTCCGTAAATCACTAAATCATCTTTGACGATTTCCGGATTGATTTCATTTCAATCCGAATTTCGAAATGGTCATTTGAGTTTCTAAATTACCTCTTGAGTATCTTAATACTCATTTAGACCTCTTTCAAAATTTTTTGAATCCGACAATTTTTTCAATATTCCGATCGGATTCAGAATTATCTCTATTTATCTCTAAATAATTACAAAAAATATTACATGGTTACCTAATCATCAAATTGACCATATGATACTCTAATTGGGTGTCTTAACACTTAATCTCATGCTTCAAAAAATTCAAACGGAGTTTAGATTAATGATATTCATATTTCCATCTGTAAGGGTATTTTCGTAAAATAACCTTTCGAGCCCTTAAAAATTATTCAAACGGATTCATTTTCACTCCGTTTCAGTTTCATTATACTCTATTACTTATTTCAGAACTTGTGATTCACTTGGTCTATTTTTCAAAAAAATCACTATTCATCTAAAAATACTATTCCATCTAGAGGTACTATTCTTTTGAAAATACTATTCCTTCGAAAATACTATTCATGAAATTTCAAGTGTTATAATTTTACTTGCCACAATGGTACTCACCTCACTTCCCAAAACCATTTAAGGCTTAAGTCAAGGGTTCGAAGGGTGGAGGAGACGAAAGAAAACCCTGAGAGCCTAGGGACAGTACCTGTCTAATTGGTTGGACACCGAGAGAGAAAAGTCAGGCTGGGTTAGGCCGGGCCAGTTGGCAGGACACCTATGAGTGGAGTCGGACTGGTCCGTTACATAAATATTTAGTTTGTGACTATATAAGTAATCATGGATATTACACGATATTCGTATGAAGCAAACATTGTATAAATGCACATAAATTGAATAAAACAAAACATATTTTATTTATTATTTATTTGAAAATTTACAAATAACAAGTTTTTAGAGCAAAAACCCTAATAGGAGTCACGTGGTACTTTCTAATTCGACCACGCATAACATCAATGAGACATGCATCATTTGAACAAGCTGCCACGTATGTGGTTATGAGTGCACCACATGTCCTCATGCCATCATACCACACACTGCCTACAACCATCTAGTTGATGCCACATGTCGGACATGCAGCCATCCACGCGTCACACTAACATCCAATCACTTATTGCCACATGTTCGCTTGCATGTTGACTAAGTGTCACCTACGTGTCTGCACATGGCGCTTGCATGGCAAGGCTGCATAGCCTTATGCTTCACACTTTAGAGAGGCACTTGTGATGCATGCGCCATTGTCCTTAACGTCATCTGGCCACCTAATTACCACCAGAATTCTTGAAAATTCATCATTTTTTTTGTTTATGCCCTTAGTTTTTAATTTTGGGATGAGTTGTACCACAATTTCCTAATGTGAGAGTGAGATTAACAACTAAATATTAAAATCAAAATTAGGTTTATTCAACCAAACCGAATTTTGACCCTAAAATTATATCGATCCTTTCTCACTCATTTTTCAACAAAATTTCATGATTCAAAGTTTTGCAGACTCTTCTTGAAGCTAATTTCTTATACAACTTGAATCACACAAAACGAAGGTCTTATAAGGTAGAAATAATGCTTACAAGTTTTGGGGTTCATGTTCTATTTCTTAGGTTTTCAATCCGAAAAATAAAATTTTCATGGCAATTTAATCACTCAAACATGATTAATGACCAGCAAACAACTCTAAATAGGCTCTAATACCAATGAAAGCAAATTTAAAGTAGCATATAAATTCATCAAAAAGGGTAAAATTGAACCCGAAAATGTACTCGTTTTTGCACAGTGAAAATTCTTCTAATTTTTGTTTGTTTAATTGATTGAAGTTCAACCACCAATTACAAGATCAATTCCTCAAATCACAGTGTAAGAACCTTACCCTTTGTTCTCTCAATTTTTCGATTTCTGTGTTTTCTGTGTTTGCTATCAGTCTCCAAACTGAATTTAATTACCCCTTTTATAATGAGTAACTACCCAAGGCAGTTATTTGGTTCCATCAAAATGTTTAAATGGGTTTTGGCCTTGGCCTTGGCCTTGAGTTTGGGCCATCTTAGATGGACCTGACCCATGATCGAATAATCCAACATATTATAGGTATTTATTGACCAAAATTGGAGTTGATCTCTTGGATGAATTTGATCATGATAATGACTAGATTTTATCATGGCTAAAAGATAAGAAAACTTTCTTATTTTATTTTAACTCTTTTATCTCTAATAAAATTCTTTATTTTGTAAATAACACTGAAGAGATTCAAGAGTGTATCTTGGTGCTATAAATACTAACCGAATTCATGAAGTTCAATGTGCATACAATGAGCTTCTAAATGTAATGAGAGCAACAAATATGTAGTAGAGGGTTCATATATTTTGTGAGCTTTAGAGTGAATCTCTCTAGGGACTTTTGGTCTTACGAAGGGTATGACTTTCTAAGTAATACAACAACATAAGTTCTTCGAGAGGAAGAATTGTTTTGGTATTTAGGAGAAGATGGGTTGACAAGGCTTTTGAATGGAGTTGAAGAAGCTAAGGATCAATTAAGTCGAACGAAACTCACTATATTAGATTAGTAGAGAGCGTACAACACTTTGCATCAATTTTAAAGAGGGAGTCTTTAGTTAAGTGAATCAAGTTGTGTGTGTAGTATTTGAACCTTCATTAATTAGTATAAACGTTTGGGCATGACTTTATGGACTAGGTGAAACCGAATCACGTTAAAAATGTTGATGTCTTTTTTGTTTTCTGTTGCAACATTTTTAGTTAATTGTTACAACAATTTGTTTTATTATGTTACAATAACTGAGTTTTAGTCATTACAATAACTAACTATTAATCAGTGCAAAAACTGAACATTAGTCATTACAACAATTGGACAAATTTAATTTAATCTGAAAATTTTACTAATTTTAAACAAAAATGGATCATTCAAAGAGACATTTGGTTGAATGAAAACCAAATTTACTTTTATTACAAGGTCTGATAAATGGAAAACATAAACCACCAAATGACTTAAGATATATATGTTTAGTTGGGATGTCTGTTATAAGTAACAAAATAAGAAGAACTATAATTTAAAACAAGAGTTGGAAAACAATTAATGAGGTGTACAACTATGTGGAAAACCTCCCACAAAAATGAGAGAGGCATTTGAGCTTGAGCAATAAGAGTTAAACCGATACGATTGCAATAATATTATGATGTTTACATTTGATAATGCCATTTTTTTTTTCTTTTATGTATAAAGGCAAGAGAATCAATGAATAATGCCATGTTGAACAAGATAAGACTTCAAAAATTTTCCACCATTATCTATTTGAAGAATTTTAATTTCGTATCACATTCAAGCTATTTATGAAAAGGTATAAAAATGTTTTTGACTTGACCTTTAGTGTTTAAAGGATAAATCCAACATATTCTCGTAGGCATCTCTACAAACTCACATAATACTTGTAGCTTTATGATGATAGTATGAGTGAAGGACCCCATAACAATTTCAAGAGGTTTAGAAGCTTTATAAGTAGAGGGTTGAAATATTTCCAAAAACAAAAAAAAAGAAAGGTAGAGGGTTTAAATGGCAAGTAATGAGTTTTAACCAATTTACAAGAGTCACAAAAATTTCTAAGCAAAAGACTTACCAATAGAAGAATTCAACAATTTCAAGACTTTTGACAAAACCTACAAAGAACGATGTCCAACCTTATTATGCAGGGCATCCACATGAGTTTGTTTTGGAGATTGTAATACACCACTATCACTACAAAATGAATTATATTCAAGAGTAGTATTACATTTATTTATTGAATGATATGAATGAGTATCTTCTCTCTTTATTTTTTTACTTATTTTATTTTATGGAAAAAGAACAAAATTAAAAAAAATAGTGGAGAAAAATAAAATACGAAAATACATTGTAAAAAATAACATTTTAACAATGATGTCCACTATAGTAATTTTAAGTAATCACTTAAAATTTATCAAACATTTTTTATCTTTCTTTTTATTAAGCTGATTATTAAAACATCTACCTACATATATCTTAAGTAGATTATTTCGTAAATTAAATCATAAGTGATTATTTAATAAATAGAAGCAATCCCCCTCATAGTCTTAAAATTAACATAGGAAAAAGCTCAAAAACATTTTTGGACCTAATTATTTTTTAATAAAATATATTATTTAACCAGTAATTAAACCTTTTTTCTTCTGCCATCAAAAGACAAAAAATAAAAACTAGTTTTAGCAAATGTTTATTGATTTGATTTCAGGGGCTTTTGAGTTATTTATGCAGATAGCTGGAGTAATGACATATTTGAATGGTAGGTGTGTAGACAAAATATATGCTCCCTTATTCTCTCTAAAAAAAATAAATAAATAATCTGCGCCTTTATAAGTTATATCATAATCAGGTGTTTAATGTTATCTGGGTAGAAGTTGTCGTGATGTGACACTCTTCTTTTAAGGATAGACACACATCAACATTTACCTAGGTTGATGGGTTTTCTTTAATGTATGAATGATCACACCATATTATCTTCCACTTATGGTTCTATGTTTCCACTTTCATTGTGCGTATTTACTAATTTGTATGAATCAATCTCTTTTAATTTTCGAAGTTGATCAGGATCTTAATCTCATTACATGGATTTACTTTCTTGTGAAAATTGATCAAGATTGAATCTCACTATATATCATTAACAATAAATTTCTCTTGATTTTATTGGAATCAATTTGCGATACGGATTTAAGTCTCATCATTTAAAATATATTAGCATGTGAAGAGAGTTCCTTTCGTTTATCTTGAGATTATATTTTATCCATTCAAAAATAGTATTGAAACTATATATAATACTTAATGGGATCATCTTCAATGTATTTAGGCATTAATACATCTTGCACTAATTAGATTATATTTATTATATCTGATTACAATTAAATGATTATACATAATATAATATAATTTGACTTATATAGTTGTAATCAAATATAATAAATACAATCAATAATTTTATAATGTAATTAATTATTTGTAATTATCATGTATATCACTACGTAAGTTCATTACTATCATATTAGAAAGGGGAGAAAAAGTTTCTTCGTCTATTTTCGTGACCAAAATACCCTCATCCTTTCGAAATTATTCTCACGCTGTCCCACCACTTTTCTGATTTCTTCTACTGGAAGTGCTAGTCCTCCACCAGCAGTTGCTCACTACCACCCACTAAAACACGTACTCGTTTTCTTATATTTGCTAAAAAAATGTCTATTCCATTCTAGCTTTCTTGCTTGGCTTGAAGAAAGCTCAAAGAGAGAGGCGGCATAAGAAGGAAAAGCTAAAATGGCTATGGGAACAAGCACTTTTATTATCAGATGGATCAACTTTCTCACCATGGTATGCTTTTTTTTTTTTTTTTTTTGGTCTGTCAACTGGGTGGGGTTACAAGGGCTTTTCTTATGAGTCTTGCTTCGCAATGTTATTGGGATTTTTTTTTCCTTCGGTTTATTGTTAGGATTTTCTTAAATAGCAGTCCTTTTCTCTACAGTCTGCTTGACAATGGTGATGTTTTGTACTTTATTTACCTTCTTATTTGTTGTATCTTGCGGCAGAATTGAGTTTTAAACTTTTTCTCCTATTGACTCCAAGAACATAACTTGAAAATTTAACTGAAAGTTGGCAGAATAAGTGGGTTGTAATGTATAATAGGATAAAAAAAAATATACAACGAAGAAGAGGGATTAAATTTTGTATTAAATTTGTATTCCCATGACTTTGTGTTTATTGGTATGTATCTATAATAATGTGTGCAGCTTTTAGCAATAGCTGTTATCATTTTTGGGGTGTGGATGAGCACTCAACATGATAGCTGTCGAAGGTCTCTAACTCTTTCGGTTTTAGGCCTTGGCGCTTTCATCTTCGTAATGTAGGCTTTCAATTTGAAGTTTTCATTTCCAATACGTCCAGCTAATTAGTTACAAGTACATTTCTTTGCTTTGATTTTAGATCTATAATTGGGTTCTTGGGCGCATTGAAGAGCAACTCAATACTATTGTGGACTGTATCGTTATCAGTGAATTGGTACCTTTATGTCCTTCATGTTATCTAGATTTTAAATTTTTTCAATGGAAAACAATTCCCTAACTTTTCACTTGCAGTATCTAATCTTGCTGAGCATAATTTTGGTGGCAATTTTGGTATTCACAGTATTGGCGTAAGTTGATTTTTGTCTTTTGGATTTAGTTGTGATATAATGCATCTTGAAACTTTTTATGTTTTTATTCACACCACGTATGCTTTGAACTAATGTTCTTTGTTTATTCTGAATATAGCTTCTATCATCCCTTATGAATCTAAATTTTACAATTTGCTACAATTTGTAAATTTCGATATGCTTTTGCAGTGTTATGTTATGCTGCTAGTTTTTTCCCCTATGGCAAGGTTGGTTTGTTGTATTGAAATGCAATAAGAATTAATTTGTTTCTTGAGTATCTAATACTTGGTCATAATTTCAAATAATTAGTCAATAATAGCTCCTCTTTCTTCAAGACATTGTTTACTTTAGGCCTTACTCTCAAGTGGTTGCTTGTTGGATCTTCATAATGCTTGCAAAAATTGGGAGCCTTTGATTAAAGTTAGCTATGGAGGGCAAATGCTGTATTGTTGTGTTCAAATTTGCGGTATCACTATAGTGCAATTAGACAAATAGGACTGGGGACATTAAGGTGAAGAATGATATAGAGTTGTGTAGTTGTTTCAAATGCAATGAGTATTACCAAAAATGATGATTGTGAAATTTCTTAGTGACAATTTTTCCCAAACTTTCAATGACTAGAAATTAATATACGTTGAAAATGGTGTGTATCCCTGAGGTATTTTCTGTATGTTTACCCTATCCCTGTCACTAGCAAGGTATATAGTGATCACTGATTGTCAAAGGATATTTTACTTTGATGTGCCTAAAGAGATTAGGTTGTATCACCTTCAAGTTTTTTTGTCCTTAAAATATTTTTGTGAACCATCAAAAAGAGACTTCTCCAGTTCTCCATGTGGCTTAAAATATAAGTAAAACTTGTTATACTTATATGTGAATTTATTATATATGAATCTTTCATTTGGTAACATTGTTGAGATCAAACCACAAAGTTATAACTCCTGTTTAGAAAAATAGTAGATGAACTAACCCAACTGCAAGGTCCTACATTCCCTTCAGAAAATTAGAAGGTGAACTAACCCGACTTAAACTACATAAACGAAAAGCACATACTGAACATTTTCTCTGATTAAGCTTGCAGAAATTCAACAGTGGATAAATTCAGTTCATTCCAAGGAAACAAATGAGTATCTCCTTTTGCCATTTAGTGCCAATGTTGCTAAAGCATGGTATCCAATTTTTATTTGCACTCTAGTTGACATTAACTGTTGGCTTGGTTCCTAGAAAGATGCATCTCATAAATAAGGTCACTTTGTTTAAAGGCGAATTCTTATGAGATTTCTCTGTTTCCTAGAAGTTTGCTGGTGCTTAGCTGTGAATTGATAAATTTTCAACTCAAGCAGGGTATTGAATGGTTCAAGTTTTGCTGATGCAGCAAGCAAATAGCTTTCTTCTGAAAGTTACAATAAGTTTAGCTTGTACAAGGTTCCTTTTACTTGTCGGGATGCAAAAATAAGTAGGGAAAATTGTAGAAACCTCCTGTTATGTTTTGTAATATGGCAGACAGGTAGAGCAGTTCTGCTTTATTCAAAATCACCCTGGACTTAACACACATTAGAGCTTCCATTTGCATTGCTGAGTTGAATTTTGAAATTACTATTATGCCCCTAAAAGAACCTTTGAAAAAATTAAAAACATCATTAAGAATAATATATCAATTTTAAAAAAGAATCTAAAATTTATAATTGTTTTAAGAAAAAAAAAAAGAAAACTCTAGCCACCTCCATTGGCAGTGGAGTTGCCTCCTGAAACACTCATGGAGGTGCGGTAGCCTCTTGTCCATGCTTATTTCCTCCATGAACATGGAGAAGATACTTTCTCCTCCATGCTTGCCGGCCACCTCTATTGTCCATGAGCTGGCCTCCTTTTTTCATTTTCTTGTTTTTTCTTATATACAAGAAGCATTTTACATTCCAATCCAAACCCACCACAACACATGATCCACAATCAACCAAACAAAATCAAGAAGCAAAACCCAAGTTTATATTACAAAACTTGAGGGCATGTTTCTGTTTGTTGTAATTGGAGAGTGTAGCTACAGTATGAAACGGTAAGGCTGGTGGGCAGTGGCCTTTAAATTTTTAATTATTTTATATTTTTTAAATCTTCAATTTTTGTGGTTCCTTGAATATGAATCCAACAGTTAATATTCTTGTTGAGAATAAGCGTCTACAGAGAGCTAGTGGGGGATTTTTTTATATTTGAACTCAAAAAGACTGAAATAGCTTGTAATTGACTGATTTCTAGAATGAAATGGGAATCCAGGTATATGACCAAGTTTCTTGATCCCAACCCAATATTACCTGGATTCAAACTTGGGGCTATGTGTTGTGTATTGATAATTGTTTTAGAGGCTGGGCCCATATACCCTCCTACTCATGCTCATCCCAGAAAATCTCCATGCCTGATCGCTATTACTTTGCCATAAAGCGATCTTTCAAGTGTATTATGTTGTATTTTCTATCTATACATTTTAAACCAAACCCCCTCACACATTGCTGTGAATAAGATTCAATTTCGTGACGCTCTTGCATAGAGATAAGAGATCTACCAACTAAGCTAGTTTGTAGCCACAAATGCTTATGCTGTAAATTATGCACGGTTCGTGCCAGTGGATAACTGGTGTTCTTATTCATATTTATTCAAGGAGTTTCTTAGTCATTTTTTTAACTAATATATCCATTTAAGTCAATGAAATGACTAAGATGTCCTGAAATCTAAAAAATGTGTTTTATATATATATATGTATGTATGTATGTATGTATGTATTTGTGGGGATTACTATTGAAGAGAGACATGCTTTTGGCTTTGCAGAGAGGTATCTGTTTTGAAGGAGAAGCTTTATTTCTCCTACATGAAGTTGTTCTCTAGAATACTTAACTTTCTGCATTTCTAGTTTCATGGATCTGGACTTGTGAGATTAACTGGTTTCACTGTCCTGATTTGATGCTTGAGTGTGGACAGATTTCTAAGGTTGCTACTGGTTTAGTGAGTTGCGAGGATTCATCATATGGTAAATGTGAGTGGTAATAATATAAAGTTGAAATGGATGTAAGTATGTTTTATCCTTCAGGGTTTTAGTATCTGGAATGTAATCATATACAAAGGACAATGAAATGAGGAAACTGTCTATTCATTAACTTCTCGAAAAGATATAAGGTTTATTTCAACTTCAACCTCTCATTGCTCATCTCTTTCAGCTACATCAGTTCTAGTTGTTTCTTGTTGATTACAGACTCTTAAACAGTTCAAGTCAGCAAAACTGAGCCCCATTGAAGCTGGTTGCTGTTGACCACCATCAGAGTAGGCATCTTCATTGTCTACTTGTAATTTCGTTTTTGTTTGTATTTACAATTGCTTAAGGTGTTTTTTTCATACATTATATATCATTGATGATTGATCCAATTCCTAGTTTTACTCTTGTTATTTATTTTAATAGAATTTACAAACCTAAATTTCATGCTATGAAAGAAAAAAAATTTCCCTTGTACTTTTCATTATGATATATAATTATGTGAGGTGTAAAATAAGTTAGATCCAGTTTGTATATCGGACAGCTGTTCCTGTTTACTATTAATATTACATTATCATTGACGATACTGAATACCTTGGATTGCTTATATTCTATTTTTGGGGATTGGGACTTCATTCAAAGATGATATTCATCACTAGTTGTGATATTCAACAAGGGAAAATCTTGAATTTGGATTTGCTTTCATGAATGTGGTTGATTCTGCATCAGAAACTGGAGATATTCATCATGTCAAGGACTACGAAGGTCTGGTCCGGAACAATCCTGCCCTAGGGCTAATAAAATTTACTCGAATAATCACTAGTTGTGATACTTGTACAGGCATTTACAGCAGCTTTTAGCACTTTGTAGGCACCCGGCTATAAGCTTGGAACTTTTTTCTCCTTTGAAATACCTCAAAACCATTGCATAACTGTGTTCAGTTTCTCCACTGCTAGGCTGTCTAGATTCTCAACCTCTGCTTTCATTTCATTGGCGTCCATAAATTGAAACTATAAGTAATTATGTGCCTGTTTTCTTAGATGTAAATCGTGTATTTGTCTCAGTTATTTAATTATCTCTAGTTGTCCATAGAAGGAAGACGTGGTTAGAATTCTTGTTGTTCCACAGTAATTTATCTCCAGAAATTCTCTGAATTCTCAGGTTTGACCCATAATTCCCTTGAACAGTACATATAATAGAATCCCAATAGCAATGGAGGCTTAAGCCTTTCTTGCCATATCAGAGCATGTTTTATAGTTCAAATTAAGCCCAACTAATTTATCTTCTCCTTTTTCGAGTTCAGTACATGTTGTCTTTGTTATCTCAAGACTAATTTTCTAAAACTGGGGTAAGTTGTTATCTTCATTCATCAAATTAATTCAATAGTTTCATTTGGAACAAAGTTTTTCATGAAATCGATGGTGGCAGTGGATTCAACCGGGCTACTCTGTTTTCATTTTGTTACAAACGTTTTTCAGTATTTGGTAATGCATCTATCCAAGGGCACACTACTTAACATCTAGATTAGGCAGGTCCAATTGTTGGCTATGTATATATACTTTTAAATACCAGTATATGTACTTGATGGTAACCATCACATTCACTCATAGTTTAATTAATTAGTGTACCTTGACATACTATTTTGAAAGTAGATTTGCTAGCTACACACTGCGATTATTTTATAATTGTTTATTTAATAAGATAAAAACACTAACTTAAAAGTCAGTGAATTAAGCTCAGTTAACAGCAGTGCAAACTCGCCTAATCTCTCCCTCGAGAGCTGTTTTGACGCCAATGTTGCCCATCTTCACCATTGCTTTGCCAAAATCTTCCACGAAAGATCTTCCAGAGCCAGGAGTGAGTATCAATGCATGAACTCTAGTAAATTATCCCCTCTTTAACAAATAACTACCAGGAATATGATTGAAATATTCTCTCGTATTATTTGTTCTCAAAATTTGCATTTTTATTTAAAATTGTGTTTGAATTATATTGTTGAAATTTTTGAAAATCTGACCTTCAGATTTTTCCTTCATAAGAAATATCTAAGTAAATTTGTTATGATCATCTATAAATGATACAAACCATCTAGGTCCTGAAATATTATTCACCCTAGAAGGTCCCCAAACAACACTATTGAAAAACTTTCAACAGTTTTGAGTTTGTGTCCCCAAATCAAAGATTTTTTCTCAACTTAACTCTTTAAGACACGACATTTTGAGTTTTGAGTTTGACTTTAACTTTCCATGTGATTCTCAACGATGAGAAGATGGAGTCTTGAACACACCTTAGCATTGCCAATCGTCTTCCTCAAACAAAGTCTTGAAATACACAACAATTTGGAAAAAAATTTAGTAACACAATTTAGATCCTGAGTAAGTTTGTTGATAGACAACAAATTGCAATCAAGACTAAGAACCAATAACACGGTTTTAAGAACTAAGTTCTTTGATACAACCATTGAACCGATACCAGCCATAGAGAGAGAGATCCAACTGTAATTTGAACTGAAAAATTGTCATGACATGGATTATAATTGTGAAGAATATTTACATCTCAAGTCATGTGATCAAATGCTTCATTCAGAATCCACAATCCATGAACTTAGTTTCTCTCTTTTTATGTTTAAATCACTTAAAAAATTGCCCTTTTGTGCTAATGTTCCTGCTCCAATCACTGATGGACAGTGATTTTGTTGAGGTTGTGTGTGAAGCTTTTGTAATACTTCTATCCGCTCCCTACCAACCGAGCTGGATGATTTAGCTGATGTTGAATTCTCCTCACTTGAAACCAAGTTGTTGCAGCTTTCCATATCATGTGTGGCACAAACTGGTTTTCCAATCAGCTAGCTTGCCATGAATTCTCCAACACGTTTCCTTTATGTGTCCCGGCTTTCTGCAATGGTCACACAAAGGTCTGCCTCTCCATTGCCTGTAATCATTAATAGGATTTTAGGCTGCCAAGGCTGAACTTCCAGTGGTTAGATTAGTTATTTGTTGTTCCAACATTACTTTCTTTCAGCTTTCCTCCCTATGAACTTCTGAGAATGTTTCTCTGATATTCGGTAGAGGTTTTGTTCCCAATATCCTTCCCCTTCATCTAAAATTTGGTTCAGTCCCAGTAGAAATTTGAAGATCATTTTCTGCTCCACAATCTTCTTGTACTGGGTTCCATCTTTTGCACAGAACCAAGCCAATTCTTCGCGCATATCCAATTGTTGCTAGTGTGCTAAGTGATGAAGATAATTCTCCCTGATGAAGATCATGAAGTGTACTTTCAATCTCAAATAGTTCTGAAGTGTTTTCTTTATTAGAGTATGTCTCTTTGGCAGCATCCCATATTTCCTAGACTGTTTCATACAGTCAAAAATTCTCTCCTATGTCCTTGTTTGGCGAATTGATTAATCATGATATTACCATGTTGTGTTCTGTCGTCCAAGTTTTGAACTTTGGATCCTCTTTCCTGGATGAGACTGCAACTCCTGTGAGACAGTCATCCTTTTCCTTCTCACAAACTAACATTAACACTGATTGGGACAACAAGGCCATTAAGTTTGTGACCTGTACTGGGGAGATGAGGGATATGAGAGCTATCCGACCCTCCATTGTTGCCTCCATTATATAGGATCCAGATTGGAGGTGACTTCCGAAGATGAACTTGGCTTTTTAGTAGCTATCCCATCTTTAGTCATTCCAGAAGAGTTAGTTCAGAGACTGCTTTGATTTTTTTTAGTTCAGAGACTGCTTTGATTCCATGAAGAATTATATGGGAAAACTCTAATTTTCTTCTTATTAATGAGAAATACAAAGATACATATAGGAGTGATAGCACTAATTCTGCCATAACTAAAGGGATTTATTTACCTTCTTAATGAAGATATGCATCCACAAATCCTAGGACATTAAAATTGGGAACTAGCAGATGAGTTTGGATAACTAACTATCAAATCTCTTCATTAAATAAAACACCTCAAAACTAGGACTAACTAATAATGATTTAAGGGTCCTTTTAGAGGTCAGTAATTTGACCATGTATTATATTCTCAATGATACTAGGTAGCTTAACTTGTATCAGTAGTTACATGTTATATGCCGAACTAGTTAAATTATTAACGTGATACCGGTGTGATTAGTGATGAGGGTGGCCACTGACCAGCAAGGCAGACAAATGTTGACTGGGACACTTATAAGGGACTGACCAAAACATTTGTAACTTGGAAATGTTTTGATATTGTTCCTATAGCCCACACATAATGGTTCCTTGGAAGCATCCAACAATGTGGATTAATTCCTCCAAAAAAAAATGGAATTCAGAGTGAATCAGGTCTGTTGGAAGCTAATAGGGTGATGGTAGCAGATTGCATGGCTAATGGGGTCTACCTGTCAAATCTCAATGCTTTTAGTGAACCAAATATCCCCCCGCAGAATACAAGACATGTAGTAGATACCTTTAAAATTAAGGTTGGGATATAAATGTCTTTTTGTTAAGATGAATGCAGACAATTTGGCTACTTAAAAGACTCATAAAATGCCATGGTTGTTTATTTAGTAACCACTTTATGAAAGTAATCTCACTTGCTTCTTAAAACTGCTGCCATCGCCACACCTACTCGGATTATTAAAATAATCAATTTTAAAAATTTCACAAAACAACTTTTTTATATCAAATTTATTAAATAATCACATTTTTACCAAATCAATCCTAAATCTCATCGATTATTTCATAATCATTTTGCGAAGTAATCCTAACCTAATTATTAAAAATACTATCAAATCTACTCATATTATTAAATAATTACTTTGTAACTTTTACCCAACACTTTTTTTATAATGAAATCATTAAATAATCGAATTTTTAACTTCGCACTAGTAATACTAGATATGGACTTATTTGGTGTGACTGTTGTATTTATATCTCAACATAGATTTTCTGAATTTATATTTCTTTAATTCCATGCTGCGTTTAGATAGAATTCATGAATATTCCAGACTTGTTTTGAAACTTGTATTTGAATTGTATCAAACGGTAAGACTCGTTACATGCCCTGTGTACATGTTTAATCTCTTTATGAGAAAATATGCAACCATAGGATCATAGTCCTAAACAAGAATTGAGATGCCATGTTAATTATTAGGTGCAATTTGTTCAAAACTAGCATGGATTTGTTGCTGAAATTTTAGTCGAAATGAAAAAAATATGAACAAATCAATAAAATTTTTGAATGAGCCTTCAAAACATTAGATGGTGCCCTTCCTCAAGATAAATCTTAGCCAAAAGTGTTGAAATTTATAGCTTCACGTAATGGATAAATATAACGGCAATGCAAGACATCCTCAATATTGCCAAAAGTCAATCAATTCATATGTCAAGGTCTATATGATCAACATTTCCACTTTTTTCCTCATCTAGTTGATACAGGAAGCAAACTGAGTCGTTAGTGTAATCAAACACCATATGTGCATGATACATCTCTAGCTACAGGTCCTCATACGACTAACTTATTTACATGCCAATGCAACACAACACAACATAGCTACCAAGTCATTATGCAATTCATTGCTTAGAGATAATATTGTAAGAAAGAATTCAGGAAAGAATAAACATGTAAACAGAGGCATTTAAACTATAACCACCAAGCGGTAAAATATCTTTTGCAGCTGGGGCATGGAACCTGGGAATTCATTTCCTTAATGGATTTCCTTACAAGGCAATCACGGGATTCAATTTTAATATATGAAATGCTTATTCGAGGACTGAGCTGGTTCCTCACAAGATCATGCCTATGGCAGTACAAATCCGACAAGTTTCACAGACCTTCACAGCTAGAACTACGGTACAGGTCCTCTACATGAGAAAACTTCTTAGAACTAATATCACTAGTCCTGAAGAGATGATCCTCAGTACTGTCAATTTCCATAAGTATTGGAATCTCATTTCATCACCAAACTCCAGCAATGTATGGAAAATGCTACAAGTCATTCTTACTCAGGAAGAATTAGATAGCAATATCTAACTTTACCGTCAAATGGAGACTCCTTCAAGTGTACCAGGTAGATTCAACAGAACGTCCTTATTCTTCCGAAACCTATCTTTCTATTCTGTAGGTTATAACGTACTATGCTACACAAGATTTATCAAGACAATAAATGGTATATAACAATAAAAAGAGAGAACATAATATTTCCTGGACGACTCAGTTTAGCTAACGCATGTAACGTACTACGGTTGTCATATGCAATAGTAGCACTTTGTATTCAGAGTAACCAAAATAATTCACATTCGATTAAACCACAATAATCAAAGGACATCAGATATAAGTATAATTCCCATTATATCTGATCAACCAGCAAAGAGAGTCAGAGCATTTCTAAAGACCATAAAAACATGACTGTTTTTGACTGGAAATGCAGCAAGCACTAGCTCTCATGAGATTCTACACTGAGAAGACAACTTGCCTTATTGTCATTTATAATGTGTCTAGGCTCTAACACAACATGTGAAATCACTTACCGTCATCATTGGTGCTGAAAAGCTTCATTCGCGACAACGGAGTCCTCAAATAACCATCCACTTCAAACTTGGTGGGGGAAAGCTGCTTATACTTGGCAAACTCTTGTCTAGCCTCAGTGTCCCTATCAAGCAATGTGTATATCATTCCCTTGCAAAAATAAGGCCTGAAGTCGGAAGGGTCCTCTTTCTCGAGTTGCTGATAGCTCTTCAAAGCCTCCTCCACATTCTTCTGCAGGAAATGCATTTGAGCAATAATCAGCCTCACATCTCTGGCCTCCTTGGTTTTCTTTCCGTCTTCGGCTACGTCCAAAGCCTCCTGCAGTCTCCTAACAACACCTTCTCCTTCTCCACATCGGTCCATCAACAAGGCGTTTTCGAACAACGCGTCGAAACGCAAGGGATCGCCAGCGAGAATTTCCTCGAACAGGTTGCGGGCATCCTGGGTTCTACCCATTTCGGCGAGCAGCCTGGCCATCAAGAACTTCCAGTCCGCGACGTCCGGCTGGGCAACCACCAAGCGTTGGAGTATCCTCAGAGACTCCTCGTCCTCCCCATTTTCGAGCTTGTTTTGTAGGACTGACTTGAGTGACTCAATGCCTGCTGCTTCTTCTTCTTCTTCTTCAGCAAGTGTTGTTGCTAATGGAGGAGAAGGAGGAGGAGGAGGAGGAGGTTGTAGTGCTTTGGCTGGGAAGCTGGATGCAATGGAAACAGTGGCTCCCATGAAAATGAGGGTTTTGGTGAAGGACTTGAAAGAATGAGCAATTGGGTTTTGTTTGCATTGAAGGGAGGAGCAGATTTTGTTGACATGGGTAGGAGAGAATGAGGATGATGAAGTGCTCAGGAAGCAGGAGTTCATGGTTTAGGTTTTTCGGCACTGCCACTTGCCTTCGCCTCTGATGCCTCGTGTGGGGGAGCAGGTAACCCTTTTTGTCACATAACCACCTTCGACCGTTGGGATAAAATTGAAATAGATTAGATTGGATTGAAAAACTTAGGATTCGATTAAAATTATAATATATTATATTTTATATCGATTGAATTTGGGTTGAAATAAAATTAATTTAAATATTTTATCATATAACCTGAATTAAAATTAGATCAAATTACAATTTAACCTACTAATTCTAAAATAATTAGATACGGAGTCATATTTTATTGTTAATTATAATTAGCCTATTATAGTTAAAGAATCTTCGTTAAAGTTAACTCAGACAATGACAAAATTGTCTTTTGATATTATTTTAAGTTTCTTTTAAAAAATATATTTTTATTTAAAAAAAAAAAAAAAACTCAAATCGTCTCTCGCTCTTTATGTAGATCATCCCTCTCTCTATTTCTCTCTCTCTTGTTCTTCCTCTTTCTCTTCATCTTTCTTCTCCTTCTTCTTTGTATTTTCTCCTCTTTCTTATTTTTTGTCTTTTTCTTTCCATCAAACCCAAATGAATTTGAGTTTGTTCAACAGAACCTAAGTGAATCTGGATTAGAATCGAACCCAGATGAAACCCATTCATCTGGACACGTTTCAAAACCTAGATGAAACCCATTCATCTGGACACGTTTCAAAACCTAGATGAAACTCATTCATCTGGGTTTGTTTCAGAACCCAGGTGAATCTAGGTGTTCCCCTTATGCCATTTTTCTCTCTTTTTTAGGTTTGTTCCATATTTATTAGCTCCATCATATTTTTTCAATTTTTTTTTTAAATTTTTTATAAATGATTTGAGTATTTTTTGTGTTTTTGGGTTGATTGTTGATTTTTTTTAAAAAAAAAAAAATATTGATGATTGTTTGATGATAGGGTTGAATTGGTGATTATTTGGGTTGTTGATGATTTTTTTTACTAATGATTGTTGATGATTTTATGAACTAGTGATCACAGTGGGTGGATGGGCTTGCAACGGGTAAATGATTAATGATGTTTGCACATTAGGTTGACGATTACACATTGGGTTGGTGATTTTTTTTTTTTTCAATTTTTGTTGGCGATTTTTTTTTTTCAAATTCTATTGTTAATGGATGGTTGATATTTTGAAGATGGGTTGAAAGGTTGAAGATGGGTCCAAATTTTGTTAATAGATGGTTGATGTTTTTTTGCCAAATGAAGAACATCTTTTTTCACTTTTATATTTTTTTAATAAAATTTTTATTTAGTTTTTTAATTTTTAATTTTTTTTTTATTTTTCTTGAAAAATAATTAAAAAATAAGGGCATTTTGATCATTTAGTCTGTCAATAGTCAATTCTAACAGAATTTCCTAACGGTGTAGGTTAAATTGTAATTAATAACAAAATGTGACTCCGTCTGTAATTATTTTTAAACCAATAGGCTAAATTATAACTTGGTCTTAAAATTAATTTTTTAAACAAAAAATCCTCAAAAAATCTATCATACATATGTACAAAAATCCACTAACATATCCACAAAAATCTACAAACAAAAATACTCAAACTTCTCAAAAATCCAACAAACTCATCATCATCTTCCTTTCTTTTATTTTTTTTTATTTTTTTATTTTTTAGTTTCTTCTCTCTATTCTTCACCTCTTCTAATCTCTCCTCTCCCTTTCTTCTTTTTCTTCTTCTTTGTCTTCCCTTCCTCTTTTTAGTTCTAGATTCGATCCATCAAACCCAAAACATTCATCCAGACCATAACCAACCAAAAAAATAATAATAATAATTTGGAGCGAAAGAGAGATTGAGAGACGCAAGAAAGAGAGAGAACATGAGGTGTGATTGGAAAAGATGCAAAGAGACTGAAAGAACTCATTCCCATCCTATGCAAACCTATGAGTCAACTTGGGAATGTGAATTATTGTGAATTTGGGAATTCAAAAAGATTGGGATTGTATTTTGAATCCCTTCCCAACCTCTCCAAACGCAAAATTTCATGCGATTGAAAATTTTCAATCCCAATTCCTTGAAATGTCTAGTGCACCAAACATACCCATCCATAAGGGAACAAATAAGGAAAACATAATTGGGGTCTATCCAATCTAGTTTTTCCAAGATTTGTGTTGAATAAAAAAATTTAGGTGTATTGAATTCAGACTTTTAAAAAACCTTATAAAAGTTATAGGCATTTAATATATAAAATTTTAATGAATTTAAAAAAGTTTTTAAAAGTCCTAAAAGTCTATGAAAGTCGAGGAGCATTTATTATAAACTTTTAATGACTTTTAAAAAGTTTATAAAAGTTATGGAAATATTCAATCAAAACTTTTAAAAAATCTATGAAAGTCATGAAGTATTCAATATAATTCACTCATAACTATAAAATATTTTTATAGACTTCTTTTAGTAAATAATTTTTGTTGAATTTTATATAATTTTAATGACTTCACATATTTATGAAAGACTCTCAAAGACTCTTTTAAATTCTTTTTAAAAAAACTTTCATTAGCTTTTATAAATTGTTGTAGACTTCTAAAAAAACAATAATGAAAAACATTCATGGACTTTTATAAACATTAATAAACTTTCACTAATTAATATAATATACACTTTATAAATTAATAAAACCATATTTATCATGTCAATAATTGATTAAAAAGCATGGCATATAAAATAAAAGTATAGTCATCTCAACTATATAAATAGATAAGCAAAACATCAAGTATTTCAAATGTTTCATTATTCAATTTATGTTTATGAAAAATAAAATCTCTAATATCCATTATTGCTAATAACCCTAACATCACTTTATATATCAATAGCTATAGTAGCTCTCCATTCATTAGTATGCTCTCTTTATTGTTCTTAAGTCTCAATAAATGAGTTAAATCATCCATTCATTAACTAGTAATGATAAAGATGACGAAACTTCATCATCTAGTTGTAGAACCCTATATAACTTTTTTTTTCTTTAAAGAAATAACCCTATGTAACTTATAACCATGACTTTTCAAAAAAGAAAAAAAAAAAAAAAAACAAGTGACTCACATGAGACATTAATCAACCAAAACAGAATTCATGTGTTAAAAGCTTTCACCCAAAAAAAAAAAAAAAAATCATGTGTTAATATGAACCGATATCTATAACATAAAATAAGGGAGACTTTATTATTATTATTATTATTTTTTGAGAATAAAGTAAAAGAAAAGAAAAAAAAACACATAAACCAATGTCAAAAAGATTAAAAAAAAAAAAAAAACATATGGATGATTGAACAGTTCCTATTCATGGTTGATTTTATTCCTCTTTAGTGCAGTATAGTTTTGACTTTCTCTAGTGTAGTATTTGAAAAACATATAAAACAAAGCATAAACTTATACGTATTAATTTATTCAAAAAAAATTACAAAAAATAGAGCATCACATAAAACATAACCGTGACTCTACAAACATATAAACTATTTAATACAAACCCTAATATAAACCCCAACCATATCATACAAAAATCACCACAATTGAGTATACTGTTTGATTATAATACACAACCAATAGAAGTGAGAAAAGGGAAAAAAGAAAAAGACATACCAAAGAAATTAGGGTTTTGAAAGTCTTGAAACGTTTTTAGAGTGAATAAGAGACAATTTATGAATCTAGGTATTATATCACTCAAGAGTCTACAAAAGTTTACTATATGGAAAATTCGACGAAACTCATGGATATTTTTAATATACCCAAACTTTTATAGACTCTTTGAAAGTTTATATTGAATATCTCATTACTTTCATACAGTTTTTTGAAAGTCTATATTGAATATCTTATGATTTTTATACAATTTTTTAAAGTCTATAAAAATCTATATTGAACATCTCATGACTTTTATACATTTTTTTAAAGTCAATAAAAGTCTATATTGAATACCCTATGACTTTTATACATTTTTTAAAAGTCAATAAAAGTCTATATTGAATACCCTATGACTTTAATAGAGTTTTTAAAAGTCGTTATTGAATACACCTAAACTTTTTAAATCTACAAAAATCTGTGAAAGTTATTTAAAATCATGATTGCATACATCCCTTTTAATAATTTTTAAAGAGTTTATAAAAATTATGAGATATTCAATTAAGACTTTTAAAAATCTTTGAAAGTCAAGGGGTATTCAATTTGTTAATGGCTTTTATAGATTTTAAAATATCACTTACTTTTAATAACTTTTGTTGACATTTGTGTAAAAAAATTTCTAATTTCTCTTTTATTTTTCCCAAACATTTTTGTAGATTTTTGATGGGAGGAATATATCAAACCTCTCATACTCCCTCTCTTATTTGAACTTTCTAAGCTCGTAATAATTATGGTAACTATAATAGGTGGCTTTATTGCCACCCAAAAAGGACAAAGTAGATTCTTTTGAGAGAAGTGTGCAGGTTGTCTTAGACAAGAAAACTAGATGGGTAGACATAGAGAAAGCGATAGGCACAATACTGAGAACCTTGGAAATGTCGAAACATTTTTTTGGGAGATTTATCATTTTCAGCCAAATAAAAAGGGAATTTTTGTTTTTACCCAATATTTTATATAAATTTGTTTTTAACCTCTCAAACAAATTATTTCCATTCTATACCCAAGATTACTAAATTACCCTTCAAATTAAAATCACCCAATTGCCCTAAGCGAAATTACCAAAATAGCCTTCTTCTTCCTCCTACTTCCTCCTAGCATCCAAACCTCTCTTCTCTTTCTCTTTACTCTATTCATGGTTTTTGTTCTCTTCCATTCACCATTATAGCCGAAAGTCAAACCTCCTAGTAAGGGATTCTTCATTTGAGCTTCTTTGTCCATTGAAGGTTTTTGATCCATGCAAGTGTGATCCGTTTTGAAGCTTCTTCTTTCATTTCAAGTGATTTGAGTTTCGAAGGTAATGTATGTGTTTTTGTTGGTTGGTTTTTAGGTTATTTTGTTCAAATTGTAAGGTAAAGGCTTTAAGAGTGATTTGGTTGTGATAAATACCATCCGAAAAGATAGATCTGTAGATTTGCAGTTTCTGCAAAATCTGCGACGAAATCGGTTTTTACATGAACTAAAAAACCGATTTCGGTTTTTACAGAGGTGTAAAACCGATTCCTATTGTGATCGGTTTTTCATGCCCCTTAAAAACCGAAATCGGTTTTTTAGTTCTTGTAAAAACCGATTTCGTCGCAGATTTTGATGTTTTCGATATTTGTTGTGTTTTGGATGCCGTGTATTAAATTTGAGTGTTATATGTGGTTAGATATGATCGTAGGCAGTGTTATATCTTTTGTTTTTAATGATGGACATTGATTTATTGTGATAGATTTTGTTACATATGATTGTACTTTGTAATGTTGTCCCATTATAGTGAGACTAATTAAACATTCTTTGAATGTTATAGGAATGGCTCACGAAACGATCGTCATCAACTTTGATGGAGAGTGGAATGGATCTAACTACGTTGAGGGTGAGTCGATTATATATGGGGTCTCCAAATATAGTAGTTTTTCATCGTTGGTGGATGTTGTGTATAGAGAGACTAGCATTGATAGAAGAAGGTGGGATATTCGTATATATTATTTACTACAAAGCATGAGAAATGGTCAAGTAAAAAAAATACGTATCATGTCCGATCTTGGTGTGGTTGGTTTGATGGCGGTGAGAAATGTTGATGTTAGAGAGATTTACATTGATAAGGTTGTAAGAGATTTTGGAGCTGGAGTTAGTAGGCATATCGTTCGTCCAAATGTCACCGACTCAAGACCAGACACAAGACATGAGATGCCAAATAGTAATAGACTTGTAGATCCGTGTATGGTTCAAAGTCAATTTTATCTGACTTCAGGTGTTGGTAGCAATCAGGTTGATGCGTCGGTCACCCAATTTACATCTATAGAAGGTCCCATTCATGACATTAATAATGATGACATTAATAATGATTATATGAATGATGTTAGTGATGATAAAGAGCAAGACACAGATGATAATGGTGATGAGACAGGGGATAGTGATGAAGAGGAAACTGGAGATAGTGATGAAGAGGAAGCTGGAATTAATGATGTCGACGAGGATGAAGGGTTTCCAGAAATAAGATTTTCGGGTTTACAATTTCAGAACAATCCTTCACAACCACACTGGATTGTTCCCGGTGTAGAACTGGGCGACATTGAGGCTACTTCAAGTGCTATGTCAACTGTCTATCAACGTGGTACTTTGTATAAAGGTGCATTCGTTGATAGTAAACAAGAAATGTGTACAGCTATTGGAGAATATGCTCTGAAATCCAAGTTTGAATATCGTGTTAGACGTTCAGACGCGGAACGATTTGAAGCTGGTTGCAAGGATAAGAGTTGTAGCTTTATAGTTCGTGCAAGATGCAGAAAAGGTTGTTCGATGTGGTTTGTATTGAAGTATGTGGCGAAACGCACGTGCCGTCAGGTAGCCATGGAATCACATATGAAAAGTGTGAAGGCTATTGTTATTGGAAACTTATATGCAGGAAAGGTGGGGAGGGATATTTATACACCTAATCGTTTGATCGGAGAAATGCTAGAGCAGTATGGTGTGCAAATCTTGTACAGTAAAGCTTGGAAGGCTTTACAATATGCAAAGAAACTAGCATATGGACAAGCGGACGAGTCATATCAACAACTTCCGTGCTACTTTGAAATGTTAAAAGTATCAAACCCCGGCACCATGACGGCAATTGAGAGGGATGAAAACAACCGGTTCTTGTATTCATTCGTTGCACTTGGAGCTTGTATTGAGGGTTTTCGATCTTACATGAGACCGGTTGTTGCTATTGATGCCACCCATTTGAAAGGTGAATACAAAGGGGTGATTTTTTTTGCTGCCTGCAAAGATGGGTCGGAGATGATTTATCCCATCGCTTTTGGATTTGCTGATGGAAAGTCAGACCGTTCATGGACTTGATTTTTAAGCAGATTACGAGAGGCGATCGGTGTGTCAAACGATTTGCTTATCGTATCCGATCGTCACAAAAGCATATCAAATGGGATGAGTGTAGCATTTCCCGAAGTCCCTCACATATTGTGTTTTTTCCATCTGTGGCAAAACCTGAAACAACACTGTAAAAAGTATTCGAATGTAGTGGAAAAAGCATTTTACAGTGCAGCATACAGTCATGTGCCATATGACTGCGATAGAATATTAGAAGAAATTCAGGCGTTGCATCCAAAATCATATGACACTTTGGTTAAGGTTGGGGTAAGCAGGTGGTCACAGGCATATTGTCCAAACAGAAGATATGACATGATGACCACTAACATTGCAGAATCACTTAACAATTGCATGATGCAAGCACGTCGTTTGCCAATAACTACTGCACATGAATATGTGAGAAATGTGTTACAAAGATGGTTTAATAATAGACGTGGTGTTGCTGAAAAACTCACGACTTTTGTTACCACTGCTGCGTACGATCGAATCATGTTGGCCAAAAATTTATCAACGGAAGGTACCGTACATCCTATTACAGAACCGATCACATACAGTGTTCTACATCCTAGCAAAGGCGATGCGGTGGTTAATATTGGAACGTGCACATGCACTTGCTTGAAGTGGAACTTAGATCAGTTGCCATGTATTCATGCATGTGCTGTAGCCAGGTATCATAATTGTACATTTTCTATATTTAATGTCATATCATATTTTTATATTTAAATAAATATTTATTTATTATCCATGTCAGGTTTAAGGGCGTCAGTTGTGATACACTTTGCAGTTATTATTATAGCACAGAGTGGCTGAAAGCTGCATATGCACGTCCGATCAATCCCGTTCCTAAATTGTCTGATTGGAATGTTTCCGCGGAAGTTAGAAGCATGATTGTACTACCACCCATAGGAAAAAGGCAAGCAGGTAGGCCGAAAGAGGTTCGGATTCCTTCCGTTGGGGAAGCTCGTCGAACAAAGAAGTGTGGAAGATGTGGTCAGAGGGGACATAACCGTCTTCGTTGCCCTAACCCCCCAACATCCTTCAGTGGAGGGACGAGCGGAGCCGCAAGTGCAGAAGCCCAAACTAGTGAAGCCGCTACTGCAGAAGTTGGAACAAGTGCAAATGCTCATCCAAATACTGCGCCCTCACGAAGATGCCGCCTCTGTCATGAGACTGGTCATAACCAACGTCGATGCCCGCAACGGTTTCCTCCTCCCAATCAAATGATGGGTAATGATCCAAACATTGATGATTAGACACATTAATTAATTGAAGCTTTTATTTTAATAACATGTATTATGTTATTTAACGCTTACTTGTTTATGTTGATTTAATCTTCATCAGAGTACAATGAAACTTATATTATTTTTTGTTTAATGACGTCTTGCAAGTATTTTATTAATTAGAACACATGTAGCATGTAAATGTGCATTTATTTATTTAGCATATGTTTAAATTTTGAGAACTCAAACTTTTATAATGACACAAGTTTCCTCAGTTATATGACACATTATTTAGCATATGCAGGCAATAATATACACTAGGTCTAAATTGGTAAAAGAAATTGATTTCGTGATTCAGGTTGATCGGTTTTTCAGGTTGCTCGGTTTTTCAGGTTGATCGGTTTTTCATTATTAATAAAAAACCGAAATCGGTTTTTAATAGGTCATAAAACCGACATTGCTTAATCTGCCATATGCACGTCTGATCGGTTTTTTAGTAAACGGAGAAACCGATTTCGGTTTTTTAGGCCACTTAAAAAACCGATCTTCGTCTTTCTTGAGTTCATCCCCTTCTGATGGCTCTTGGTGGGCAACAAATGACCCCGACTTACTTAAATTTAAACAATTAAAGTAAAATTGGGTAAATAACTTACGTAATGACTATGTATGGTGAAGTTGAAGTTAAACCTGGTATTCGGTGATAACATTTTCACATTGTACAAATCTTAATGTAGATTCATCTAACCATGTATTATTGTTATATTAGTCCATACTAATATAATTCAATGGTTATATTAATTCTATGGTTTTTAGTGTATTTTGATCACTGAGAATCTAACATTTGAAGGGAAAATGGGTCAAAATCTCTCAAAATGCCATGATCGGTTTTCCATATTGGTTAAGAAACCGCAATCGGTTTTCCATTAACCTTAAAAACCGAACACTAATTTTTCCCACCTTTTTCGTCGGATCGGTTTTTCATGCTAATGAGAAACCGATTTCGGTTTTTGCACACCACTGAAAAACCGATCAGACGATTATTTCTCCTTTTTGGATATTATTGAATAATACTATATATTCATTCATTATATATCGATATCTTAGATGATCCAAACGTATATGTGGCTTCCATTTTTATTTATATAATATTGATAGAATGGCATAATTTTATATAGAATCGGTAGAGTCGCACAAATAATGTATATAAACCTTCATTCTTTTACTTTAGGAAAAAAAAAAACCTATTAATTAAATTTGAAAAAACCTATTAATTAAATTTGATCTAGGCTATTTATATACATTATTTGTGCGACTCTACCGATTTTATTCACTGTTATTATTATATATTATCAGAACCTGAAATTGTAAATTAGACTTTAAGTTATTAGAACCTTAAGTTCTGGATTTCAATTAATATAACTTGAAGTTCTAAACTTTAATTTATTAGAATCAGAAGTTCTAAATTTTCAATTTAATTAGAACCAAAAGTTATATATTCTAAAAATTTGTTTAGGGCCAAAAGTTCTACACTTCCCATTTAATTACAATCAGAAATTCTATAAGTAATTAAAATGATTGGTGTGATTTAGAAAAGAATTCCAATCTCAATTACACCAAAACCTGAAATATAACCTTACTATAAAATTTAGATATGTACTTATGAAATACAATCACATCATAGCTTGAAAACAATTAAAAAAAATTATAACGTGATTTCATTGATTATAGATCGTTACATATTTTATTTGGAGTTCATTGATATTAACACAAATAAAAGGTAAAATGTGTATATATAATTTATTTAATTAGAAAATAAATAAAAAGGTAAATAAAAATATTAGAAAATGCTCCCATTTAATTAATAAAATTAATAACAATTACTTATATAAATGAATGAATAATTAATAAAAATAAATACAATTACTTATATACAACCTCTCCATTATTTATTACTTGTATTATATGAACATTTATTCATAAAATGTATAACTATTTATTAATTGTTATTTATGTTGCTCAAATAAATAACTTATAATTTAGAGATAACTTAGGCTAGAGGCTTATAGAGATATAGAGATTGAAGGTTCATTCTGATCAATCAAGATCAATCATTATTTATTACTTGTATTATATGAACATTTATGAATATAATTGGAACCGGCGGTAAAATGTATAACTTTTTTGTTTTTTTAATTTGAAGGACAATGTATCACTATTTATGTTTGGAAAGGATATGACATTGTTATTTTGTTTTATAATAAGTAAAGCAAAATTAGGAAGATTTATTTGAAGAGTTTTTCTTTCTTCTTTTCTTAAGTTTTTTTTTTTTTTTTTTTTGAAAGCTCCTTTTTTAAGGTGTTATTTTTTTATTTTTAATTTTTTGGTGAACACCTCTTTTTTTAAGTTTTTGAATAAAATTTTGCATTTGTGTGTTGCAATTTAGTGGAACATTAGGAATTTGTAAAAATATTAGAAAATGCTCCCATTTAATTAAAAAAATAAATACAATTACTTATATAAATGAATGAATAATTCATAAAAATAAATACAATTACTTATATACAACCTCTCCATCAGAGTCAACAGACCATTTTCCAAATTTATTTACTTTATACAATGGTGTCGAAAAGGTATACAGATCCCTTGCAATCTCTGCCCTCAGTGCAATGACATCTGCAACCTGATCCGGTCGTCTTGATTTCCATGTAGTCTCGTTTGATTGTAACAAATCACGTATGTACATGACCACATATGCTCCACAGCTCGTCCTGTATTAAAAACAAATTAATTAAATGATGTTATCATACCATTAAATATAATATAAAATAAAAATATATATATTATATCTATAAATATTAAATTTTCATTAAGTTACAAATTTACTCACCCATCGGGTTGCTGGGGCACAACCGATCTATCAAGACGTTCAACTGTCCATCGCTCATCCACAAGTGGCATCTCTATCTGGGTCCTCTCATAAAATCCCACGAACCGCAATAAAATGGGCATCAAACACACCAACGGCTCAAGTGGCGCAATGCGGAAAGCTAATTCAGTATGTGCAAGAGAATCATATATTAATATCTTCTTCTGTCTCAAGCACACCTGACAAAGGACCCAGTGATTTTGATCTAGGCTACATGGCAGCAACACCTGCAATTTTATGACGTCAGTGATATAAGACTAATTTAAATATTTAAATGATCAAAAAATAACTGATAATTTTTCATACAACACTCACACTTTCAACTTCCCACCACGGTACTGATGAGTCTAACTTGCCAGAACCGAATGCTAGCCACTCTGAGGGTACATCAGTTGTAACCGGATCAAATGTTTTTCCTTTGAGGACGTATTGCTCTCTATAGTATAATGTCATCAATGCCTGCAAGATAAAAAATTAAACATGTTATCACACTTAAGGGACATATGACTCTAAATTGTAACGACATAACTTATTAAAATGTAAACACTCACAAATAAAGAGCTCCCATGAACCGCATATCTAGTGTCCTCAACCTCATTCCACTTCTTTCGTAAACAGTACAAATAAGAATCGATGTGCTCAGAAGTGAACCATCTGTTCTCATCCTCAATGGTTCGCAATGTGTCTGGTATCACGCACCACTAACAACGCTCAACTGCACGCCTAAAATAAAAGAAAAAAAAAAGGTTAAATATTTTTTAATAGTAACCAACATAAAGGTATAAAACTACTTATTATCAAAACCTGAGATCCAATGACGTAGAAGAAGCTTTGTATTCATTGTAGACAACCTCTACGGGGTCTACAGACTCTGCCACCTCCTCAACCTGCTTTTGGGGCACCTTCTTTTTCTTTTTTGGCGGTCCAGGATCAGTGTATGGTATCCGCAGAGATGCCGCTGGCTTCATCTTTCGTTTGCGCCGCTCCTGGATGACCTCATCATGCAACTGTAAGGAAATCAAAACTATCAATTAAAATAAACATTTAGAATTATAAATCAAACTGTAACACAATTGAAATACTATACGTACCTGGTCATCACCACGTTCATCCTCCTGATGGACCTCCTGCTCCTCCTGATGGATGGCTGTCTCGTCTCTATGGATAGGCGACTGATGGACTACCTCATCATGATGGCCAGGTGACTGATGGACCCCCTCGTCCTCATGTGGTGGTGATGGTGGGCTATAGATATGGTCAGGTGACTGATGGACCCCCTCGTCCTCATGTGGTGGTGGTGGGGGTGGGGGGGGTGGGGGGGGTGGTGGTGGTGGGCTATAGATATGGTCATCAGGGACAATGCTCCCATCATCATCATCATCATCATCATGATCATCATCATCATCATCGTCGTCGTCGTCGTCGTCGTCATCCATAGAAATCTTTAAATATTCTTCCACCCGTCTCAGCCTTCTATCCATCTTACTTTCTTGTAGGTTGCTTTCTGTAAACCCACAAGGTACTCAAACAACTGCATCACCTGCATAAATAAGTCATTTTACACAATGTACACAATTGAAAAAAAAAATTTCGACAAAGTCTCCCCTGTTTTTTGACTATCCAGGGAAATATAACCTGCATATTTAAAATTACACTTCATCTATCATGTTTAGAGACTCCGTCTCTCTATCCCACTTCATATGATTATACAACATATCCACAACTTTTCCATTTACTCAAATGCACATTCACTTAACAATGAAATAAAATAAAACGATTAAGATTCGTACCTCAGAATGTACTGTAGGTACATCGTGCACCTTTTTTGCTCGTAACTCCGTAAAGCTATCCTCTGATTCAGGCTGTGCACTTGGGATGTCTTCATGCTGCTCCTCATCATCCCTTACATCATCATCATCATCACGTGCATCATCATCATCACCACGTGCATCATCATCATCATCATCATCATCCTCCTCACTCCCTCCGCCACCCAAATGCTTCGGATTGAATGATCTCCAATAATCCGTCTCCTTTTCGGCATCAGTAGGCTCAAGGGTTTGTGCAATACCAATTATCTGCAATATACATATATAAATGGTTAGTTATATTATTATTAATGATGGTTAAAACAAAAAAAATGAAGGAAACCATTTTCAATTACTTTCACCACTTACAGGGGGAAAATCATTCAGGTTGGTTATGCCTTTTGGGGTCCTCTTCAATGTCCGTCTCCTACACCTTGGCAGTTCATTTTGCAAGGATTGATTCTCTTTCGCTATCTTCTCTCGTAAGACCGGGAATATTTCCACCAACCACCACTATAATTTGATTAAACAAATAACAAACATATAGTTAGTGTATATATATATAAAATAAAATAAAATTCTATATATCAACCAATTAAAAGCAAACTATTATTAATTATTTACCATATTAAGTATACCTGAAATGCCGGAATATAACCATAAAGATTAATGGTCTTCGGTGGGTTTTTCACCCGTTCTTCATTAATCGCCAAATGGAGACAATGGATCAGCGTACTATAGCTCAATGTACCCCAAGGGAACGAGTTCCATAACTCCGCATTCTCTATCATCACCCACATAAAATGACCAATGCTAGCTCTGTCATCCTGCCCCATGAAGAGATTGAAAGCGATCCCTACATTTGCTAACTTCAAAAGATCCTCATCATTTAAAACATTTTCACCCGCACGCCCCTGACATCCTGTATGGCTCCTTGCCTCAACAAAGGTGGCTAGACTGGGGACACTCGGCGACACTCCATCAAACAATCGCCATAGGATGCTCTTTACATCATTTTGCACCGTATTGAAGATTTCTTGATCTACACCCCCAAAAGGAAGTCCTGTCACCAATAAAAACTCCTGTTTCCCAAACCTATATGTTCTTCCCCCGATTTCAAACCACATTTCATCACGGCGCCCACCGGGGACCTCCACCTTTCTAACAAGAAACCATAATATCACTGAAGCAGCTGTTGTATTGTTGCTGCTTATCTCTAAAATATGTCCGAATGGGCACTCTCTTATGAACCAGTCGTATAAGCCTCGTCTAGTAATCACCGCAATGATTTTACCAAGCCATTTGTGCCCAATATGTGTATTCCCGCTCGAATTCTTGCTAATTGTTTGTGAACTGTATTTGTACTTGAAATCCATCTGTAGAAAACAACCAAAAACAGCAAATGATTAGTATAGTATTCAAATATGAACAAAGAAAATCGGTTTTTAACTATGGATGGAAAACCGATCCATGATATTGATCGGTTTTTCACCAGGGCTGGAAAACCAATCAATGATATTGATCGGTTTTTCACCAGGGATGGAAAACCGATCAATGATATTGATCATTGATCGGTTTTCCAGCCCAGTGTGAAACACTGATCAATATCATTGATCGGTTTTTCACCAAAACCGATAAATGATAGAAAACAACCAGAAACTGCAACTGACTAGCATAGTATTCAAATGTGAACAACTAAAATCGGTTTTTAACTATGGCTGGAAAACCGATCAATGACATTGATCGGTTTTTCACCAGATCTGGAAAACCGATCAACGATGTTGATCGGTTTTCCAGCCCTGGTGAAAAACCGATCAATGATATTGATTGGTTATTCACTTCGGTTTTTCACAGTACAGAAGAGAAAAACCGATCAACCTGTTGAAACCGAAGTGAAAAACCGAAGTGCAAAACCCCGAAGTCGAAAACCGAAGTTAACAACCGATTGTGGATTTGAAAAACCGAAGTTAACAACCGATTGTGAAAAACCGATTTGAAAAACCGAAGTTAACAACCGATTGTGAAAAACCGATTTGAAAAACCGATTGTCAACAACCGATTTCAAAAACCGATTTGAAAAACCGATTGTCAACAACCGATTTCAAAAACCGATTGTGAAAAACCGATTGTGACAAACCGATTTCAAAAATACGAACGCCGACGATGATCGCAGCGTCATAACAACACAAATCTAACCTATTTCAACACAAAAACAACACAATTCTAACCTATTCTAATCTAATCATCATAACCTAACACAAATCCAACACAATTTAATCATCATAACACAAAACATCTCAAATTTGCAAAACGAAATTAAAAAGTCCCTAACATGGTAGATTCGAGTACCTTGCCAAACTTGAGAGGGTCGCCGGCGGTCGAAGATGGTCTGCCAATGTCGAAAACGGCGAGAGAATGGCCGGAAACTGTCGAACGGCTGGTCGGGTCGTGCAAGGGGTGATCGGGTACGGGTCGCACAGTGTGGGTCGAGTTTTTGAATGGGAAACCGGTGATGAAAATGACTTTTCACCGATTTCTTACAAATATATATAGGATGGGCTGTTTTGTAATTACATATTTTGGTTTTTTTAATTTTTTTGAAAATTAAGGGCTTATAGGTAAATATATGTAAGGGCATTATGGGTATTTTGGGTATATAATGAAATTAATTTGTTTGAGGGGTTAAATTTAATTTGTTTAAAAATATTGGGTAAAAACAAAAATGGTCATTTTGAAATGGGTATTTTTCGTAATTTTCGCCATTTTTTGGTGAGCCAAAAATCAAACGGAGCAACGACAATTCGAACAGATGCAGGTCCCATTATGAGTGTGGCCTCAAAGAGACACATCACCAGGATTTTGTTCTTTGAAGAATGAGGATATTTCTCTAGGAAAAAGAATGTTCAAGAGCCATATCGCTAGGAGGATATTCCACGAGGAACAGATATATTTCTCTAGGAAGAAGAATCTCTAGAAGACACACCATAGGATATCAATTCGGAAAAAAGAATCTCCAAAAAATACATCACTAGGAGGATGTTTCATGAAGAGTAGGGATATTTCTCCAAGAAGAAGAATCTTCAGAAAACACACCACAGGATATTACTTTAGAAAAAAGAATCTCCAAAAAACACATCACTGGGAGGATGTTCCTTGAAGAATAAAGATATTTTTATAGAAAGAAGTAGCTACCAAAGGAACATCACCAAGAGAAGTGTCCTTAGCAATTATTATCGGAGATAATAATTGCTAGTGGACCAAGAGCAAGGATTCCTGACAGCAACACATGAACAAGCCAAGGGGACCAAAAATCCTAGTGGAAATTCCTCTTTGGAAGGACAACAAGATAATGATGGATTTGGAAAAAACAATGGACACAATGTTAAGAACCTTAGAGGTATTGTGGAGCAAGAATCACAACATTTTATCAAGAATCATAACCTTAGTAGAGCTATTGTGGAGCAAGAAGAGATTGAACCGACAGAGCAGTTCCCCAATAGAACAATTGTAGAGCAAGAAGAAATTGACCCTAACAAAACAGTGGTGGTGCGAGGAGAAATCGATCTTAGCTGTGTTTCGTAACTAGATTATATGCAGAATATCACAAAATTTTAGTGCTCTTCTCTTGAAACATAATATATATATATATATATATATATATATCTATGAAAACTCATATACTTGTGATATTTTTAGGAAACCAATTTTATCTAAAAGGTTAATAGGTCTAGTTTTCAATATAGAAAGCCATAACATCAAAATCAAAAACAACCATAACTTGTGATTTTAAGGTAGGCATTAGTCAGTCTGTATAGATCTAAAATTCATCAAACGACACTAACATTAAAAAAAATAATAATAATATACATAGAGTGTTTTTTTTCTTAACAATCTTAATAAAGAATTAATTTTTTAAGCGTTTAAATGAAATATGTAAAAGAAAAAGTACGATAATAAACCTTATAAAGTCTTCTTGATTCTTAAACTAATTTTTCTTTCTAAAACGTAATGGGCGTTTAAACAAAATAAATTTTAAAAATTTATTATGATTAGGAAACCTTATCTAATAAATTCTCATATACAGATTTTACTAAAAATATAACTCCTGTAAATTTAAATATTGTTTTTTTAAAATAAAATATCAATAATTTAGTTTTACTTAAATGTTGAGGGAACAATTTGGGTGCTACAATTCTAATATAATACTAATTAATATTTCACTTAATTCAGCAAGACAGACTATATTTACACCCATAAAAATTGTATGTTCTCTCCTTTTTGTATGTACACTCCATTAAAAGTTTTTATTGGATCACATTTTGTAAAATGCCCCCACACTTTACAAAATTTGCCTTTTATTGTAGTTTATTTTATATATTATAAACAAATAAACTCTAAAATATTTAGAAATATGTAAAAAAAAAATTAAAAGAAAATAACGTAAAAAGAGAGCAACATAAAAAAAGAGTAGCCTTGCTTTTTATCCCGCTTGCTGTGGTGGATTTAATTTAATCCACCATAACAGCAAAAAAAATAAAAAATAAAAAATAAACATAGAATTGGACTGGAAATTATCTAAACCTAGTCCAAACTCATATAACAAACAGAACATAAAAGAAATTTGGGAAGAGCGGCATCTCCACCAGATTTGGGAGGAGTCAACACAATCATTTGGTTCTCCACTAGATGGATAAAAGTATAGAAACAAGAAGAGCATGCTAAAATTTCTTGAGTTATAATAATGGAGGAGCTTTTGCAAGTAAATTCATGGTTTTATTTTTCAGTTTGAGTATGTCAATTTGGGTTTGCTTTTTGGTTTGAGTATGTCAATCGAAGAAGATTACTCTTTTTTCCTATGTATCAATTGCTTCTTACTTCTATTTCTCCTCAATTTTTTGTTGCCTTAATTTTTTGTTGTCTCCATTTACTCTATCAACGATCAAGGAGGTAGCAACTTCCTCCATCTTTAAGTTCATCCCACTTTTTTTTGTTGGTTTTATTTTTATTTTATTTTATTTGTTAGTTTAATTTAATTAACAAAATTTGAAAAAATAAACATTTAACAATAATAATTATGAAACATTTTATTTAAAGAATTAATAACTAATTTAAAGGTAATGTTGGAATTTTAAAAATAAATAAATTCGGGGTGCACATATAGTTTTAAAGGGGTGCAAATATAGCTACTTTTAACTAAGTAGGTTGAATTTCTTAAACTTAAAATGATTTGTTTATTAAACGAATGACACGACACAATATGACTAAGGGTGACTCTATTGCCATCCGTAAAATTTCCGGCAACATCCATTTACTTATTACACCCAATAGTTAGATTTACAATCATAATTTTTACTTTAAACAACCATTAAAACATCGAAAATAACCCTAACTGAACCTACATCCAATATAACTCTTTACGCCCATTATTTAAGATTAGACAGATTTTTTTTTTTTTCAATTCTTCTTCCTCTTCTGGTCTCCATTTTTTTTTTTCCCATCTTCTTTCTTCTTCTCCTTTCTCATTATTTAGGTTATTTTTATGTCACCATATCAATCTCTTTAAAATATTATGAAGCTTAAGAAATTTGTACTTTAATTTTTAGTATTGCACTTTTTGCAGTTGTTGATCTTGAATACATCTATTTTATATTTTCTCTTGAATTAGTTTTAGAATTTTTTAATATTTCATAACTAAGAGATGAATTCGACAAGTAGGGATATGATAATTGACATTATATTGAATAAGTGAATGATTTGAGCATTAGGGTTTAGAGAATTCATTCAATATGTAAACATGTAATTTGCCACTAAATGAATATCCTTTCAAACGTTATCTCGATAACTTTTAAATATTGTAGTCAATAAAAAAAAAAAAAAATTAAATGAACAACAGAAAAAACAATAAATTTAATGAAGGAGAAGATGTATAAGGAACAATATACGGTTGAGGGGTGTAAAAGGAACAGTACATGTGAAATTTTACTTCTTTTTCAACCTTTTATTTATAAGTTAAAAATAATAAGGGTGCCATGAGAAGTTTATTTATTGGGTGGCAATAGAGCCACCCTATGACTAATCCAGTTATTATAATTTATATGGGTTGCATCAAGTTTCAACCTGTTTAACCTAAATTTTGTTAATTAAATAGTTAAATTCATCCAATCTATATAGTACATTAAATTCAAATCCACTAAAATTAACTTTACTAAAAATAAATTCCACTAAATATAATAAACTCAAAGTTAGTTCAATAAATTTACTTTATAAATTCATACATAAATTACAATATAACCCTAACAATCATGTCAACTTGTTAATCGCTAAGTGAACCTACACAACCTCTTTTAGCAAATTTAACAAGTTAACCCGATTACAAATCCAAGCCCAATTAGGCCCAAACTAACCGATTATATGCTTCGAGTTCTGATCATGTTATCGTGTTGTCACTCAAATTGCCAACGCTAACAAATTATAGAATGCAATTAATTTGTTATCATGTTGTTAATTATAGAATGCAATTAATTTCTTATCGTGTTGTTAATTATAGAATGCAATTAATTTGTTAAAATATCCCCACTCTATCTTCAACTAATAGTCAAACTAATGATGTATCAATTCATAAATTGATATATATTAATGATGATTTATTTTACTTACCATATATGTCATAAAAATTTAATTACCACATCACTCGAACGCAAAATTATAAATGAGAAAACTTAATTTCGCATTTTTTACTTCCACCTAAACACCAGAAGCTGGTTGTACACAGAGAACACTGATGCTAATATCAAAGTTTAATTACATAAACTTGCTGATACGTGCAAGTGGATGGGCAAAAAGAACAACCTATGTTTAATTATTTACAAGGAGAAAAGAGAAAAATAAAAATAAAAAGAAAGCGACTTTGTTCCTGACTGGAGTAATTTGGCAAGATCATGTCATATTCCTAACCTCTTTACACCACATTCTGAGCAGAACTTGGAGGTTTCTCTAATATATGGAGCTCCACATTCATCACAAAACTTTGCAGGACCAGTTGGCTGGAATTTAAACAATGTATGGACAGATTACTACACATAAAGATATAGGAAAAAGAATATAATTCAATTATTTAAAGGGATAATCTCATGTGTCAATTGCTATAATTTCAAGGAATCTCATTTTACCTCATATCATTACTGTCATTACTAAAAGGATCGAAACGATCAAAGTATTCATATAGTTTTTCTTTTCACATTAATGGTGAATTTTTAATTTCTAACATCAACTTTAACGGTAAGAGGTTTTTTTGACATTTTTATACACTAAAGAGGGTATTTGATCTATTTTATAAATCAACAGAGAGGTATTAATGATTTTTAAAAATACTGGGGGATTTTGATATCATGTCAAGCTACAAAGGGAGAATAGGATTATCCCTTATTTAAATAATGGAATCTAAATAAAACATAAAAGCAGCCAAGCAAAGACGGTATGAACTACTAATAAAACATAAAAGCAACTATATGCCCAAGAAAGCTAACCACCTTTAAACCTTTTTTTTTTTTTTTAAACTGTTCTGAGTCTTCAAGGAAAAACTAAAAGAATTTTCAGATACTATAATTTTCATTTCCAATGGAGGTAGCTGATACCATTAAAAGTATCATTTGCCATTGAGATATTAAGAGAAAAAAAACAGCATGATAAACCCATCATGTTCTAGTCACTCACCATTACATGCAAGCGGTCTCCAACATGGCCTCCTGTGAGAGGCTGTAAGCAAGCCATGTGCTGGGAAATTGCAGGTGACTGATGAGTATGAGTAATTTCAGGCAAGTTCGAAGGTGGACCACATCGGTGACTTTGAGAGAAGTGGGCTGGATGCTGCCCTTGATGAATATGTTGTTGATGATGATTCTGGTGAATATGATGAAACTGCGGCTGATGTGAGAGTGACTGCATATGATGTTTAGAAGGAGTCTGCTGCTGAGTTTGTGGCTGTGAGGAAAAAGTTGTACATAAGTTTGATTATTATAGCAGATTATAAACATAGCAAGAAGCAACTTATCAAGAACACAGTGACAAAGCCGGATAAGAAACATAATATGTCACCAATAGTCATTTCAAATAGTTCATTGAACTCCTCAAGTGCCAAGAGTTTAGCTCTAAAGTACAGGGAGAGGAATAAACCTCCTCCAAACTCAGTTTCAGACATGCATATAATTAGATCAGGAATGCAAAACTGCAATTCACACAGTTTGTAACAGCCTAGACAACTTACATGCTTCTCTTAACAGTGAACTAATTATGTTATTTACATGTTATTATAATCACTACTCCAGCTGCATCTAGGACATGTAATTCCACATTCAACTAAATGGAACTCCGTGCAGAGAAATGAGCCTAGACATACTTCTTTCATTACTTCTATCTTGTTAACATGATTTCAGAACTTCTATGAGGCTTCCTCTAATGCGTGGTAGGAAATAACACAATTAAGGAATTATAATTCTTTATTATTAGGTTCTGAATTTATTAAGAAAACTACATTCTTTTTAATGATTTTTATGCATTTTTCATAAGAAATTACTTAAAGGTTTTTGGTCTTATGATTTTTTTGTTATAGTAAATTTAAAACTAGTTGCCTATAGATAAGCCCCCATATCATTTGCTTTGAAGACATAAGTCGACAAATGAATAAGAATTAAGTTTATCCTCCCTATTTGCTCCTCTCTCTGCTTATTTTTATAGGAAAAAAATTATAATAACATAACAAAATGATATGCACAAGTAAACAAGCAACGCAAATATGGGAAACACAACCCAAAGGACAAAATAAGAGGGAATACAAGAATCCTTACAAAGAATCCAAGATACAAAAAGAATCTCAAGCCAAGGACTTTATATCAACAATGCTTTCCAATTATGAATAATGAAAAAAAGAGAAGTATCCATCAATTCAGAACTTACAAAAGGCCATAGGGAAGCCCAAAATATGATCTTATCCATAAACCTCCTTTCACCTTTGTGATCCTCAAAATTCTTTTGTTCCTTTTAATTTTAAAAAACCCCAGACTTCCTTTACTAGGTCTGTTGTTCTCTTCTTTCTGAATTTTCTCCTCTCATTTCTCTCCTTTCTTCACTCCCTATTCTAATTTCTAACCCTACCAAGCCTCTTTCTCTCTAATTTTCTATTTCTCCTCTCCGTCCTACATCGGATGGAATCAAAATGCAATTGCATATTAAATCAGTTCTGCAGAACATCCCAAAACACCCAAGAAAATAGACACTGCAACTACCTCAAATATTTTTATAATTTTTTAAAAAAGGAATTTAAACCCAATCAAGTGATAAAATTCCTAAAATATATTATATTTTGTTCCACATAATCCTCAACCAAGCTCGCCCCATTCGAGATTAAAGGATATTGAAGATATAAAGGAAACATGATACTTGTGTTTTCAAGCAAACCAAATGATATCTTTTTTTAAGTAAACAACAAAAGATTCATCTGTGGAGTGGAACTGGAAACTGGAAACAGAGGACAAATGATATTATTTCCTTAACATGATAACTAGAAGATTTCATAACAACCAAAATAGGACTTGACAGTTAAAGCCATGATAAACAAAAGAGGAGCAAAGAATATTCAGATCTCGCCAATGATAATAAAAAATTGACCATCAGAAGAAATAAGCCAAAGAAAAGCAAAATTTGAAAGATACCATGAAATCTCACTGAATGTTGTACACACGGAATAGTTTTTTGCACATGCATCAGGGAAATGGATGAATAGAAAACATGAGAAAAGAGTGAACAAACAACAAAAGAGACGTAAACAAACATCAGTCCTATTTTGTGAATAATGTAAATAATTTTTTTTCTTTTCTAAAGCAGGTCAAGATGTTTTGTATTACTAATACAACCAGTTCATTTAGGTTGAAATTTTGCCTAACAAATAACTCACAGAGCATGCACCTATGTGCCATCTAATATCAATAAATACTCATTGAAAGATTAGTGGGCCTGAACCCAATTGGCAGCTGGACAAATTATCTAAACAACCACACTAAAAGGGGTGTAAATGGAGTTTGATTAAAAAGTTCCTATCGAGCTAAACCTTCCACTAATCCAAAGAGTACCTAGAGGAGTCAAAGAGAGTAAAAATTACCAAAAACATTCTAGACAAAGTAGTCGGCAGGTAAACCATCAATTAATAAATAAAGTGTTGAGCATATATTGTTATATATTTATAACCCTTAAATTTAGATCACCCGTCATTTAATTTCCTAATATCATGTTAGTTTGTTTTGTTTTGATGAGACAAGAAAATATTGCTTTAATATGTTAAGGAATGCTTTTTAATTCAATTTCAAGGATGTGTTACAGCAGCAAGGAAAGAATTTCTGAAGCTTCAAATCATAGTGTGATGGCACGGATTTGAAGTTCACAAATATTACTTAATGGCTCCATACCTATTTATGCTGAGTTTGTTGAATAACATCACAATTCACAAGAGCATAAGTCACACAATTTCCAAGCAATTCTAGCCAGTTGATTTAAGGTTTGTTCAAGAAAAGATACTGTAGAAAAAGAGAACAACTTTTATATGGAAAGTGATCAATCAAAGACTCACATCAGAGCAACATCCATCACCAGCTTTACTATAAAAATGTGAACTTTATATTAGAACAAATTGCTGGGAATGGCTGTAAAAACAGCATTGGAAAAACCAAATAAAGGGCAAATGGATGATAATGCAACCTTCAAGAAGAAAACAAGAACTTTAGTCATCTTAACCATTGCGAGTACCTTTCAGCCTGTGTTTTATTTTCATTTAAGTATTTTTATTTTCCATATACTATGAGTTTAGATGATATGATACTCCTTTGCTATAGTAATTTTATGGTTGTTTATTGTCGATTCCCATTTATTTGAAGTTCCTAGACATTAAAAGATTATAAATTATTTCGTTTAGTTGCTTAAAAGATTATAAATTATTTTGTTCAAGTAGCTTTTTTTCACCATTACAATCATGTAGTTCTTATACTTCATAACTTAAATGATAAGGAATAAAATGCTGAGAGATTTGTGCAGAAATAAACAAATCCAACAAATGAAATATAAATGGTACATGTGGATCCCACTGGAAATCTTTGTGAATTTAAAATCCATGTCATAAAACCATGATTTGTTGTAACACATTTTAAAATTAATTTGAAAGGCAACTCTCTTCTTTCACATTGAGCATTCCAGATTCATCAAAATAAAAAAAACTAAAATGATTTTAATAAATAAAACGACTACTAAATCTAATTATTAGGATTATAATACATAACAGATTATGATGATCAAAACAATTATAATATCTAGAAAATACACACCAAAACCAAGACATGAAAAGCCAAAATTGTAATGCTCGAGGTACAACTCATGTATAGACTATAGACCATAAATGCAATTCAAGAGCAGGAAAAATAAAGCAAAAGATTATCAATTTATATCACAAATTATTCCAAAGGCAGTATCACCAGAGGGACTATGGCAAAAGCAAAAACCCAAAGTACTGATAATTGAACCACTTGCGTAATATTTTATGAGAGAGCTACCTAAATCATATTTTAAAAAATTATGAAATGAATTTTCTTCTCAGTTAAGTACTCTTGGACTTCTGAAGTTGCTTCAAGCCCATACAGATTTGGAAGTAGTATAAGACTCAAAGCATGTACTATCCTTATTAGAAGACATGGTATACTTGTAACAACATAATACTAGTCAAAAGCAGCTCTTACTTCGCTTAAGGAGCGATAACCTTGTGCCGTAGCCATTGTTGAAGTATTATCTGTGCCAGGAAATGCCTGAAAAATAGACATAAATATAAAAAGCAACACTATTATCAGCTTTAGTTAGTAAAGCTTACAATAGGATATCTTTGGGTATTCATTGAGATTATTTTCTGAGAAAACAAAGTCATTCATCAATTAGAAAGTCATACGAAGTGAACAAGCCGTCTGTATTATCTAACATTACAGCACTGTTATGTTTCATACATTGAAAAACACATGTGAAGGTCCCTATGTGAATTTTATAATCGACACCATATTAGTGAAAGCCTGGAATAATATCATTTAAGCAATCATAAAGTTTTCTATAATTTCTGAGATATTCTTCTCAAGAAACATAAAGACATAAACATATAATCTCAAATGAAGCAGATAATACTTGCACGACAAGAAGTTGAGCTTACAGGCAAACCAGGAATGTTAGACACGGAGTTTGATGTAACACGCCTGTACTTGTGTCTTGGAGAATAGAACTTATAGTCTTGAGCCGAGATGGCTACTTCATTCCGACCTGTCAATCGTTTAAACCTGTACTAACAATATGTAACTAGTCAAGCAGAAGTAGCCATGCAGCAGACTTAAATTCAGAGTAGCTCACCACTGGTACTTAAACAATACAGTAGTGATCAATATACAATTTACACAGTTAAAAACAAGTCCCTAATAATCTACCAAATCGGCTTTTTCAAGAGTGAAAAATCAGGGCAAACGTAGGCTTCCACTTTTTTTTTGGTCAGAGAGGCACAAAATGTGACTGTTTTCAAAGTTTATCTTGTTTGCAAAGGAAAAATATACAATGGTAAATTAAAGAAATTCTCAGAAACTCACTTTTCATTGGCACAATTAAAAATATAATACTATGATAGAGATGCAGCAAAAGGCGATAGATTTATCTAAATAAAGTCTTTGCTTTGTCATACCTAAAAAACTACTTTTTTCAATAAAAGATCATTTCAAATATATGCCAATTCCCCTATTTGAGCTCCAGTTATAGCTTGAGAAAGCCACCATTATGTTCTTTCATTAATGCACTTTGCTCACACAATGAAATGCAAGAACCTAATAATGGTATTCAGACGGCACTATTCAGAAATGATCAGTACCCTACATAGTTTCAAAACGATATTTTGATAAACATGAAATTTAAACAATGAAAAGCCTTGTTGCAGGAGGAACATAAAAACAATTACCACTCAGCATCTTCAATAGGCATATTATTTGGTTTCTCAACAATATCCAAACCATTGACCACGACAAACCGAACTCGCTTCTCTTCCTGTATTACTAATTCTGGAAATCTCGTCCTTGTTTCAACAGAAGTAGCCAATTCTCTTCGTTTGTACACACAAGAACCTATAACAAAAAGACATGATGAGCAAACACATAAAGACTGAATGAACATTGCTGTCAGTTACCATCAGACCCCAAACCTTAACCCGATAGAAAATGACCAAACTAAAGCATTTAAGACCTGAGATTACAATACGTTCACAGTTGCAAAACAGGAAAAAAAAAAAAAAGTTGAAACGAGTAATAAGAAGCAATGAATACCTTTCTTAGGAAATTTCTTAGCCAAGTATCTGTACAAACCACCAGCAGCTTCAAGAGCTACACCAATGGTTTTCTCACGAATTCCATTCAAGGAAGTAAGCCTCAAATTGACATCATTAACTAAGCTTTCATACATGTTAGCGACATACATCAAGGGCAAAGCGAACCTGGAGTCTCCTTCATACTGAGCATCATCTCTCATCTTCCTCTTTGTCAACTTATCACAAGCATACTCCGTCCCGCTGTCAGCAACTTCAATCTCATGATGACTAATAAAATAATCCACAACAATCTGCAGGAACCTCGCCCTCGCCGATTCAATAGGGGAGACATCTGCTTCAAGTTGAAACAAGTCAATCAAATATGAGAGATCGAATAATGAGCAAGCAAGTGTAACGGAATCTGAAGCGCACGAGCAGTACCATCAATCGTCAAAATCTCATAGGAAGCAGCCGGCCTGGAAGGCGGAGTAGTGTTGTCTAGGGTAGACTGATCCTCTTCCTCCACTCCAACACCGTCAAGCGGCAGAGAGTTTCTGTAGGATTCATGCATGCAATCCGGCACCGGGTGGTGGTGGTGGTCGCGATCGACGACGTCGGCACGAGACTCGACGGTGTTGAGGTCATGTAAAGAGGCGGCACCGATGAAGGAATTCGCGGATCTCAAGTTGTACTGCTGCTGCTGCTGCTGCAGCCTAGACCCCATTCATCACCTAAACACACATTTTGCGTCAATCTTGGATTTGTCTTCGATATTATATAAATTAACGGCTATACAGACTGAAACCCAGAGACTCAGACCATACCTGACACTGCCTCCGAGCCTAACTCCGAACTCAACACCACCTCCCAACAACTTTTTTTTTTTTTTTAGCCTTTTATTTTATTATTATTTTATATATATTTTTTTAAGTTGACTCCCAATGAATTTGATCCGAAACGGATTTTGGAATCATCCCTTGTTCATATAAGTGTTATTTTTAATTAACTTTTTTTTTTTTGCTTATTTATTTGGTATTGTTTTTATTATTCATTTTGAAATATTATATTATTTGGTGTAGTCAAAAATGTGGAGAAGAGTGTCAATCATTGTTTCATGAAGCAACTTAGGGGAGTATTCAATTGAGAATTTATTAAAATTTAAAAGGTTTTAAAAGTTTAGATATATTCAATCTAGATTTATATAGAATCTATTAAAGTTTAAGTGTATTTAATTCAGATTTGTATAGAATCCAATAAAGTCAAAATGTATCCAATAAAATGTAAATGTATTAAATGAATTTCATTAAATTCTGGATGTATTCAATTTAGATTTGTATAAGATTATTAACATCTAAATGTATTTAATTCAGAATTGTATATAATCCAATGATATCTAGATGTATTTAAAAAGTCATTGATTTCATAGATTTGTGTATAATCCAATGACATTTAGATGTAAAATCTATGAATTCTATCAAAATCTATTATAAAAAAATATTCATCAGACTCTAATAATTTTTAAATTGAATGCCCTCTTTAATTGGGGGAGCGTTTGAAATTGTTGTAGCTTGATAAATAATTGTTTATTACATAAGTTTGGACAAAATAAAATGCTTGGTCAACTTTATAAAATTTGTTTTATTTTATAATTTATTTCTCCTCTATTCAACTTTGGAGACATTTATTGGGTTTGAATTACTTTCCAATTTGATCATCGTGCCTATCAAACTATTTTAAAAACTAAAAATATTAAAGCATAATATAAAAGTAAAACACTTTTATTTAAAAAAACAACTATGCTATAAAAATATTAAAGCATAGTTCTTGGCCACTCTTGATACATATGGTAATTCCATCCACTAACCCACGAATATTTGGATTCTCACCCACAATAGCTAGGTGTGGATTTTGTTGAATGGATTCGTGGGAGAGTGTGGATTTGAAATTCCACACCTAAAGTGCGTTCAAGTTCGAGCCTCACTTGCACCTACAAGATTAACAAAAAATGCATTATTAATTTTCTTTTAAGGGAAAATTGCACAAACCTTCCCTGAGGTGCGGCGAAATTGCATAAATGATAATATTTGGGTAACTCACACTCTCACTACCTAAAGTTCCAAAAACTCAGCACAAATATCTCCTACTGTCAATCAACCACTAGTCAACTATCGTTAAATCAATATTATGAAAGGTAAAATGGTCAATTCACAACTAATAAATATTTTAATTAAAAATAAATATTTTTAATTACTAAAATAACAATATAATATTTTTTTAAAAAAAACTCCTTCATCTTCTACTTCTCATCATCTTCCTTATCTCCAATTTCATCTTCTAGATTCATTAAAATCATCATAACTATCATTTTCATCAAACCAATATCACCCACATTAAATACAACATAAAACCAAACATCTTCCAAATAAAAAAAAAAAAAAAATCAAAGCTTATTCAATTTAAAAAGAAAACTAGACACCGATCAGCCTCTACCGTCAGAAACCACATCGTCGAAGACTGGTTTGTAACGATGGAGACCCTCTAATCTCTATCGCTGGAGACCAGATCTGGTCTCCAATGATAGAGACCAATATTGGAGACTAGGTTTCAGTCTCCATGAGAGACCCCATGGAGACCAATTTTTTAATTTTATTTTTTATTTTTAATTTTGTTTTTGTTTTTTAGGGTCTCCTATGGAGACTAGTTTTTTTTTTTTTAAATTTAAATTTATTTTTGTTTTTTAATTAAATTAAAAATATTTTTTTGACATATTAAATTAAAATTTTATAAATATATAATTATATTAATTTTCTTAATTTTTTATTAAATTAAAAAATATATTATATTAATTTTAAATTTATAAAAAATAAAATCTTTACTTTAAATTTGACTTGAAGGGTATTTTAGTCTTTTGCATCTTTGACCGTTAATCATGAGAATTTAACCGTAGTTGACTGCTAATGTGAGAGATTTGTATTGAGTTTTTAAAACCTCAGGGGAGGTCAATGCAAGTTATCTAAACATCATCATTTTTGCATAATTTCGCCGAACCTCAGGTGAGGTTTGTGCAATTTCCCTTTTCTTTTATATGTTATGTTGTTTAAGGTTAATTTGTGTTACGTATTTGGCTATTTGATTTAACATATTTTGTATTTTATTTGTATTTAAGGAATTTATATATTTTTTATTTTTTATGTTAGATGTTAAAACTTAATATTTAGGTGGGAACATTAAGTTTAATTCTATTTTGTGATTGATGTTGTTGATAGGATCCGCAAATCATATCATTTTGTAGTTATTAGGTGATATGGGAAAAAATTATATGCAAATTGATATAAAAAATTTCAAGTAAAAATTATACGGGTTCGTAGGTGAGGTTTGGGTCTGAACCCCAAATCAGCACCCAATTGAGAGCATCTACAAATATTTTTCATAGGTACAGCTACGGGTTAGACCAAACCCACCGAAGGTCAACTCATTTGTCATCCCTAAGGTTACATTTGCCGTGTGGGATTATAATGAATTGGATTTAATTGGATTAGATTGAAATGGAACATAATGGAATGGATTGAATTAAATAATTACTGTTCTATGTTTGGTAGAACTTGCGATTGAATTAAAATTATATCATATCATATTTAGTGTAGGTTAAGACTTGATTGGAATAAAATTAATTTAAAGTTTTTATTTTATAAAAAATCTTAAAAAAAAAAAAAAACCAATCATAGTTCATTATGAACTCATTGTCTTCAACATCATCAACTCACAGTTCATTAATATTATCAATCAAATTAATCAACATCATCATCTCCCACAACAATAAAATCATCAACAATATCAAAACATCAAAACATGAACAAAATAAATAAATAAATAAGAACAGAGGGTTCTGATCAAACCCTGAACCAGATGGTTTTGGGTTCATTCCCAAAACCGGATACTTAAACTAAGAAGGAAAAAAATAAGATATAAAGCAGAGAGTGTTGTAGGTTCTATGGATGTATGATGAGAGAATAAGGGAATGGGAGAGAAAGAAAGATAGATGGTGGTGTGAGAGAAGAGAAAGAAGATAAGAAATGAAAAATAAGAAATTTCATTCTCACCAAAACCTATCATTTTAGATGGTAATGAGAATTTCCAAAAGATTGGGAAATGAGAAAGTTTAGGATTCTTTGAATTCCAAACCTATTGCTTTCCAGTTGGTCTCCAAACATGACATTGAAGAAGTTTAAGATTTTTAAATCTCAAACCCACTCTCATTCCTACATGTCAAACATACCCTGACTGTTGCCCTCACCATTCATCATCAAACCCTTCTTTGGCAGCATTTGAAAAGTTAGAAGATAGGGGCTCCTCCATCAATAAAGGTAATAGTCACCTCCTTTATCATTGGACATTAAAGGAGTCAGTCGTTTCCTCATCTGACATTGAAAGAAGGCATCATGTGCTTCTTTACTGACACCTATGGAGGAGGATAATAATGGCACCAATTCCAAGTTTTTACCTGGAGTTTGTGCCACTCTTCAAAGGCACACTCCGACTTACTACCAACTCCAAGTTTATAAGAAAAGGACTTCGGTCTAGTGGTAAAGACCACAAGCTTGCTCACATTATAGCTCCAAAAGGGATTGTTGGTTCTACTTGCCATAAGTCCCACAATTGTGGGCAATTTTCCCCCACCCTATATGAGTTATCCTTTCCCATCTTTTGAGAGGTGATCTCTGAACTGCATTACAAAGTCCTATTTTAATTGATCCCAATAAAACCCTGAACAAGGTATCAGTACTCACAAAATAAATAAATAAAATCCAAGTTTCTACTTAGGGTAGTAAGTCATTTGTGTGCTTCTCCGTCATCAAGTAAGTTGGCGCAAGTCTTGCGCCAACTTTATTTGCTTCTCCAGGTAAATTTGCGCCAAACTTTGCTCCACTTCGGCATTTACACATGCACTTCGACACATTTCATATATTTAAACAAAAGTCATTCTTGAGAAGATAGAACTTCGCTTCACTTTGGCACTTATAAACGAACTTCGACACATTTCATATATTTAAACAAAAGTCATTCTCGAGAAGATAAATGAAAATAACCAAACAAGGACCAACACATACAACAATGAGATTTGGTCAAGGTCGACCCGTGATTTTTTCCGTTTGGGTTTTCCATGCAAAAATCCCTTGTGTCATTATTTCCTACCTTATCACCTTAATTGTATCAATTACTTAATAACTTGACATTGTTATATTTGACATTGTTATATATGTTTACCTTGTGTTATTAAGCATTATATGTGATTCAACTTCTTCGAATTTGTCCCTTACATTGTTTAATCATTGAGGTGTATGTACGTGTTTATCCAGTCGAATTGTCTTGATCAAGTTTTATCAAACCATTTGTGAAAATTAGATTAACTATTGTGGCTAGGTTCTGTGACAAAGTGTGGAGTGGACCTTTTATCAAAGGATTGATGTTATTATTTTTTCAATCCAACCCAACAAAAAATTTTTAAAACCTATTAGGCTAGTTGAATTGTCTTGGTCAAGTTTTAAAAACCTTTTGTGAAAATTAGATTAACTATTGTGGTTAAGTTTTGTGGCAAAGTGTGGAGTGCACCAGGTTCATGTTCCACCCCTCCTCTTCCTGCCCACCAAGATCTGGAGACTAGTTGGATCTTCATCTCTGTCATATGTCTTTGTATTATAAAACTCTACTTTATTTCTCAAACTCTATATTATAAATTATTATTATTAACAAAAGTACTTTAAGTTTTTAATTGACTCTTTCAGAAAAAAAAAAATTCAAAATCAATTAGTATAAAGATTTTATTAAATTGTTCATTTTGTAAAATTCGACTCTAAAAAGATATACTCCTAAAAATTAAACCATACCAACAACCTTTCTTGGTATTCTATAAGATTAATAAACTTACATCTAAATGATATTGTGTATGAATTATCAATACCATATAAATTATGAAACAATATAATAACTAATGTGGCATTGATAACTCATATAAATTAAATTGTCCAAAATTTCTATCCAAATAATATAATATATTAGTTATCAACATTATATACATCACGAGATTATATAATAATTAATTTAGTGTTGATAACTTACACGGTATCATTTTAACATAAATTTAGATAAAATTTCCGAATAATCTAACATTATATTAGTATGTTAATTTCAGAAATTTTCCCTTTTTCTTTTTTCCTTTTTTTTTTAAGGAAAAAATATATATATATTCAATACACTAGGTGCTAAAATCATATTATTTAATATTGAAATACATTTATTAGTTATATTCATATATCCCAGACATGAAATTGATTAAGATGCAGGCTTTTCTCATGCAGATGTGAGATATGAAATTGATTAAGATTTAGGATGCATCACACATGGTACATTCAAACTTTTCTCATGCAAAATGTACAACCGAAGAACACTAACGAGCAACATGGTTGCGAGTTTGCGACTCTCATTTAACACATATAGTTCGTTCTCAACAATCCGATAAAGTCCTCACCAACACATGAAGACACCAAATTTTATGAACAGGAATTCGTAGAATATATTAGCCAGTTATGCCATGTACCATAGGATCAGTTTGCTTCAATTTGGGTTGATGCCGATCGTCTAAAGCCAGGATTGATACATGGAGCATATGAAAAACAGGAGCAGAGTCCAAAAAGCTGATGCATAAGAGGAACAAACTAGTAGCAAGATGAAAATAGTCCTGAGACATGAACATCGTCTTCAAGTTTTGAAACTCACTGAAAAAATACTTCAGTGTGTGTCGGAAACTATGGAGGAATTCTATAGCTTTGCAACATCAAAATGAATCCCTCAATAGGCCTTAGAAACAGTTTCAAAAGACCATCACGTATATAAACTTTGAACCTCGCACGTTAGAGGAATATGTGCATAAATAGAATATGCAAATAGTGTTTTCACTGACTCTCATTGATTATCTTAATTAGAAACAAAGGTTTCTTTTAGTGAAAGGAAATGAAACTTGAGTACATTAAACAGAAATTAGTACAAAGGTGAAAAATTATGTCTACAGAGACTAACATAAAGAATCTTATGTGGACTGTCAACAAGTGTACAAGAGGACAGATTATCCGTTTATCTGTATTTTGAAACAAGTGCTATGCTATATAGATAAATGAAGTGAGGTAGGAAGTAGAACACTGTTTTAACAAGTTTGTTTCCTATCACAAAAGGAAAAAAAAAGTAAATTATTTTATGCTATAAGTGCCCAAGATCAAACCTGGCAAGGGTAACCACTTAAACAAAAGCCTGTTGTAAAAAGATGAATCCATGTCTTCATATACAGTCTCACCAGTACACCTTCTCCGGTGTAAACTGCTTCTACTTGAATTTTAACCTCACTTCTCCAGCAAACTCACAAGAGCTCTACAGCAGGCCACAGAGCCCCCTATCAAAACATGAGGAATTTCAGTTAATATCATTCACTTTGTCAATAGTCTAACAATATTACAACATTTACTATGCCATTTTGTCCAAGTCACATTTCCAAATCACATGCGAGAAGAGGTTACCATTTACAGTACAAAGTTAATGGGGTTGAGAAATAATTTCATCGGTCATTATCACTCACACAAGTTTGGCTAACAGGGAAGATAAAGATGCAGACGCCAGTCAAGTTCACACTCAACATTGCTAAGACATTATGGTATCATCAAGGTCCCTTGAACCATGGCAAATAATTTAGCAACAAACTGACACACATACATAACCAGAATCTGTTGCACATAAGAGATGACTGATCACACCAACTTAGCAGAGGCCACCCTCAGTAGCTTACTCAAGAAATAACATTAAGAAGTATGTATAACAAGATGCACAGAGTAACAACACAAATAAAATGCTAGTCAGTTCTCTATCTATAATTATCAAGAACTGAAAGTGATGGATGCAGAACGTATGATTAATTTACCCAATAAAACAAAAAACTAAATAAACTGTCTGGAACTTCAATTATTACTGTAATAATGTGTGTACAGCAAAATAGCACCTGGTTCATTGAAGTAACCAAAGCTGTATCCTAATCAACTGAAATAGCTTTCACATTGAACAATGTAACTGCTTTCACTCCTTGATTTCAAGCAAATTAGAACTTGAGCTTCAAATCTATTGTTTCAAGAGCGAGATTCACCCAACTGCCATAAATATTCAGTAAAGTTAAGTCCAAGAGCCGTACCACATCAAGTATCATAAGAGTATAATAATCTGTTACAAGATTAGAGGAATTTATTTATTTATTTATTTTTATTTCTTTAAAGTTGTTAGTTCCTAGTTTATTTATTACAATTTTATAGCTGACTTCTATTATCAGGACGAACCAAAATCCGACTCTCACCTTTAAAGAAACTTACAAATCTCCGAACTACACGAACATAATGCATCTTCTGTGTTCAAACTCACTTGAGTACATTGAATAAACCTCCTCAGCCAGTAAAGTTTGCATCTTGAGACCAACAGGAAGTTTGTGTCAAAAAGTTTCCAGCAACAGCCCTTACATGCAAATCAGCACAGGATGAATTATTTGCATTGTGTCAATCCAGCCAGAAGCTTGTGAATAAACTTTGCATTCCTTGAGTATGTTTCTTTTGACTAGAACAAAGTGAATCACTCTGCTTTCAGTTCCAGTACATCCACAACCAATTACTGAGTAAGAAACAATTAAACCTTCTCAAGTTTGAGCATTAGGAACCACAGCGTTCCTAGAGCACTTTAACAAATCCCGTTCTGTCATTTCATTAAGCAATTCAACAGCTTCATCTACATTTCCTAGCTCATAATGTTTCTTTAATAGAGAAATACAAAGAATCTCATCAGGAAGAATGCCCTCGCCAATCATCTCCCTGAAAAAAGTTCTTGCTTGTTTCAATTGACCACATTGAGCAAACCCCCAAACTAAGGAAGTGTAGGCATGCAGATCAAGATTAATACCCACTTCAGCCATAGTGTTTCGCAAATATAAAGCTTCCTGAAATTTTCCATGCTTTAAATATCCATCTATCAAAGCAGTGTACGCAATTTTATCAGGAAATAGATCTTTCTCTAGCATCTCATCAAACAGCTTTTTGGCTGCTTCAATGCAATTATTTTTACACAGGCCATCAATCAGGGCTGTATAAACTGCAACATTCGGTTCCACATGGAAGTCTGCCATCTTACCAAAATAATCAATTGCTTCTTGTACCAATCCCCTTTTACACAAGCCATCAATTAATACACAAAATGTAACTGCTGTAACCTCAATACCCAAGTCCCTGATTTTACATAGCACATCAAGGGCCTCTGTGGTTTTTCCAGCCTTAAAATAAGCATCCATAAGTGGTGTGTAGATGACAGCATTTGCACGTAGGCCGTTTTCCTTTATTTCACTCAACAAAAGCTTACACTCCTCAACTTTACTTTGGCTGCACAGTCCCCAAATGATGGTTCCATACAGCAATAAATCTGCCTTGATGCTTTTTTCCTGCATTTCTTTGAAAAGATCCATGGCATTCTCCAATCGCTTAACCTTAATATAACCATGAATAAGGGCTGTATACATATGCCGGTTGGGTATTACCTCAGCTTTGAGCATCGTCCTAAATACTTCTTCTGCTTCCATCATCCTCCCTTCTTCACAAAGACCATCCAATATACTCGTACAGGTAACAACATTCAACTGAATGCCTGCCTGCAACATCTCATTAGCCAACTTCAACGCATTATTTAGGTCACCTGCTTTGCAATTTGCATCGATCAAACAAGTATATGTGAATTCATTAGGTAAAAGACCAACACGCCTCATGTCAACAAAAACTTTACAGCCTGTTGCATCATCCCCTCCTTGCATAAAGCATCAATCAATGTGCTATAAGTCACAACATTTGACTTCACCTCTTTATCCCTCATCTCACGGAAAAACTTAAAAGCCTGTGGCAGCTTTTCAAATTTACAGAAACAATTAATTAAAGCATTGTATGTTATTACATCAGGCTCAAAAGCCGCATCCTTCATTTCTTCAAATATACAAAGTGATTGATCGAGTAACCCCACCTTTCCATAACCATCAATAAGAGTATTATACGTTACAATATCCGGGTCTAAACCACTCCGTTTCATCTGTTCATACAAGCTCCTACCACTCTCCAGATCACCTTCTTTGCACATATAATCTATCATTATATTATACGTGAACACAGACGGGGCAATCCCTGCCCCAATCATATCCTTAAAAAACCTCCTCGACAAGTCCCCCTTTCCCATCTTTGAAAGCCTATGCAAAAGCGCATTACATGACCGCACTTTCGGCAAAACCCTAAATCTCTTCATCCTCAAGAAACACTCATTAGCTTCCTCAAGCATCCCTAAGTCAACTAAATTACTAAACAAAGCATCAAACACCCCGAAACCATAAACACACACATTCCTGGTCGACCACAAAAGATCAAAGGCATCAAACCCCGGGAGGGAGCAGTTCGACAGAATCAAATCCTTGAGAGCATTATTAGCATCAAAATACATTCTTGCATAATACAAAATGTGAACTAGTATGCAAAACGACTCCGTGGTGTGACGAAACCCAGGTCTGGTTTTTGCCCACATAAAGAATGTCAATGCTAAGTTGGGTTCCAGCTTGAGGTGCACCAAAACCCTTGAAACCCAAATGGGTGCCAAGGCGGAATCGAAGAAATCAACAATGATGGGGTGGTCCCATTGCTGTAGTAGAATGATTCTACGCATAGAAAGAATGTCTATATTATTGTTGTTGGGGGGGTTAGTTACGGTCCCGAAGTGGGATCTGAATATGCAGAGAAAACAGGTGAACCAAGATATTAAAGAGGACCCAGTTGAGAATATATAGGGTTGATTGAAAGGCCTTACTCTGTGGCGGAGGGTTGTGCGGTTGATGAAGGAGAAGACACCAGTCCTCCGTAAAGAAAACAGCATTTTGATCAACAACTTCAATCAGAGATGGCATTGCTGCGAGTCTTTTGATGAGGAATCAGGTTTCATAGCTTTTTTGTTTTGGATGTTTAGGGTTTATGCTCTCAAAAACCCATATTCATTTCCTCTATTTTGCAGTTCCAACTCTTGTCAACAAGTGGAGGAAGGCCCTAATTTGTGTAATTACTCATATTACCTCACTAATTTGAAAATTACCCAATTGCACACTTTACTTTTCTTTGATTAGTTGAAATATTCTTGGAAGACAGATAAAAAGACTAAAGTGCCCTTTGCTATTAAAGATTTTGTTAAAAGTGGTTAATATTAAAAGGGTAATACAATCAATTTATTAGAATAATTTTAAATTATTTTTAATTAAATATTTAATTTATTAACAATATAGAATTTATAAATTGAAACAAAGAAAAAAAAAAAAAAACTTAGAACCTATTTCTCTAGCCTATCTCTCTCTTTCTTCCTTCCTTTCCTTTTTCTGATCCATTCGATCTTTGATCTCTCACCTATTTCTCTCTTTGTTTCTCCTCTTTTTCTCTTACCTTTTTTTTTAAAATCTCTAGTTTCTTTATAAAAAATCTCTAGATGTTAAAAAAAATCTCTAGTTTCTTTATAAAAAAAATATATATATATATATATATATATATAGCACCAAATAGAGGAAATCTAATAACCCATCTCTTTCATTAGGAGGAGATCAATGAGATCTCTCTAGTTTGGTTGGTTTTGTTGATAGTTGCTCATTGGCGATGGAAATGAAGATTGATGATAATTGTGGGCTAGTTGTAGCCAACAATGATGGTTGCAATAGAAAATTATGTTTTTGGGTAGGATTGGTAACCAAAATGTAGGCTTGTTTATGGGTGATGATGATGACGATCATTGTAGAACCTAGTCCAAAATCTATGGCAGTGTTTGGAACCGTTTTTTAAAATGGTTTTCCATTTTTAAAAACGAAAAATAATTAAAAATATATTTGACAATTGTTTTCAAAAATATGTTTTTGAAAATGAAAGATATGTTTTCAAAAATTTCAACATGAGAGTGGAAAAATGAATTTTTTTCATTTTCCGTCATTTTAAAAAACAATCCAACTGGATTGTTGGAAAAGAAAAAAACCAAAAAAAAAAATGAAAAAACCACGAACACTCAACTGGAGAATGAAAAAAACACAAACACCTAACTGGATTGTTCAGCCACAAAAATGATCTAGTCAAGCCAGATCGGAGCTCTGGTTCAACTAGTAAAATAAATAAAATAAAATAAAAAAGCAAAGCTTGTGAAGATGAGAGAGAGCACCAAAACACAAACTAGAAGATTAAAAAGACGACGAACCAAAAGACTACGACACTGATAACGACTAATGAGACTCCGACGATGCATCACCAAAGGCACCAAGTGGGCGGGAGGTGGTGACAGCGAGGATGGAGAGTCTGTCTGGTGGAAAGGCGATGAGGTGAGAGAGAACAATGGGTGAGAGAGAGAGAGAGAGGGAAGAGCAATGTGTGAGAGAGACAGATTGATGGAAAGAGCGGAGTGATGTGAGAGAAAAAGAATCTTTTATAATTTTTCCTTTCTCTTTTTTTTTTTAAAAGAATATATTTTGTTTTTCAAAACGGTGTCAAACAACTTTTTTAATTTTTGGTTTTTCAAATGGATCTTCAAAAATGCTACTAAACACAATACTATTTTCGAAAGCATTGTTTTCAAAATATGTTTTTTGTTTTCGAAAATACTTTTCAAAAATATCATTTTAAAATGTATCTAAATACACCATAATATTGGTTTTTTTGAGTATTTTTGGTTTAGGTGTTTAGGGCTTGCAAATTCATCACTAAAGATAAAAAAATTAGATTTATGATTGATTGACTGATTGATTTTTTTTGGATTTAATTAAGTTAGATTAATTTTAATCAATTTTGTGTTTGATTTATTGTTTTTCAATTTTTATTGAAGGAGAAAATATTTTATTAAAGTTTGGTTTGAAGAATCTGGGTTTAAGGTCAAAGAATTTAGAAAAATTTTATTTTGGTTACAAAAATTTGTGTTTTAAAAATTATTTTATATTTTATAATTTCCATATTTTAATAGTGTTTAAAAAATATTATTGAGGGTGAATATGTCTTTTTAACCTCTATGTAGGTTAGATAATGTTTTCTGTTAGAAAATAGACAGTAGGGGTATTTTGGATAAATTTTAAATTAAATGGGATAAAACGACTAATTAGGCAAGTTAGGAACAGTTTTCTTGTTATTTTCCTGGAAAAGTAAGGTACAGTGGTCTTTTTAAATTTGATAAAAAAATTATTATTAATTATATAAATATAGGGCAAATAATACATTTTCCTCCCCATAATTTCAAAATTATACCAATATGTGACATTTGACCCTTTTTACACTGATATTACTCAATGCTTAATAAATAGTGTAGTAACATCTCTACCATTAGTTGGCTAGTTATTGATCAACCTTTAAAGTAATAATTAAAGAGTAATTTAGCAATTTATAAAATAGGGAGAACTTGATCTTAATCCCTATATTTTCAGAAAATTTATCATTTTTAAATATAAATCCGTTTATAGTGTTTATGGTTTCTTACTTTTCAAAAACTCATCAAATTAGTCTTTTTGATATGATCTTTGACAGTTAACGTCAACAAAAGATGATAAAAGACCGTTTTGCCCTTAACTTTATATATACTTTTAATTATTATTTTTATTTAATCCTTTAAAAAAAATTTTCCAGTTTATATATGTCATTGTGTCATTAATTAGTATTAAAAGATAAAATTACCCCTATATATAATGTTTGACTATCTATAGACTAATAATACTGACTAATTTGATGAGTTTTTGAAAAGTAAGAGACTATGAATATTATAAATGAATCCGTATTTAACAACAAAAAGTTTTTCAAAAATATAGGGATCAAAATGAAGTTCTCTCCATAATATACTAGATAGGTAAATAAAATAAAATTAATTATCCAATAAAAATTTGCTAGTTTACTTTTAAAATAATAAATTAAGGGTAATATGAACTTTTTAACTAAATAAAAATAAATACAAACATATTAAAATATCAAAATTATGAATTATCATGTCACACCAAAAATTATTTTTAAAAAACAAATTAAAAACTTAAATTAATATATATATATATTTTTTAAAAGCTCATTCATAAAAAATAAAATAAAACCCTCAATGGAGATGGAATGGTTTGCTCTATCTCAGATGCAGTGATTCTATTTAAGATGAAGCAATGGAGCCATTGCTTCATCATATGGAGTAGAGGTTGCTTCATTGATAGAGATGGAGCAAATCTCTGCATCATCTTTCTTTTTGTTTTTTGTTTTTTTTTTATAATAGTAATTGAGGATATATTAATAAAATAAATTACTTGAATCTTATTATTCAATTAAGAAAGAGATCTTAATTCTTGATTTTAATGTGGGGTCCATATAATTGAATTTAAACAAAAAAAATCAGTAAACATTGGAATTCAATTTCTGGAATTACGTTTCTTTTTCTTTATTTTGAATTCCTTATAAGTAAACATATCATTAAGGTCTTGGAACTTGTATACCAACCTTTTAACAAAAATAACACCAATTTATTTTTATTTTTATTTTTATTTTATTTTTACTTGAGAGAACGAATATAAACTTTGAGATGTTGAAATTTGTTACTAAGTCGATTACCACAAAACTATGCCATCAACCTCTTAGGCTGACATAATACATACCATCTCAATTGTTGTTATAATAGGCAAGTGCTCTCGTAACCAAGGATGGAGAAAATCTTCAATCCAACCCATATCAACAAGGCCCAACTCTATTTGGGATGAGTGTAGAACATTGAAATCGGGCTTAGATCAAATTTTTTGATTCGATTTAGAGTTAAGTCTGGCTTAGATCAAACACTTTTGATCTGTTTTGACTCAGTTACTTGCTTTATATTATTATTATTAATGAAAATTACCAAAATTACACAATTTAAAATGACAATTTTTGTTTTTACCCACAATTTTCAAACAAATTAAATTTAACCCCTCAAACAAATTAATTTCATTATATACCCAAATTACCCATAATGCCCTTACACATATTTACCTATAAGCCCTTAATTTTCAAAAAAATTAAAAAAACCAAAATATGTAATTACAAAACAGCCCATGCTTATATATTTGTAAGAAATCGGTGGAAAGTTTTTTTTTATCACCGATTGCACATCAAAAACTCGACTCACACTGTGTGACCCGTACCCAATCGACCATTTGCATGACTCGACCAGCCGTTCGACTGTTTCCAACAATTCTCTCGCCGTTGTCGACCTTGCCAGACCATCTCTGACCATCAGCGACCATCTCAATTTGGCAAGGTACTCGAATCGACCATGTTAGGGATTTTTTAATTTTGTTTTGCAAATTTGAGATTTTTTATGTGTTATGATGATTATATTTGGTTGGATTTGTGTTACGTTATAATGATTAGATTAGAATAGGTTAGATTTGGTTGTATTTGTGTTGAAAATGACCGATTCCAATTATCGCAGCGTCGTCGGCATCACATCGGTTTTTCAAATCAATTTTTCACAATCGTTTGTTCACAATCGGTTTTTCATACTCTGTTTTTCACAATCGGTTTTTGACCTCGATTTTCTACTTCGGCTATTCACTCCGGTTTTGCACTTCAGTTTCGACATACTGACTGTATTGTGAGAAACCGAAGTGAATAACCGATCATGAAATGAAAAATCGAAGTGGAAAACCGATGGAACACAGATCATGATGTGAAAAACCGACGTGGAAAACCGATTAGTTTATGAAAAATCGAACTTCAAAACCGAGCAATGATGTGAAAACCGAAGTGAAAAACCGATGAATGATATTTACCGGTTTTTCACACATGGTTAAAAACCGATCAATGATATTGACCAGTTTTTTACACATAGTTAAAAATCGATTTTATTTGTTCACATTTAAATACTAATCATTTGTTGTTTTTGTTTGTTTTCTACAGATGGATTTCAAGTATAAATATAGTTCACAAACAATTAGCAAGAATTCGAGCAGGAAGACACATATTGGGCAAATATGGCTTGGTAAAATTATTGCGGTTATTACTAGACGAGGCTTATGCGACCGGTTCATAAGAGAGTGCCCATTCAGATATATTTTAGAGATAAGCAGTAACAATACAACAGTTGCTTCAGTGATATTATGGTTTCTTGTTAGAGAGGTGGAGGTCTCCGGTGGGCGCCGTGATAAAATATGGTTTGAAATCGGGGGAAGAACGTATAGGTTTGGGAAACAAGAGTTTTTATTGGTAACAGGACTTTCTTTTGGGGGTGTAGATCGAGAAATCTTCAATATGGTGCAAAATGACGAAAAGAGTATCTTATGGCGATTGTTTAGTGGAGTGTCACCGAGTGTCCCCAGTCTAGTTACCTTTGTTGAGGCAAGGAGCCATACAGCACGTCAGGGTCATGCAAGTGAAGATGTTTTAAATGATGAGGATTTATTGAAGTTAATAAATGTAGGGATTGCTTTCCATCTCTTCATAGGGCAAGATGACAAGGCTAGCATTGGTCACCTTATGTGGGTCATGATAGAGAATGCAGAGGTATGGAACTCGTTCCCTTGGGATACATTGAGCTATAGTACACTGATCCATTGTCTCCATATGGCGATTAATGAAGAGCGGGTGAAAAACCCACCGAAGACCATTAATCTTTATGGTTATATCCCGACATTTCAAGTATACCTAATACGGTAAATAATTAATTATAGTTTCCTCTTAATATGGTTGATATATAGGATTATATATATATATACACTAACTATATATTTGTTATTTGTTTAATCATTTTTGCATTATAGTGATAGTTGGTGGAAATATTCCTAGTCTTATGAGAGAAGATAGCGAAAGATAACCAGTCCTTGCAAAATGAACTGCCAAGGTGTAGGAGACGGACACTAAAGAGGACCCCGAAAGGCGTAACCAACATGAATGATTTTCCCCCTGTAAGTGGTGAACTTAATTGAAATTGATTTCCTTCATTTTTTCTTGTTTTAACCATCCTTAATAATAGGGGAAACTTAATTTTAGTCCCTAATGTTTCGCGAAATATCAAAATTTTAAGCATCTATTGGAAACAACTCTTTTAATCCCTAACTTTTCCAAAACTCTTCAAAATAGTCCAAAACGTCAGTCAACTAATGGTCAAACCAAAACAGAAAAAATTCAAAAGACTTAATTACCCTCATCACTTAAAATAACCGTTTTGCCCACATTGAAATCAAAATATTATATATTTTTCATCCAATAAAAAATCGACATGTGTATTTAATTATTTTTTTTAAATATGATTAATTTTTTAATTAAATAAAAATTAAAAAAAAAAAACAAATGGCAGAAAAATAATATTGTCTTTTTATTCTCTCTTCCTTGAGATTGCAAGAAAAAAAAAAAACGATGACAGGGGCAACCACCCAGATCGTCGACGACGATCTGGTTCGATGCGACGATCTAGTGCGACGAACCAGATCAATGCTCATCGATCTGGTTGTCGAACCAGATCGTCGCATCTGGTGCGACGAACTAGGTGCGACGAACTGGTTCGTTGCACCAGATCGACGAGTGTCGATCTAGTTGTCGAACTAGATCGATGCTCGTCGATCTGGTGCGACGAACCAGATCGTCTCACCAGGCGCGACGATCTGGTTCGACAACCAGATTGACGCTTGTCGATCTGGTGCGTCGCACCAGATCTGGTTCGTCGCACTCGACGATCTGGTGCGACGAACCAGATCGACGAGCGTCAATCTGGTTGGTGAACCAGATCGTCGCACCTGGTGCGACGAACCAGGTACGATGCGACGATCTGGTTCGACAACCAGATCGACGCTCGTCGATCTGGTGCGACGAACCAGATCGTCGCACTTGGTGCGAACCAGATCATTGATCTGGTTAGCACTGATCTGGTTCGCACCAGATCGACGATCTGGTTCAAACCAGATCGACGAACCAGATTGTTTGGATTTTTGGGTGTGATTGTATGATGGTTGTTATTTTCTTTGGTTGTTTTGGTGATGAAGAAGAGTTTTTGTTTGTGTTGATAATGATGATTCAGGACTGGATTTGTGTAGATGATGAAGATTGATGATGAATGTTGATTTTGTTAGTGAAGAAAATGAATTATTTTTATTTTTTTTTAATAAAAATTAAGTTATTTATTAAAATCTTTTTATTTATCTTTTTTTTTTAAATATTTTAAAATCATAACCGTCCATGTGTCAAGCCCTTAACATTTCATATGAAAATACCATCTTGCCCTTATGATCTAAACTATCTGTCACTGTTGACCGTGAGTTGACTGATGGTTTGGACTATTTTGAAGAGTTTTGGAAAAGTTAGGGATTAAAAGAGCTGTTTCCAATAGATGCTTAAAATTTTGATATTTCACGAAACCTTAGGGACTAAAATGAAGTTTCCCCTTAATAATAATATAACTAACTATTTATATATGTATATTGCAGATAGTTGGCATTGCACAAACCCTTGAGCCTACTGATACCGAAAAAGAGACGGATTATTGGACATCTTTCAATCCGAAGCATTTGGTTGGCAAAGAGGTACATAAAGTTGGCGGTAGAAGGAGTGATGATGATGATGATGAGGATAATGGTGATGATGATTATCAGGTGAAGGATGAAAGGGGTGATGATGAGGTTGATGAGTTTGCAAGGGAGGATAAGGAGTAGCATGAAAACATCCCAAGTGTACAGACTGAATCAGAGGTTACCTTTGTAGAGTTATGAACAAAAAAGTCACACGATGTACGAACAGTACATTCTGAGGTACGAATCTTAATTTTTTTTTTTTATTTTATTGTTAAGTGAATGTGCATTTGAGTAATTGGAAAAGTTGTTGACATGTTATATAATCATACGGAGTGGGATAGAGAGACGGAGTCTCTAAACATGATAGACGAAGTGTAATTTTAAATATGCAGGTTTATTTCCCTGGATACTAAAAAAACAGGGGAGACTCTATCGAAATTTTTTTTTACAATTGCGTACACTATGTAAAATGACTTATTTATATAGGTAAATTAGTTGTTTGAGTACCTAGTGGGTTTACAGAAGGCAACCCACAAGACAGTAAGTAAGATGGACAAGGTGATAAGGAAAATGGATAGAAGGCTGATACGGGTGGAAGAACATTTAAAAATTCCTATGGATGATGACGACGATGATGACGATGATGACGATGATGATGATGATGATGGGAGCTTTATCCCTGATGACCATATCTATAGCCCACCTCCACCACCACCACCACATGAGGATGAGGGGGTCCATCAGTCACCTCGCCATGATGATGAGGTAGTTTATCAATCGTCTATCCATAAAGACCAGCAGCCATCCATCAAGAGGAGCATAAGGTCCATTAATCTCACAGTGTCCACCAATCACCCCTCCAGTAAGAGGATCAGGAGATCCACCACTCCTAGAAGGTCTCAGGAGGTCTATCATATACAGATGCTGAACGTGGTGATAACCAGGTACGTATAGTATTTTAATTATGTTACAGTTTGATATATAATTCTAAATGTTTAATTGATGGTTTTGATTTACTTACAGTTGCATGATGAGGTCATCCAGGAGAGGGACAAACGAAAGACAAAGCCAGCGGCATCTCTGCAAACACCGTACACTGATCCTGGACCGCCAAAAAGAAAAAAAAGGTGCCCTAAATGCAGGTCGAGGAGGTGGCGAAGTCTGTAGACCCCGTTGAAGCTGTCTACAATGAATACAAAGCTTCCATGTCATTGGACCTCAGGTTTTGATAATAAGCAGTCTTATCTTTTTATCTTGGTTGTTATTATAAAAAAAAATTACAATTGTTTTTTTTTTTCTTTTATTTTAGGCGTGCGGTTGATCGTTGTCAGTGGTGCGTGATACCAGACATATTGCGAACCATTGAGGACGAGAACAAATGGTTGAGTTCAGAGCACATCGATTCTTATTTGATGTGTTTACGAAAGAAGTGGAATAAGGTTGAGGACACTAGATATGCGGTTCATGGGAGCTCTTTATTTGTAAATGTTTACATTTCAATCAGTTATGCCGCTACAATTTATCGTCATGTGTCCCTTAAGTTAAATAACATGTTTAATTTTTTATCTTGCAGACATTGATGACATTATACTTTAGAGAGCATTATGTCCTCAAAGGAAAAACATTTGATCCGATTACAGCTAATGTACCCTCAAAGTGGCTAGCATTCGGTTCTGGCAAGTTAGACTCATTAGTACCGTGGTGAGATGTTGAAAATGTGAGTGTTCTTCGAAAAATTAAAAGTTATTATTTGATAATTTAAATATTTAAATTAGTCCTATATCACTGACGTCTTTAAACTGCAGGTGTTGCTGCCATGTAGCCTAGATCAAAGTCACTGGATCCTTTGTCAGGAAGAAAATATTAATATATGATTCTCTTGCACATACTGACTTAGCTATCCGCATTGAGCCACTTGAGCCGCTGGTGTCTTTGATGTCCATTTTATTACGATTCGTGGGATTTTATGAGAGGACAAAGATAGAAATGCCACATATGGATGAGCGATGGACAGTTGAACGTCTTGATAGATCAGTTGTGCCCCAGCAACCCGATGGATGAGTAAATTTGTAACTTAATGAAAATTTTATATATATATATATATATATTATATTTTATATTTAATGGTATAATAACATCATTTAATTAATTTGTTACTGATACAGGACAAGCTGTGGAGCATATGTGGCCATGTACATACGTGATTTGTTACAATCAAACGACACTACATAGAAATCAAGACGACTTGATCAGGTTACAGATGCCATTGCACTGAGGGCAGAAATTGCTAGGGATGTGTATACATTTTCGACACCATTGTATAAAGTAAATAAATTTGGAAAATGGATAGTAAACTCTGATGGAGAGGTTGTATATAAGTAATTGTATTTATTTTTATTTATTTATTCATTCATTTATATAGTATTCAATAATATCCAAATTGGAAAAATCGAAAAAAATCAGAGTTTACTTTACATTAGCATTGAAATGATCTAACTTTAAGCACAAGGTGAAATGTTATCACTTAGTCTCTGTTTGACACGCGGGATTGGAATGAATTGGAATGGAATTGATTGAACTTGACATTGGATTAAAAATTAATATACTTTAGATTGGAATAAAATTAATTTAAATACTTTATTATATACTTAAAATTAATTTGAAAATTAGTTTATAAAAAAATCTTTAAAAAAAAAGGAGAAAAAGTATTTTATTAATTTAAGTACAAGGATTAATTTTAAATAGTAAAATATATGTTGGGTTTGGATTCGAATAAAATTAAATTAAATATATTATTATATAACCTAGCTTATATTATACATAAAGTTAATAATGTTTTGAATAAAATAAATCCTATAAATCATTTTTCTATAAAGTTATTTTGATTTTTTTTAGAATTATATTATTTTAAAGTATGAGTAAATAAATATTAATTTTAGAATAACCCTTATTTAAATAATAACATTATTTCCAAAATTTTTGTTTGCATATAACAAATAAGAAGAGAGAGAGAGAAATTCAATCCCATTGAATCCAATCTCATTGAATGACATAGGGAAGCATGAGATTGAGGATTCCCAAGAGATTGGGATTAAAGTGAGAATGGGATTGGGATTTCAATCCTAACTTGGTCACACCAAACATGGAATTTGAGACTTTAGGATATTACCAATTCCAATCTCATCTCAAATCCTATACACCAAACACTACCTTAAAGTCATGTTTAACTTCAATGTCACCATATGGAGCCATCAAAAGGGGATAAAAGCGAAATAAACAATGTTCGGTTTTTCAGGAGTGTTTAAAAACTGAAATCGGTTTCTCATACACCTGAAAAATCGATTAGAGGAAAAGTTGGGATAAATGATAGATCGATTTTTAAGGTATATGGAAAACCGATTTCGGTTTCTTAACCATAATGAAAAACCGATCATGTAATTTTGAGAGATTTTGACCAATTTTCCCTTCAAATTTTCGGTTTCCAGTGATCAAAATACACAAAAAACCATAGAATTAATATTGCATTTCAGTATGGACTAATATAACAATTAAACATGGTTAGATGAATCTACATTAAGATTTGTATAATGTGAAATGTTATCACCTGATACCATGTCTAACTTCAACTTCACCATATAGAGTCATTATGTAAGTTATTTATCCAATTTTACTTTAATTGTTTAAATTTAAGTAATTTGGGGCCATTTGTTGCCCATCAAAAGCCATCAGAAGGAGACGAACGCAAGAAAAACAAGGATCGGTTTTTAATGTGGGTTTAAAAACCGAAATCGGTTTCTCATATACCTGAAAAACCGATCAGAGGAAAAGGAGGGATAAAATCATTGAGTGGTTTTTATGAGATATTAAAAATCGATTTCGGTTTTTTATCACTAATGAAAAACCGATCATTTTGTTTTACCAATTTTTACCTCTTCTTTCTTCAAATTTTAAGGTTCCTAGTGATCAGAAGACACAAAAAACCATAGAATTGATATTAAGAATCGATTTCGGTTTCTTAAAAGTAATGAAAAACCGATTATTTTGTTTGTCCAATTTGTACCCATTTTTCCGTTTTGATGTCAATTACTTCACTTCATTATTCATTAAATTAAATTAATTATAAAATTTTTTAAAAAAACATTTAACAAACTTCTCCCTATATGGTTTACTACTATCAGAGTATAATAGTATTACTTCATCACAAAATTTGAGTAATTTTAATTCATTTCAAAAAATAACATAATACATATTATTAAAATAAAAGCTTGAATTAATTAATGTGTCTAATAATCAATGTTTGGATCATTACCCATCATTATATTGAGAGTAGGAAACCGTTGGGGGCATCGACGTTGGTTGTGTCCAGTCTCATGACAGAGACGACATCTTCGTGAGGGCGTAGTATTTGCATGAGTATTTGCACTTGTTCTAGCTTCTGCAGTAGCGGCTTCGCTAGTTTGGGCTTCTGCACTTGCGGCTACGCTAGGCCCTCCATTGAAGGATATTGGGGGGTTAGGGCAACAAAGACGGTTATGTTCCCTCTGACCATATTTTCCACACTTCTTAGTTCGACGGGCTTCCCCAACTAAAGGAATCTGAACCCCTTTCGGGCTACTTGCTTGTCTTTTTCCTATGGGTGGTAGTACAATCATGCTTCTAACTTCCGCAGAAACATTCCAATCAGACAATTTAGGAACGAGATTGATCGGATGTGCATATGCAGCTTTTAGCCATTTTATGCTATAATAATGATTGCAAAGTGTATCACAACTGACGCCCTTAAACGTGACATGTATCATCAATATTTAAGTGTAAAAATATGATATGCCATTAAATATAGCAAATAACAACGTACAATTATGATACCTGGCTACAACACATGCATGAATACATGGCAACTAATCTAAGTTCCACTGCAAGCAAGTGCATGTGCTCGCTTCAATATTAACCACTGCATCGCCTTTGCTAGGATGTAGAACACTGTATGTGATCGGTTCTGTAATAGGTTGTACGATACCTTCCGTAGATAAATTTTTGGCCAATATGATTCGATCGTACGCAGCAATGGTAACAAAAGTCGTGAGTTTTTCAGTAGCACCACGTCTATTATTAAACCATCTTTGTAACACAGTTCTCATATATTCATGTGCAGTAGTTATTGGCAAATGATGTGCTTGCATCATGCAATTGTTGAGTGATTCTGCAATGTTAGTGGTTATCATGTCATATATTCTTTTTGGACAATATGCCTGTGACCACCTACTTACCCTAACTTTAACCAAAGTTTCATGTGATTTCGGATGCAACATCCGAATTTCTTCCAATATTCTATTGCAGTCATATGGCATATAACTGTATGCTGCACTGTAAAATGTTTTTTCCACCACGTTCGAATACTTTTTATAGTGTTGCTTAAGGTTTTGCCACAAATGGAAAAAACAAAATATGTGTGGGACTTCAGGAAAAGCTACACTCATCTCATTCGATATGCTTTTGTGACAATCAGATACGATAAGCAAATTGTCTGACACACCAATCGCCTCTCGTAATTTGCTTAAAAACCAAGTCCATGAACGATCTGACTCTCCATCAGCAAATCCAAAAGCGATGGGATAAATTATCTTCGACCCATCTTTGCAGGCAGCAAAAAAAAGCACCCTTTTGTATTCACCTTTCAAATGGGTGGCATCAATAGCAATAACCGGTCTCATGTAAGATCGAAAACCGTCAATACAAGCTCCAAGTGCAACGAATGAATACAAGAACCTATTGTTTTCATCCCTCTCAATTGCCGTCATGGTGCTGGGGTTTAATACTTTTAATATTTCAAAGTAGGACGAAAGCTGTTGATATGACTCATCCGCTTGTCCATATGCTAATTTCTTTGCATAATGTAAAGCATTCCAAGCTTTACTGTACAAGATCTGCACACCATACTACTCTAGCATTTCTCTGATCAAACGATTTGGTGTACAAATATCTCTCCCCACCTTTCCCGCATATAATTTTTCGATGACAATAGCCTTCACACTTTTCATATGTGATTCCATGGCTATCTGACGATACGTGTGTTTTGTCACATACTTCAACACAAACCACATCGAACAACCCTTTCTGCATCTTACACTTGGATTTCAGATTCAAATTGTTCCGCGTCTAAGCGTCTAACACGATATTCAAACTTGGATTTCAGAGCATATTCTCCAATAGCTGTACACATTTCTTGTTTACTATCAAAGAATGCACCTTTATACAAAGTACCACGTTGGTAGACGATTGACATAGCACTTGAAGTAGCCTCAATGTCGCCCAGTTCTACATCGGGAACAATCCAGTATGGTTATGAAGGATTGATCTGAAATTGTAAACCCGAAAATCTTATTTCTAGAAACCTTTCATCCTCGACGACATCATTAAATCCAGTTTTCTTTTCATCACTATCTTCAATTTCCTCTTCATCACTATCCCCTATCTCATCACCATTATCATCTGTGTCCTGATCTTCATCATCGCTAACATCATTTATATAATCATTATTAATGTCATAAATGGGACTTTCCATAGATGTAAATAGGGTGACCGAAACATCAACCTGATTGCTACCAACATTTGAAGTAAGATAAAATTGACTTTGAACCATATACGAATCTACAGGTCTATCAGTATTTGGCATCTTATGTCTTGTGTCTGGTATTGAGTCGGTGACATTTGGACAAACGATATGCCTACTAACTCCAGCTCCAAAATCTCTTACAACCTTATCAATATAAATCTCTCTAATATCAACATTTTTCACCGCCATCAAACCAACCACACCAAGATCGAACATGATATGTATTTTTTTCACTTGGTCATTTGTCATACTTTGTAGTAAATAGTATATACGAATATCCGACGTTCTTCTATCAATGCTAGCCTCTCTATACACAACATCCACCAACGATGAAAAACTACTATCTTTGGAGACCCCACACATGATCGACTTACCCCCAACATAGTTAGATCTATTCCACTCTCCATCAAAGTTGATTACGATCGTTTCGTGAGCCATTCCTATAACATTCAAAGAATGTTTAATTAGTCTCACTATAATGGGTCAACATTATAAAGTACAATCATATATAACAAAATCTAACACTATAAATCAATATCCACCTTAAAAACACAAGATATATCATAATTATACTAACACTGCCTAACTCAGTTTTTAAGTGGATCAAAAAACCATTTGATGCATAAATTTTTATTGTACACTCACAATATTTTGCAGGCAAATGCAATTAAATATTACCCAATACGATCATATATAACCACATATAACACTAAAATTTAATACATGACATCCAAAACACAACAAATATCGAAAACATCAAAAATTACTCAAATCGGTTTTTCATATAGATGAAAAACTGATTTCAGTTTTCATGTCACTAGAAAACCGATCACATGATTAAATCGGTTTTACACCTTTGTAAAAACCGAAATCGATTTTTTAGTTAATTTAAGAATCGATTATGTCGCAGATTTTGTAGAAACTGAAAATCTACAAATCTACCTCTCGGATGCCATATATCACAACCAAATCACTCTTAAAGTCTTTAGCTTACAATTTGAACAAAATAACCTAAAAACCAACCAACAAAAACACATACATTACCTTTAAAACTCAAATAACTTGAAATGGAAAAAGAAGCTTCAAAATGGATCACACTTGAATGGATCAAAAACCTTCAATGGACAAAGAAGCTCCAATGAAGAATCTCTTGCTATGAGGTTTGACTTTCGACTATAATGGTGAATGAAAGAGAACAAAAACCATAAATAGAATAAAGAGAAAGAGAAGAGAGGTTTGGATGCTAGGAGGAAGAATAAGGCTATTTTGGTAATTTCGCTTAGGGCAATTAGGTGATTTTAATTTTAAGGATAATTTAGTAATCTTGGGTGTACAATGGAAATAATTTGTTTGAGAGGTTAAAAATAAATTTGTATAAAATATTAGGTAAAATAAAAAATTCCCTTTTTATTTGGGCAAAAATGATAAGTTTCCCTTATTATTATTATTATTGAATCAAATATGAACCACCTCGTCCTGAACATGTTCATGTTTTGGATAAAAAAAAAATACTAAGTTAAGATTATTAAATCAAATATGAAGCAACTCGCTCAAATACTTTTTCAAGTTTAAAATGGACAGATCCAGGTCCGATCCGAAATGTTGTTTTCCCTAATCGTCACATGTTATATCTGACGTTGTGTTTTTATTTTTTTAAAGAATTTTTGGTTTTTTGATGCATTCTAATTTTAGTTGAAAAAAAAAAAAAAAAAGAGAAATCATAAGGGTCACGTGATCTATTATCATTCAAAGCATGCCCATTGGTGTATTGTGGACGAGAATCGACGACGCTCCTCGGCCTCTCTTGGAAATAATAAAAAAATCAAAAGACCACAGCTTGTAGGAAGATGCTGCTTCAAGGCTCTGCTGCCTCTCCATTATCACTTAATAATGGATGCCGTCATCATCTCCAATCCAACACTCTTCTTCAGAAAGTCTCCAATCCATCAACGCTCTTCTTCAAACCACAAACCAAAGCTGCAGACAACAACAACAACTGCTTTAACAACGTCTTCAAAGAGTCAGTTCGTGTTCAGGTCTCAAACAACTAATAAACTATCATTAGCGTCTACTGCAAACGCTTCTGCCGTTCCAAGACTCATCGTCACCTGCGCTGCTGCTTCTGGTCGCATCACCGAGATTGACCAAACCCAGTTCCCAAACACGGTCTTGAAGTCTGACCGTCCGGTTCTCGTCGAGTTCGTCGCCAATTGGTGTGGCCCTTGCCGCTTGATTGCTCCCGCTATGGAATCCATTGCTCAGGTAATTGAATGGTTAAATCGTTTCATGACATGTCAATTCTGCAATTTCTCTTGATGGTGAGGCCGTTTGTGATATTGGGTGTCTATAGATGCACGTTCCATTGTACCCTCTTTACATTTTTAATGTTATCCATTGCACTAGACCCAACACGTAATGAGTTAAGGATCCCTCTGCTGTTATCACTGTTATTGAAATGACCAAAATACCTTTGTAGTTTTGTCTTTTCATGCTTTGATTTTCAAAGTTAACATTGATTATAAGAGATATTTTTGATATTTTCGTAAACTAAAAGAGTATTTGATCTATTTCTTAAATCGATAAAAGGGATATTAACAATTTTAAAAAATACTGCAATATTTTGACATTATATCAAAATCAGAGAAATTGGAGCGAGAGTGATGCATGAAAGTAAAAAAAAAATGTACCAATTCCAAGCATTAATTATCTTTTATGATGATGTGTCATTGGATTATGAAAAGTTTAGGAGAAGAAAAAGGCTAGGAGAGAATCCTACCTTGCATGTAATACCTCCTCTAATCTAAAGCAGCAATTTAATTGGCTTGAAACTCTTATAAATTTTTCAGTGGAAAGTCAAGACATTGGTTGCAGATCTATGTGTTAGATTGTATATGTGCTTAATAAGAAGTTGTTGAGTGTCATGATCATACTCTAGTGAGTAACGTTAAATGAAAGACTCTGAACGGAGGACAGGGTAATGCTATGGGACATAATCTAGCTTCCTTAGCTGTCTCTTCTAGGAGAGAGACCAGGTGTTTTGCCTGATTGTACTTGGTTTGGGGTTTGTTAATTTGGATGATAAAGACTCTGAATGGGCTGCATTAGTGATCACAATTGAAGTCACAGGTTTCAAAAATTTGAAAAATCTATACAAAAGCAGCGCATATTGTAGCTAGTTTATTGCCCATTACAAGATTTCAACATGTGTAAGTATGCTGATATAAGTTGCATACTTGCATTATTAATGCTTATTCAATCAATTAGTTGTGCATTCTATGGATATGGTTTAAGGAGACATTTTGGAAGAGACAAGGTATTGATTATTGCTAATTGAGGCTCTATCAAAAATGTTAGTATGGTCATGGAGGCTCTAAGATATACCGGTTTCAAGATGCTGTTGGCTGAGCTAGAGTCTTCTTGGTGCATTTGAGTATGGATTTTCAATTGGAATATCTGAAAACAACAAAGAGGCATTATAATATCTTTGTCATGGTTGACCATTATTTTTCAGTTGATTTTATCTTTGCATAAAGACTTCTTGTGCTACATTATATTTTTGCTGAATATTTTTCAAAGGATATTGGCATTACATGGTCTGTCATCCATGCAATCTGATTGAGCGTCGAGTTCAGAATTGATAATACTTCATAGTGGATCTTGTGGCTTACTATTGAAGGCCTTTAATTTTACTCCGAACGTTAAGCATTGACAAACAGATGGCCAGATGAAGCTATTAAACCATAGGTTGACTTTGGGTGTATATACGTTGAGATGCCTTTTGTGAAGACGTGGAATTCTATTATAATGCATCTGAATTTGCTTGTAATAATTCAGTTGACACAATAAATGAAGAAAACACTTTTTGGAGTAGTTATGGACTCATATCTGAGCATTCTGCAATTAGTGTCCCATCAGATGAAGCTCTTGAGTTGCTGATGATGGGGAGACTTTTGTTGACGCATGCAAGGGTTGCTGAACTTGACCCCAGTAACAGTATATAAGTTCCATTAAGACTGAGAGGTTTCCTAAAGGGATTCTTGGGTCTTGTAAAGGAAGAATATCTCGAATATTCGTTGGATTGAGTCGCCACCAGATTGGTGATGCAGTGTGATTTTCTATGTTTTTTAAATGCACTAGTTTGATGGGCTATTGAAAAGGGAGTTTGTTAACTAACAAAAGCAGTATACTTTATTTGATGTTGAAGAGGATGTATTATGAAGGGTCAATAGGTCAGTCACTGCAGTGTTCTTAATGTGGTTGGCGACAACTTGTGGAAGTTTATGGATTGCTGAAGAAGAATTGATGAATGAAATGGAGTGTTATTGCTGGAGCAGAGATTTTTCAATCTGGAAGAATATTATATAGCACTTATAGCAGAATGACTAACTGAACCGTACTAGTATATCTATATATACTAGTGTGCTGTGCAGATGGAAACTTACTTTGCATCTACTCATCTTGGCAGGAGTTGTATTAAATTCCTTTACAGTTTTTAAGTTTTGATCGGATTGGTGTCTGAAAAACACGCTATGAATTGCTTAATGCGGAAAAGTGTCTGCTCTACTATAATGATTTATATAGTATCTTCTTGTGTAGTTTTCTTTTTCTTTCTTTCTTGCTTTTTTTTTTTTTTGGATGGCATGAATGGAATTGATACTCTTCTTTAATTAGTTAGCTGGTAATATATGAACTGTAGTATGGTATTGCATAAGATAATTCTCTAATGTGAATTTCTTTCATTTAATTTAGGAATATGGAGACAGGTTGGTGGTTGTAAAGATTGATCATGATGCAAATCCGCAGTTAATTGAAGAATACAAAGTTTATGGATTGCCAACTTTGATTCTCTTCAAGAGCGGAAAGGAAGTTCCGGAAAGCAGGAGGGAAGGTGCGATAACAAAGGTGAAGCTTAAAGAGTATCTAGATTCTCTCCTGGAGTCGATTTCAATTGCATAGCCCCTCTTCAGTAATGTCCTTGAGATTTTGACATGTTCAACAAAATGTCTAATGAAGTTAAGTCTCTATTTGTTGTTGATATAATCTTGTAACATATTTTATAACGGGGTCTACTCTATAAATGTAATGTAATTTCATTGTATAATATGGAGGCAAATAAAAGAGAAAATATCAAAGGTAAAATTTGAGTTCCCCTTGAATGTATAAAATTGCAAGTACTTCCTTTCATAATTTTTCATGATGTGTCTATTTGATGAATTAGAGAATGATAATGGGAAATGAGAATGATTATTGGTGTTTACTTGCTTTAAATCAATCTGTAAAGAGAATAAAATTGTGGGTTCCACATGATTTTGAGGTTGTGGAATAAGAATCACATTTACCCTACTTCATTTGGGAATCTCATTCACATTCCCTTTTACAAGTTAAAAAGTCTTGTATACTCCTTATTAAAAACAATGCTTAAGGAGTACATAATTTTAATCGAAGGTATTTTTGTAACTTATACGTAATCAATTTTGATTCCAAAGCAAAATAAATATCTCAATGAGAGTACTGCTGATTTCGATTCTGATTTTTGTAATTAAAGTAAACAACGTATTCTGATTTCGATACATTATTTCTATTCCAAACAATTTCAATTTCAAATCATTTCAATTTTAAATCATTTCGATTACGTACAAGTAAAGACACCCTCAATTTTTCAGTGTTTTGACCTTGCATTTGTAATGGTGGTTATCCTTACAACGACAAATCATCTATGTTGATGATAGATGTAACAAAGATACACAATTAATTATTGTATTGGTGAATGTTGTTTGTGTATGTGAAGGACAATGGTTCGATGGAGATGCCAAATCAAATTTGTCATTGATAAAGCCAAACATTGAATAATTCAATAGTTACTCGAAGTTTGGACTTATTTTTATTTTTAAGGAAAAATTTGATTTTAGTCATTGAGGTTTCGAAAAATACTAAAATTTTAAACATCTTTTGAAAATAGCTATTTTCATCCATAACTTCTCCAAGACTCTTAAAAAAAGTCTAAACTGTCAGTCAATTTATCGTCAAACTGAACAAAAAATTACAAAAGACTTAAATGCCCCTCATCACCTAAAATGACCGTTTTGCCCCCTAATTAAAACAAAACGTTACATATTTTTCATCCCATAAAAATTTGACACTTGTATATAAATTATTGCATTTTTTTTTTCTAAAAAAACGATATGTTTATTTTTTTAATTTAACAATAATAAAAAAAACAAATGAAATTAGATATCCCGGTCATCATCTTTGTCAAACATCTTAGCCATTACCTCTGTTCATCACCCTTGTCATTTAATCATAACCGGTGCCTCCTCTGAATATGAGTTTCTTGAATTCTTTTTGTTGTTTTTGTGTGGATTAATTTTTTTTTTTTAGATTGGATTGTTTTTCAGATTAGGGGGTGGCTTGATGACAGTTTTGTTCTGCTGCAGAGAATATGGTTGAAAATGAGGGGGCGAGAGCTGGAGGGAACTGGACAAAGAGTTGGAGGTATACACTGTCGATTCGTGATGGAGATTGGGGCTGAAGAAGCCTAATTGCAGAGAATGAAAGAGCTAGGTTTGTTTGGTTTCTAGTGGATTAATTTTGCAGAGCTTGGATTTGCAGAAAAAAAAAAAAAAGAACAAAAATAAAAGCTCTTATTTGATTTTGCAAAAGAACAAAAGCTTTGTTTGATTTTATAGATGAATATAGAGATAGGTTCAACTATGGTGTTTTCTTGTTTGGTTTTCAATTTTTTTTTTTTAATTTTTTTTTTTTTTAAAATTGTGTTCAAGATCTAGGATCTTCAACATTTGGATTGAAGGTTTGGTTCAAACCCAGAATTATTGATTTTTTAATTTTAATTAATTGTTTATTTTGAGAAATGTCAAAAATACCCTTCCTACCCCAACTTTTCGTCTAATTTGATTATTGGTTGATTGACGGTTTAGACTATTATGAAGAGTTTTAGAAAAGTTAGAGATGAAAAAAGCTGTTTCCAAAATATGTTCAAAATTTTGGTATGTTCCAAAACCTTAAGGACTAAAATGAAGTTTTCTCATTTTTTTAAATGTTAAACTAAACATTTTCTAGACTTCAAGTGAAATTGGATCTATATACAAAGATTGGATCTATATACAAAGATCCTTTTGTTACATCAACGTCTCTTATTTATCATTGAGTAAATGTTGATTAATTTTCACCCTTGAAAAGTCATTTTTACATTTTTTTTTAAGATAATCCCAAAAAACGTATTATAATTTGTAAAAATGTTTATTTTATCATTTATGATTTCATTTTTATCCAAAATCGCCCTTAACGTTACTAAAAACACTCAAAATATCTTCTGATGATGTGTGAAAGGACAACAATGTCCCTAATGGTCACAAATAGATTATGAAGTCATGAGGGGTAAAATAAATATTTTATGTTAATTTATTAATATTAGAGGGGATTTTGGACAAAAATGAAACCATAGGTGGTAAAATAGATATTTTTGTGAACTATAATAGATTTTTGGGGATAATCTCTTTTTCCAAATATGAAGAGTCATATATACTCCTATTATAAAGAATAAAAATTTTATAATATTTAAGAAGTAATTGCACAACACCCTCTTGAGGTTTGCCTAAAAACAAACGGAAAAATATTTACCCTTTAATTGCATCAAATCCCCACACCATTAATCAATTTCTTTCAATTCTAATAGTTGATCCGGGTTTTTAGTCAAACGATAATTTCGCTCATGATTAAGAGAAAAAACAAAAAAAATAAAAAAATGTGGAGGAGATCCAACCGTTGGATGTGATCCATCTAATGGTGGAGATCCAATCCATCAATATTATTAAAAAAATCATAAAAATCTTCAAATAAAATTTTCTAAGAAAAATTAAAGACACAAAAAAATAAAAATAAAACACAAAACAAACCATTTAGAGATGGATCTTGTCCATCTTTGAATTCCTTTCTCCATCGTTAACTACGGCGATGGAGCAATGGGTCTCTATCGCTGACATTCATCATCAGAGATAAAAACCTATATCTATTTTCTCAATCACGTGATGGAGACGACAGAGGGTCTTCATGCTTGATGGAGACCAATTGATAAGAACATTTTAAGTGAAGATTTAGACCTCCAAATTTATATCTTTGTTGTTGTTGTCGAGTGTTTTTTAGGGAATAAGTTTTTAAATGGTGTGTATGTTTAGTTGGAAGGGATTCGATATGAAATCAAATCCAAGAAGTATTGGGTTTGGATTTTGTAAGAAAAATGATATGATTGTGGATTGTCGAGCATAAAAGATGAGTTGAGTTATGAGAGCTCGTGTGGAGTCATTTGTTTGAGTTATTGTGAGCAACAACCTATCAAATTAAAGCTATGGATGTCTAGTTTCCATTACAACTGACGGTTTGTCAATCGAAGGTCTGTAGAGAAAGATATGACCATTTTACTGACCAAAGGTCAAACTTGGCGCACTCCCCTGTATGCCTAACCAATGCCAGCGTGCCCCTAAGCGTGCCCACACTCCACTAGCGCGCCTATCTACGCACTTACTAGCCTTCAAGCACCCAAGGGAGCGCCACACACTGCCACAAGCTCACCTCTGAGCGCGCCTACTACCCTCTAAGCGCTCCAATGAGCGCTAAACCTGGAAAAAGGGTAATTTTGCAACCTTCCAACCCAATTTTCGTGCCCTAACTCTTTAACCTATAAATACACTAATCTTCACAATTTAGGGCAGTTTTGAGGGGTTAAGAATAGGGCTCTCATGCCTTTTCTCTCACCCTTGATTCTCAACCCAAATCACCTCCATTTTACCTTTAATCTTTCACCCACCAACATCATTCACCCATAATTTGGAGAGAAAGCTTTGCAAGAGTGTAGAAGAGGATGCTAAGGCTCAAACTTGGAAGAGAGGAGCTCTATGGATTCAAACTCGGGAGAGAGAGATTCATGGGTTGTATTTTTAACTATTCTCTTGTATTTATAATTTTTCTTTTGTATGTAGCCATAGTTTACATTATGTTGGGATGATGATGGATTTTGATATTTTATATTAATGAAGTTGATTATTTTTGCTTGAGGATGTTGTGTTTGTTGAGTAGGGATTTTAGAACTTAATGCTTTTATATGATTGGCCACCATATGCATGATTTGAGGTTGTGTGTTAAGACCAGAATGAATAGCACACACAAAGTGCTTGATAAAATGCCTACCCTAGGTTAGGAAAGGGAAATAGGCCACTCATGTGATAGTCGAGTCGTCGTGAGTGCTCGAATGATAGCTGAGTATCTCGTAAAAATACCAATCCAACTTAGGCAGTAGATTATCTTGAATCTAGTATATATATATTGTTTGTATATATATTTGTGGAAAGACAGAGTCTTTGAAGTGGTTGGATCTATTTTGAAATTACTTTGCTATTTAAATTGCAAGTGAACTAAATTTTTGTCAAGTTCAAAAAACATGGGAAACTCTATCAAAAATTTTGTAAAATTGATTGAGTTTATATATATTGTTTTATAGATTAAATTTGTTATCCATGTGTTTGCTACTAATATATGTTATTTCCATAACATTTTCAGATGTCGGCTAAGGGAACATTAACTGGTCAGTCTTCAGATGGCTTAAGTGGAGAGAAGAAAAGAAAAGGAAGAGGTCCCAACCATTTAGATTATGAAAAAATAGCCAAGGTCTAAGCCACATGGATAAAAATTAATGAGATTGGACAACCAGTTAGAGAGAATTCAGTGATTTATAGTTCAGGTTATAGAGCCATTGCAGCTTAAATGATACCATAACCTATGCTAATTGGGATAAGATACCACTAGCATTAAAAGATACCATGTGAGAGAATATAAATGTATGTTTGTACCGCGATATTGGTTTCATTTATTTATAATATCAATGGTACATATATTTTTTTATAAAACTTACAACTGTAGATATGATTTGGTATTGATGATACAACGAAAACTCATACATTAAGATCAATGAATGAGTGTTGAAGACACTATAAAGGCAAAGTAACAAGACAAATTAAAGAGGTTCCTTTTGGTCTTAATGCACAAAGAAGATATGACATGCTAAAACCACCTAACATTAGTGAGCAGGATTGGAATGCATTTGTCAATCATCAATTATCTACAGAATTTGAGGTAATTATGCATTAATATTCTAAAGCTAGCATGTTAACCTTCAATGGATTTTGATTTAATTTTACAATATTTTAGGCTATTATTAAGCATTATTCTGAGTTGTTAAAAAAGAATCATACCCCCACATATATCAAGTCGTAGAAGAATGACATGACTACGAGAAGATTGGTAAGAGTTAAAGTTTGCAATTTCAATCAAATTATTGTTTGCTATCATTCGTTTTTATCATTTCTTAAGCTCTAAAACACATATTGTTGTTTCTTAAATGTGTTGTTCTCTAAGAACTTTGTGATTAAACACAAAAATATATATTTTTGTTTTTGTGAATGTCAATGTTAAAAAGCAAAAAAAGTGGCTGAAAATGAAGATCTCAAAGTCAATAGAGTTTAAACATGGATAGCCAGTCATATGCACAAAAATGGGACCGCAATGAACAAGAACATTACTGAAACAATTGTATGTTACGTTGATTTGCTAAATTATTGTGTTGATTGTATTACGTATGTTTAATTTTTTTATTGTTAATATCATGTGGCATCATATATAGGCACAAATGGGGACACTGCATCAACAATTCTAACCTTCAATTGGAGATGATGTTGTCTCTCAAGTTTTAGGTAAGGAGCATTGAGGTCAAGTTCAAGGGCTAGGTCATGGTGTACACCTTCAACTGTACATATATCTGTGGTTGGTAAACAAAACTTTACACAATACCAACATGTCGATAGTGAGATGGCAACCATGAAGCAAACAATTACTAATTTACAAAATTTTCTTACGACTCATTTGCCGAACATAGATCAAGCTCGAGTACTAGCATGTATTCCTCCTAAATAGTTGATAAACAATTCAAAACTTTTTAAATTTGTCTACCTTCATTTTTTGGTACTTAGTATTTTTTTTTTCCCGTATCCATGTTTTCTCACAACATGCTATTTATTTTTTTTCGTAAACACAATATTCAAGTAAGTGTAATCATATTTTCATAATTTTGCTATATGTGTGTTTGTGTGTATATATATATATATTGTTTATGCATATGTTTGTGGAGAGACGTAGTCTCTGTTTTGGTTGGATTAGTTATGAAATTACCATAGTGTTTAAATTGCAAGAGAATTAAATTTTTGACAAGTTCGAAAAACAAAGGAAACTTTGTCAAAGTTTTTGTAAAATTGATCGAATTTATATGTATTGTTTTATGTATTGAATTTTTTATAAAATAGGGGTACTTAGTTTTTTTTTTTTTTTTTTTTTTTTTTTTCGGGTATCTATGTTTCCTCATAACTTACTGTTTATTTTTTCGTAGGCACAATATTCAAATTGCTCAAATCCAATAGGAGATGGTAAAAGTGACAAATTTGCTGAACCTTCTATAAAGATAAATATTCATGAAATTTATATTGTTTAATGTTTCAACTTAATTTCATATATAGATGTAATTATTTAAATTTTTTGATAGGAGTGATTATTTAATTTTTTTTTGCATATATAGTCCTCATCTCGAGGTTCTACAAGCCAAGTTGGTGGATCGAGTGGAAACCAATGTAAGTTATTAGACTGGACGGGTAGAGGAACAGTGGTGGCGAAAGTGGAAATTGACTCCAAGGATCCCAATGCTAAAGTTCATCACTTCGAGCTTGGTCCAGATTGTTGGCGAGTTTGTGTGAAGAAAGTAATGGTAACTGTTCCGCTACTGCGATCTACCAATGCATTACACTCATTTATTTCTTAGCCAGTAAAATATATTATATCTTAGGCTTATGTGTTGATATGTTATAACATATCACGATGTAGGGTGACTTGAAATGATGTGCGTTAACTTTAGGTATATATATGTATGCATTTTAGATGTATGCTAAAATTTAATTAATGGTTTTTTTCATGTATGTTGTTAATTTTCTTTTAATATTAAATTATTTATATTTTGTCCAAAAAAATTATTTTTTTAATATTAAAATATTTTCCATACCAAACAGCAGCCCAATATGGATAAAAGTACCCATACCAAGCCACCTAGTATGGATAAGGGTACCGTTCTGAGCTATGACCTAGTATAGATAAAGCTATCCATACTGGGCTATAGCCAAGTATAGATAAAAGTATCCATACCGGTTGCATACCCGGTATGGGTACACTTATCCATATCAGGCAATGACCGGTATAGATAAACATATCCACGAGTTGACCCACAAGTCAACCCACTTCGGATATGTGTAACCATACCGGGTATTACCTATATCCATATCGGGCGGGTGCTCAGTATGGATACTACCATTAAATATACCGACAATATCTATATTGAGCGTTCCTTGTAGTATGGATAGTCAACAATACCAGACATTTCTCAATATAGTTGACCTATTTTGTTATAGTGCTATTTGGACAATAATCGTTATATTAGATGGTTTCACACATATAATCCAGTTTAATACATTTGTTACGCAAATGAAAACTCCCATTCAAATGAGATAGACACCATAAATTCATTCATTTGAAAGTTCTAAGTATTACAATCCCACGTTGTAAATTGTGTAGATATTCAAACGGTTGGAACTAATTATTTATTTATTTGTAAAGGATATTCAATTAATATTCATCCAAGGGTATTTGCCTCAATATGCTTGAATCAAAAACCTTTTATCATAAATTAGACAAATACTCATTTAATAAATAATGCTATGTCTATAATAATAAAGGAAAGATACTTATTTCTTTTCCATATAATAAATAATAAACATTTATTTAATATGTATTCTCTAATGGGTAATCTTAAGTCTTAACCTTTTTTTAAAAAAAAAAATTATGTGGAGGAGAGGGAATTTAACCTTTAAATTTATTTAAACTTCAAATTTATACTTTGTAGAGAAGTATGGTTATTACTTACCACCAAGCTATATGTCTGGGAATCACACATGGTAATAGTTAGCTAGCGAAAAGGCTTTTTGAATAAGATTATAATAGGGGTCCTTACCTTACCTTAAAAAAATTAATTTCATTACGAGTTAAAATAACATGAATCAGTGAAATCCACCCAAATTAATACCAGGACAAAAACTCATGCTTTCGAACACTAATGCTCTTTGTTTACAAAAAAAAATATACAATATGCGCAACCAGTTTGTTTATTCTCAAAGTAGTTATATAAAATGCATTAGTATATATATTTTGGGCCGTATACACCTTACCAACATATAATAAATATAATTCAATTTCTTATTCTAATTTTAAAATACATACATAAATGATGATCCACGAAGGAGGCTTGGCCTTTGGGAGTTTAAACTTTGAACGAGGAAAACAAAATTGCATTCATAGTACTGAAAAACAAAATTGCATGTATTATTCTTCTGATACTTTAGATGTACCATACAAATAACAATGATAATCTTGGAACAAAAGTACATAAAAGAAACAAAGAAATAAACAGAACAGGCAATGTCATGTAATATGACAATCCTGGACCCATACACGTTTGTCCGGGTAAAATTTTGACTCCCTGGAGAAAGTCAAAGAGAAATTATGGAATTCCATAACTAAACATATATTTTTTTTCTTTTTTCTTTTACTAATTTTTCTCTCGTGAAACAAATGGATCAAAGGTTTCAAACAGATTTGCCTGAGGTTGAGGCTCCATTGCTTTCAGGACCAGAATCATGATCCATGTCCATGTACTTGCTCCAGAACCAGTGTTCCTTCCAGATCAAATGCATGTCTTCAATGGGGACACCTTTCGTCTCCGGCAAGAAGAAGTAGATGAAAACGCTCATTATGACTACAAACAGTGCAAAGAAGAAGAAAAGGCCGAACTTAAGGTGACAAAGCATGGAGAGGAAGGCCTGAGCAATAATGAAAGTGAAGAACATGTTGACAGAGACATTGATGGCTTGGCCTGCTGATCGGACTTCAAGAGGACAGATTTCACTGGGTACTAACCACCCTAATGGCCCCCACGACCACGCAAATGCTGCTACGTATGCACAGATCAGGAACAACACAAAATCCGCATACCCTTTCGATAACTCCCCTTGTCCGCTCACTCCAAACTTCAATCCTAAAACAACTCCTGTTCCAATCTGCCATGACAAAAAATAGTCTTAAACTTTGGGTAACTAAATATCTCCAATAAAACAATTATATATATATACCGCATATTTTACCGTACATTTAGATATCGATACATCTGATAATTACAAATGAATGATTATATTTTAAAATTAATGATTGTATTTTATTATATTTCATTATAACTAAATGAATCAAATCACATTTATAACAATAGATCATGTTTAGTTAGTTGTAATTAGACATATTTAATTATAATAAGATATAATAAAATACAATCTATAATTTTAAAAGGTAATCAGTTCAAGTATATCGATAGTCAAGTGTATTATAGACGACTCCATATTTGCACATTCTAGAATTTACCTGGCAAATTAACATTTGGATGCCACCTTCAAGGAACAAAATTCTTCTGCCAAACTTGTCGACGCAGAAGACGGAAACAAAAGTTGCAAGCACGTTAACAAGGCCTGTGATAACTGCAGACATGAGAGAAGCGTCATTGCCAAACCCTAAAGTCTGGAAAAGAACAGGAGCGTAAAACATGATGACATTGATTCCAGTGAGTTGCTGGAAGAAAGGAATAAGAAAGGTGACAATGAGCTGAGGACGATATCTCGGATAGGTGATGTTCGTCCATGGGTGTTCGATTTGTTTGGCAGCCTCACTTGCATCATAAAGATCCTGAAACTCCTCATCTACATGGTCAATACCACGTATTTTTCTCAACATTTGTTTTGCCTTCTCAGTGTGGCCTCTCTCCAGGAGCGAATTCGGAGTTTCCGGTAGGAAAATAGACCCGACAGTCATAAATAAGGCTGGTACACCTGCCAGAGCCAGGGATATCCTCCAACCATATCCTCCCTTGATCTTGTTTGTCCCGTAGTTGACAAGATTTGCAATTAGAATTCCAATTGTAATCGCCATTTGAAAACCGATGTTCAGGGCCCCTCTAATTTTCGCCGGAGCCATTTCGGATAGATAAACGGGGACAGACTATACAATACATATAACTTGATTAGTCACCATATATATAACATGCGAGGAGGAAAGGAAAGCAATGAAGGGTTTGCTGGTTTCTACCTGATTAGCAAATCCTACTCCAATACCGAGAAATATACGGCCAATGATGAGCATTTCGATGTTTGTAGCGGCGCCGTTAAGGAGAGAGCCAACCAGGAAGACAACGCCTCCGACGAACATAGAAAACTTTCGACCAAAAGTCCTGGTTAGTACAGAAGCAAAGAAGCTAGCTACAAGAGCAGCTAGGTAGAGTGAAGACGTAAACAATGTCAGCAACTGGCTATCGAATTTGCAGTATTCGTTTTCCTCTCCGGTTTCGTTGTCCATTTTCTCGATTACTGATGGGAAAAACTTCTTCAGAAATGGTTCCATTGAAGTAACCCCTCCTGCAGTCATCAACAAAATTTGTTTTATTTTAACCATCAAACTTAGATCATTATCAGACTAAATATTTACTAAAAATATAAACAAAATAATGCGAACCTGAGATTCCTAAATCATAACCGAAAATAAGACCGCCCATGGCCGCAACTAGACAAGTGATGATCACAAAAGCCGTGACTCTTCCTTCATATTGCCTTGCTCCATTATCACTAACAAAACCTCCACCAGCCATCTTTACTCACCAACCTGATCTCTCAGACGAGACCTTTTTTTTTTTTTCTCTTTCAATAGTATTAATTATATTATTAATACCACTTCTTTTTTTTTTTGCTTTTTTTAATAATATATATTAAATATATATTATACAATAATATATATTATTCTGCAAATTTTTTACAATGTATTTTGTTTTTCTTTCCCTTTGGAAACTCAGCTTTATATAGATTTTGAAATCCTGTTAGGGTTTGTAATTTTTTCAGGACTTTGAGCTAACTTGCTAATTGCTATCCACTTCTTTTTTGTGGCCATGACTTGGCTAACCTCTAATTTCGGTCCAACAAAAAGTAGATCTACCCGGTAGAATTGAACTTGGCCATTACTCTTCTGAGTATTTGAATCAAAATTCGAACTAATAAGTAGGGAAGAGTTACAAGTTGAGTTGGCTTGAGACTATATCTACAAATTAGGGGTGGGAATTTGGAATGGACTGTATATTTGAGCTTATATCGAAAAGCTTCAAAATTATTCATCATAAGAGAACGAAGAATTCATAAATATCAGTTTTCATATTGATGTGTCTGACTTTTAAATATTGGAAACTTCGCAAGATTTGGATTCAAATATCATATTTGTAAAAATTATCTAACATTAGTCATTAATTTTTTGTTTAAGTTTTTTTTAGGTGTGTGCATGTATACGTATATACGTATATACATATATGCATACATATATTTGTGTATCTAGTTAGACAAGACATAATGAGTCTTATCTTTCAAAATCTATATTATAATTAAATATATTAATTAAAAGAAGATAAAAAAAAAAAGTAAAGAGAATGAATGAAGTGTAAAAGATCACAAATTACACAATTAATTATACCAAATCTAACAATATTCAAATTATCAAACTTATCAATTATGTAATATAACATCATACCATCAACAACATCTCTTTCAAATATAGGAATTATATTTTGACAATCATATATTACTGTCAAACTTCATTGAAGTATATATTAGGAAGAATTATTATCATTTTTCCCTTGACGATTGATGACGAATCGTCGTTTTACCTCTTATTGACTCAAGAAATATTATTTTACCATTTCTTTTGACTTGAATTAATATTATTTCGAGAATTTCTTGACATTTTTAAAATCATTAAAGGGAAAATGATAAATCATCAATTGTCTAGAGGAAAAATGATAATAATTCTATTAGGAAAGACACTGAAAGATATGAAATTTAAGTAATACAGTATGTAACAAACATTCTGATCAATAAACGTTGTTTAAGAACTTCACAAGATGTTGATTCCATCATAATATGTATAAAAATTGTTTAACAATAGCGGTGAAATTTTAGAATAAGTTTGTTATGCATGAGTATAGATATGTATCTATGTGTGTATGTGTATATGTTATAAATACCTAAGTATTTATATATACAAGATTTCTCACATACAAACTCTCTTAGATAAGAGTTATGTCCAAACCATCTTTTTCTATGAAATTTACATATTTTGTATTTAAGATTTTGTGAGGCTAAGAAAGTAAAATATACTATATGAAAAAACTATTATATTTTTTCTAAAATGTTAGGATGACAGGAATTAAAAACACATTAGTAAGCAAAAAAAGTAATATTTTGTTAAACGTTAGGGATTAAAATGAAATTTGTCCTTTTAAAATTGAAGAAATAGTGATATCTTTGTTGTCTCAGTGAGGCCATGACTCAAGATTAATTAAGATATTAATGCATAAGTAGTTTATTAGACTGAACCATTTATATGAAATCATATGCATAAATTTTCTTCTTTTTGGGAACGGATAAGAAGTAACATAGTGTTACAATGATAGCAATCTCAATTTATCATGATTTTTATATATTATGTATTATTTACGTGGTATGATGTTCAGTTATTATCTTTATGATTAATAACAGATAAGAAAAAATTGGTGGCTTAAAAAACATAAAAAATAAAAAATGAAAAAACATTAGTGGATTGGGCAATGGAGTAGACTGTGTCTAGCAAGTAATTAGTATATTTTTTATTCTGACATCGCAATTTGAGCATAGAGACACATCTCCGGATCCAAATCTTATTTTATAACTTTAGGTTTTTCAATTGTTTACTAAAATTCATATTTAAATAAGATAATATACAAGTTATCAATATCATATTAATTATCATATTATCTCATAATTTATAAAATATTGATCAATTATATAATCATATCATTAAATTATGAATTTAGGTGAAAAAAAATATTTATTTTTATTTATTTATTTATTTTTATGGTGGGGTAGGAGATTAAAATGAAGGAAAACTACCGAAACTTGAATCTCTTAGGATGATGTGTAAATTTGGATAAAAATTTCCACAAGCCTAACGTTACTCTATCTTTTATCGTGTTCTATAAACCACCATTTTTTTTTTTTCCTTTTTGATTATCTGGATCGGTCCTGGAGACTATCGAAACAAATCGAGATAGGATATTAATAACGTTGTTCGAGAAGCTGTTGCCATGCGGGAGGGTTGGCCCACATAAAAATGGAGCATAAATTCAACATTTTCTGAATGTTGCAAAAACATCATTTCTCAATGGCTCTACCAACACATAAGAACTTGTACAAATCAATCAACGAGAGATTCATGGTAAAAAATCTCTGTTTTGAAAGAAGCATGTGTAGCAAATCACACAACACGTCAGATGTTGTTCATATGACCAATAAGTTGATCTCCATCTTCACCAAACAGCCTTCTTTGTCTCCCAACAACCCAGAACTGGTCAATCTTGCACCAAAGCTGACCAACAAAGTAGTCGAAACCGTGTTAAACAACATGAGGAACTGGAGAGTAGCTCACATGTTCTTTGTTTGGGCATCAAATCAAAATGGGTACAAGCACAATATATACACTTACAACGCCATGGCGTCAATCCTATCACGTGCTCGACAAAATGCCCCACTGAGTGCTTTGGCCAAAGATGTTGTGAAGTCAGGCTGTTTCATGTCTCCTGGGGCTTTGGGATTCTTGGTTAGGTGTTTGGGGAGTGTCGGGTTGGTTGAAGAGGCCAACACGTTGTTTGATCAAGTTCAAATGATGGGGCTTTGTTGTCCCAATAGTTATAGCTATAATTGCTTGTTAGAGGCTCTTTCCAAGTCGTCTTCGACTGACTTGGTTGAGATGAGATTCAAACAGATGCGTGATTTCGGGTGGGGTTATGACAAGTACACGTTCACTCCTCTTTTGCAGGTTTATTGCAATGCAGGCATGTTTGATAAAGCTTTGAGTGTTTTCAATGAGATTCATGATCACGGTTGGGTTGATCAACGCGTGTTTTGTATCTTGGTGTTGGCTTTTAGTAAGTGGGGTGAGGTTGATAAGGCATGTGAGTTGATTCAAAGGATGGAAGATTGCGATATCGGGTTGAATGAGAAGACATTCTGCGTTTTGATTCATGGTTTTGTGAAGGAATCCAGAATGGATAAGGCCTTACTTTTGTTTTGTAAAATGAAGAGGTCAGGTTTTACTCCAGATGTTTCGGTTTATGATGTAATGATTGGAGGCCTTTGTAAAAGCAAACAACTTAACGAGGCGTTACTGTTGTACTCGGAAATGAAGAAATCTGGAAATAAACCTGATGGTGGGATTCTTTCGAAGCTTATATCTTCTTGTTCGTCAGAACAGGAATTGACCCAGTTAGTTAAGGAAAGCTGGGGGGATATGGATGTAAAAGCTATGGCATTGGTTTGTAATGCTTTTTTGAGTGTTCTTGTTGACAATGGTTTGATAGATAAAGCATATAATCTGCTTCAGGCCATGATCCGGGGTGAATTTATAGTTGATGTTGGAGGAGATGAGTTTTTGCAATTTGTAGGAACTGTGTGTCCGGATACCACTTCTTTCAGTATTGTTATTAATAAAATACAGAGGGATGGGAAGTTGGACCTGGCCCTCAGTCTCTTTCGAGATATGGATAAGATCGGTTGTAAGAAAAATGTTTTTCTGTATAATAGTTTAATTGACGGGCTATGCAATTCGAATAGATTGGAAGAAAGTTATGAGATTTTGGGAGAAATGGAAGATTCTGGTTATGGACCAACCAGTTTTACCCACAACACAGTATTTGGTTGCTTATGCAGGAGACAAGACGTTGAAGGAGCCCTTGATATAGTGAGGAAAATGCGTGTTAATGGACATGAACCGTGGATGAAACATTCTACCTTACTAGTTAAAGAGCTGTGCAAACATGGGAAATCCATGGAAGCTTGCAAATTTCTTGCTGATATTGTTGAAGAAGGTTTCCTCCCTGATATAGTTTCCTATTCAGCTGCTATGGGTGGTTTGATCAATATGCAAGAGATGAATCTAGCTCTGGAACTGTTCCGGGATATATGTACTCGTGGTTATTGTCCTGATGTAGTAGCTTACAACATACTGATCAGTGGGCTTTGTAAGGCCCAGAGAGTTGATGAAGCCGAGGATCTCTTGAGTGAGATGACCATGAAGGGGTTGGCTCCCTCAGTTGTAACCTATAACTTAATGATTGACGGATGGTGCAAAAGTGGTGATATTGATAAGGCAATGCTTTACCTTTCACAGATGTCTGGAAAAGAAAGGGAGCCAAATGTGATAACTTACACTTCTTTAATAGACGGATTATGCAACACTAGAAGACCTGACGATGCTCTCATGCTATGGAATGAAATGGATGTAAAAGGGTGTGCACCCAACAAAGTCGCTTTCATGGCCCTTATTTATGGTCTTTGCAAGTGTCGTAGGCCCAAAGCAGCTCTAGTTCATTTCCACGTAATGAAGGAGAAGGGAATGAAACCTGACATATATGTTTATGTAGTACTGATAAGTGCTTTTCTTTCTGACCACAACTCACCTTTGGCATTTGAGATATTACAGGAGATGGTCAATGATGGAAATTTTCCAGATCCTCTTGATAAAAACTATCTAGTTGTCAGGGATGCGATGGTTAAATTGTCAGAAGACACCCAGACTTCTCTACTTGTTAAAAATCTTATTACAAAGAGCAGCATTCCAGCTATTAATTTTTCCGACAAGGGAACTGAAGGTGGAAATTAGCTGGGCCATCTGACTTGAACGAGTCACTGGGATTTTAACTACAAGGAATCACTAGGATGTGCATGGCTGTGTTGGAAGAGCATTTCCTGTTGACTTGAAGTGTTCTTCTAGGATCCTCAAATTACTCTACAGTATTTATTTTTGAGTGGTATCAACTGCAACAGCATCAAGTGAGGTATGTTCCTTAGTTTCACTTTGTTCCATACTTCTTACTCGCATCCAAAGTGGATTTTATGCAATTTATGCCCAATAATCTAGGAATTTTTCCCTATCAATAATTAGCTGGACATAGTTAGATTGGAGTCTTAGTTATTGAAAGTGAATTCTGTTATTTTCATTGCAAGTAAAGTGTACCTATTATTCTAGTGCATATAATAATATTAGGAGTCAATCTTAAAAACCAAATGAGCAGCATTTCTTTCGCCCTGTAAGAAATGGAAAATTTCATCCATGAGAAAGAATAATAAGATACACTATTAGATGTTCAAGCTTACAAGTCTGTTAATTTTAAACATGATACCAAGAAATTCAATTTCTGAAACAGGTAAATTCAGAAGAACAAAATGGTCTAATAAAGTTATATTCTGCATATTGATAGTTTTGCTGTAGTTAGCCATGACATTGAAAGCCTTTTTGTATTAGCAGCCTAATTACTACTACCTCTTATATTATCCAGCATTTAGTTAAGCTCATTTTCTTTATTCAAGTGTGTATCCAAATATTGTTTCCTCATTTGTTATGTTCATAAGTAGATTAGTCTTGCTAGGATGTGACAACTTTAGGGTTTCCCTTACAGTTTTGTTTATCTGTAAATATTGATTGAAATGCTTAAATTTTGTTTCAAATTTTTTAAGTAGAACGCTTTCAAAACTTAAAAGAATTTTGTTGATGTTAGCCATAGACTCTTGTTCCCTCTTAGATCCAATTTTCCACCACCAAAATAACCATTTAGAGGCCGAGGGCTTGAGTTTTTGCCCAGATCTATGCCTAAATGATGTGACATGTGAGTTGTCAATATTTTATAAATTATAAGATGATATGATAATTGATATGATGTTGATAATTCATATGTCATATCATTTGGACATGAATTTGAGCAAAAGAATTTGGGAAGCTAGTATTAATTATATCTGGGATCTAAAAAATTGCATAAATCATGAGATAATGTGATAATTAATATGATATTGATAATTTATATATCATCTCATTTGGACATAAGTTTGAGCAAAAAACAAAAAAAAAATTGAGAAGCTTAACATTACTCATGCGAGATCTAACTAAATTTCTTGCTTTCCAATTAGTGCCACTGCCAAGTGACAAGTCATTGGAAGTGATGTGCCGTAAGCACAACAAGTAATCATGCTGGGAAGTATAATAATTTAATCGCCCTGGAACGGTTTCATTCTATCTATGCCATAGACAATTCCTTGCAGAGATGAGTGGCATTCACTTGAATAGTACATTTGATGTGGGCTTAAAAGTTTGAAAGCCCTTTCTTTCCTTTGCAAATCCTGATTGTATTGTTTCTTATGGGTGTATAAATTTCATGTGATTCAAAATTTTAACATGAAGATAAATTTTTTGGCCGTATATTTTATGACATTAGGAAGCTAGATATTAAGAAATGCTCAAGTCAGTATTCAATTGTTACGTCTAAACTACTTTTCTTCATATCCCTCATTTTGTTACATCTAATGCTGCAGCCTATAGACCAAAGCGGTGCCATACCGAATTCAATCCAGTCTGTACGGAACTAGACTGGTTATGGACTAGATTGAATTTAGTTCGGTCCTTTTTAAGGCCTCTACAGTGATGCAAACTCCGTATATAGAGATTCGATACTCGTAATCAAATTGAAATAAAATCCTAAAAAAAATAATTTAAATTATAAAAAATCTATGACCCATTGATTAAAGAACTAAGAATCAAAGATATAACGACGTCACTCCCAAGAAAAAGATAAGAATGTGGAAAATAAGTTAAGGTCGATAAATCAAGAATCAATCATTATGCAATTATTAAAGTTCTCAAAAGAATAATAGAGAAATGTTATAAACTTTATTTAATGAATGTTTAATTGAAATTTTAGATTTAATAAGTCTTTTATAGGCATAATAATCCTAAATTAATTAAAACCCTAATTTTAATTAACCCTACACACCTACTCTGTTAAGCATACCCACATTGGACTTTTAATTTAATTAAATGTCTTAACCCAATAATAAAAAACTCAACGTAAAATTAAATATATTAAACTAATTTAATACAAATAAATAAATTATGTCCAAATTAATACAAATAAATAAATAACAGTCCAATTTATGTTAGAATTGTCGTCCAAGCCTTAAGAATGATGTTCTTGGACTTGGTCTTGGACTTGAATGATATTTTGATGCCTTGATGTTCCCTCAAAGCCGTCCAAACCATGTTGTGCAAGACTCTTGGCCCAAATCTCCTGAGTGAGTTCATTTAAAACTTTTTTCATCCTCTTAACTCGAGCCCTTGTCATAGGTCTTTCATTAATGCTTAAAGGATCTATAAGCTTACTTCCTTGATTTCTATCATTCTTTCTCTCCTCAAAAGGATTTGTTCTCAAATTAGCACTTGCATCAAAATCAAAGGAGAAATATTAGAGACATTAAAAGTAGCACTAACATTATACTCATCTGGTAAGTCTATTTTGTATGCATTGTCATTAATGCGTTCAAGCACTTAGAATGGACCATCTCTACACGACTGTAACTAGATTTTCGTTGATCAAGAAACCTCTCTTTGTGCATATGCATCCAAACCTAATCTCATGGTTAGAACATAATTTTCTTTCGCCCCTTGTTATCTTAAGTAGCATATTACTTGGTTCTCCTTTCAATATGTTGTCTAATTCTCTCATGTAGTTACTTAACAAATTCAATTTTCTTCTTACCATCCAAGTTAGCTCTTTCCTCCATAGGTAAAGGAATTAAGAAATCAAGTCCAATGAAGTAAGTGGATTGAAACCATACACAATCTCGAATGGTGAACACCTAATAGCTGAATGCACACTTCTATTGTAAGTAAACTCTACAAATAGCAAACAATTTTCCTGATTCTTAAAATTTTTCTAGATGATGGAACACAGTCAAGTACCCAAAGTTCTGATAACCACCTCCGTTTGTCCATCAATTTGCGGATGATAAGTAGTAAAAAATAATAGCTTTGTCCCTAACTTTCCTCATAAAGTCCTCCAAAAATAGCTTAACAACTTCACATCTCAATCTGAAACAATACTCTTCGGCACTTTATGAAGTCAAACAATGCCTTGAAGAATAAGTCAATAACATATGTGGCATTATTAGTCTTGTGACATAGTATGAAGTGAGCTATCTTTGAAAACGTGTTAACCACAACAAACGTCAAATCTCGACCCTTTTTGGACTTAGGTAAACCAATACAAAATCCATATAAATATTAATCTGAGGTTCACTAGATATAGACAAAGGTGCACGCAAACCATAGGGTAAAACTTTAGACCGAGACCCTCTCTATGTTATGTACTTCTCACAAATTCACTTAACATCTCTCTTCATGTTAGACCAAAAGAAATGCTCATCTAACACATCTAAAGTTTTCCTAACACCAAAGTGTCTAATTAGACCAACCCTATGCATTTTTCTAACAAGCAACTCTCTTATAAACCCCTAAGGAATGCATAATCTACTCTCCTTAAACATATATCCCTCATGTCTATAAAATTTGTTAGAGGCAACCTTCTCACAAGCAATATACAGACTAGCAAAATCAAGATCATTTACATACAATTTCTTGATATGTTCAAAACCCGCATTCAAAATTGAAATCAATGTGTACCTGTGAGACAATGCATCACCTACAACATTATCTTTTCCTTGCTTATACTTGATCACATAAGGAAAAGTTTCTATGAATTCTACCCATTAGCATGCTTCCTACTTAACTTACCCTGTCTATTCAAATGCTTTAAAGACTCATAATCAGTATGGATTACCAATTTCTTAGGCCACAAATAATATTACCAAGTTTCTAAAGCCCTAACTAAAGCATATAACTTTTTGTCATAATTAAGATAATTTAATGATGCTCCACTCAATTTCTTACTAAAATAAGCTATAGGACGTCTATTTTGCATAAGAACAACCCTTATACCTATTTTTGATACATCACGCTCAATCTTAAATGTCTTAGAAAAATTAAATAGTGGAAGCAATGGTATGGAACACAACTTATCATTAATCAAATCAAATGCATGTTGTTGCTCACTATCCTATTTGAAACCCACACTCTCTTTCATAACCTCAGTTAGTGGTGCAGTTATGGTGCTAAAATCTGTAACATATCTTCTATAAAAACTAGTCAACTCATGAAAGCTACACACTTCACTAACATTTCTAGGTAAAGGCCACTCCCCAATAGCTTTAACATTCTCTTCATTTACTTCTATCTCTTTTGACGTAACAACATAGCCTAAAAACAAAATCCTATCTGTGCAAAAGGAACACTTTTTCAAATTAGCATACAACTGTTCTTTTCTTAACACGTCAAGTACACAATGTAAATGTCTAATATGTTCATCTATGCTCTTGCTGTACACTATTATGTCATCAAAATAGACCACAACAAATTTTCCAATGAAAGAATGCAAAACATGATTCATTAATCTTATGAAAGTACTAGGTGCATTAGTTAAACCAAAAAACATTGTTGGAAAGTCAAGAGTAGTATCCCATGATTAGTGGAAATGTATTATTTCCTTTTCTATGTTTTCTATGTTTGTGTAAATTATTTCCTTTCCTATTCTTTAAGATATTCTAGGATCCCTAATTGTATGGAATGAGATATGACTCTCTATGTATATAAGGCTGCTGTGTAACCCTATTGTAGTAGAATAAAAATACAGAAAATATTATTCTCTTCTCTACAAACTGGTTTCATGGTATCAGAGCCAGCATAAATCCTAGACAACACAGCCGTTTTAATGGCTGAACCTACCCAATCTACAACGGAATCTACTATGGTTCCGACTGTATCTCATCCTTCTTTATCCCTTATACCCAACCATCCTGAAAATCATTCAATTCAAATCACTGTCCACAAGTTGAATGGCAGCAATTTCAGAGAGTGGTATCATTCTGTCCTACTTGTCATCAAAGGAAGAGGAAAAATGGGCTACTTGACAGGAGCAATAGCTGCACCAGTTTTAGGATCAGCAACCTATGGTATTTGGGAAGCAGAAAATTCAATCGTTATGGCGTGGCTAATCAACTCTATGGAGCAAAAGATTGGACGTCGATACCTAGGCTGTGAGACAGCAAAGGAAATTTGGGATGGCGTTAAAGAGATGTACTCGGACTATGAGAATATCTCACAAAGTTTTGAAATACGGTCATCCCTTCGAAACACATATCAAGGTACATCATTTGTTACTGAATATTTTAACACCCTTTCAGAGCTTTGGCAGGAAGTCGATTTGTATCACAACATCACATGGAAGTGTGCTGATGATGGAGTACAATATCATAAGATGTTGGAGAAAGATCGTATCTTTGATTTTCTACAGGGGCTGAATCAAGACCTTGATGAAGTTAGAGGTCGAATTCTTGGCACAAAACCTTTGCCTTCATTGAAGGAGGTATTTGCTGAGGTTCGACGTGAGGAGAGCAGAAAGAAGGTGATGATTTCAGCACAAAAAGGCTCAACAATAGAGACAACAGTATAAGGGTCTGCACTTGTTACTGCCCAAAGTAATGGAATCCAGCCAAAGACTCAACAAGGGAAGCAATTGTGGTGTGAACACTGCAAAAAACCATATCATACAAAGGATACATGCTGGAATATTCATGGCAAACCTCCTGATTGGAAACCACGAAGTCAGAGACGAGTCATCCAAGCACATACAGCAGTAGAGACTAATGGCAGTAATCCATCGCAGCCCTTCACCAATGAGCAGATGGAACTTCTTTTAAAATTGATGAACCCACTGTCTGCAAGTAAGGAGACTGGATCCAAGCCTTCCAACGCTACTGCCCTTACAACTCATCAAGGTATTTGTGCTTATTTGTCTAAAACTAACCCACAACAAGCCTGGATTGTGGACACAGGGGCATTGGATCACATGATGAGTTCGATGACAAGTTTTGTGAATTATAAACCATGTAAACAGCACCTTGACATAATTGTGGCTGATGGTTCAGCATGTAAAGCAAAAGGAAGAGGAGATGTGGAATTAAATGGGTTAAAGTTGAAATCTGTTTTGCATGTTCCAGATTTAAAGTGTAATTTACTTTCAGTTAGCAAAATCACTAAAGATTTGGGTTGTGCTATAACATTTTTTCCTTCTTCTTGTAAATTTCAGGATTTGTCATTGGAGAAGACGATTGGCATAGCTGAGGAGCGAAATGGTCTCTACTACTTATCGGGTGTTGACTCTACTTCAAAACCAATATTACCTACTGTTTTTTCATCATGTTCTGATTCTAATGTTGAACTTTGGCATAAGAGATTAGGTCATCCTAGTTTTTTATATTTAAAATATTTGTACCCGCATTTATTTATTAATAAAGATCCTTCCTCATTTCATTGTGATCATTGCGTTTTAGCAAAACAAACTCGAGCACCTTATCATTCTCACACCTACAAACCATCAAATCCATTTCATTTAGTGCATAGTGATGTATGGGGACCTTCCCGTGTGTCAAGTCTTATTGGGGAACGTTGGTTTGTAACATTTATTGATGATCATTCTCGAGCTTGCTGGGTATACTTAATGCGTGCAAAATCAGAAGTGTTTTCTGTTTTTAAACAGTTTCACAAACTTGTTATGAATGTATTCCAATCTCAAATCCATATTCTTCGAACTGATAATGGAAGGGAGTATTTCTCACATGAATTTAATGAATATCTTAAAGAGTATGGGATATTCCATCAAAGTTCTTGTATCAATACCCCTCAACAAAATGGAGTTGCTGAGAGAAAAAACAGACACTTACTAGAGGTTGCTAGAGCCCTTATGTTTGCGAGTCATGTACCACACTCTTTCTGGGGGGAAACTATTCTTACTTCTGCATATCTCATAAACAGAGTCCCAACCAAAGTTCTTAAATACCGAACTCCTATAAATGAAATTCTCTCTGTGTTTCCTTCCATTAGAATTCTTAACCCTCTCCCACTTCGTGTATTTGGGTGTGTCGTATTTGTAAAAAACGTTCAACCCAATCATGGTAAGCTTGATCCAAAAGCTATAAAGTGTGTGTTTCTTGGCTACTCTTCCACACAAAAAGGGTACAAATGTTTTCACCCTTCCACAAAACGATTTCTAGTCTCATGTGATGTGTCATTTGTTGAAGACCAGTCATTTTATTCCCAAGTTTCTCTCCAGGGGGAGAACAATAATCATATTTATGGAGAAAAACATTGGGATTCTACTGTCACATTCTCTCTTCCTTTGTCTATTCAACATACACCAAGGCTAGTCCAATATGAGTCCCTATCATCTCAACCTCCACCATAAAAAATTTCACAAAACAGTGGTAACTTAGGTCAAGAAGGAGCGTCTAATACTGCCGATTCACCACCAATATTGGTGTATAGCAGGAGACTACAAGCTCTAAGGCAAAACCATGACTCTGTACCCGTGACAAGTTCTGAGATGGATAATCAAGAGGAAGCTGAAACTGTTGGTGAAGTTGAAAGTGAAGAGGAGGAAAGAAAGGAAGTAAATGAGTTAGATCTTCCTATTGCATTGAGGAAAGGGGTAAGGTCTTGTACTAAACACTCAATTTCAAATTATCTCACATATTCCAAGCTTTCAGGGAATTTCAAGGCATTTCTCTCAGAAGTTGACAAAATCCGGATTCCTAAAGATATCCATGAAGCTCTTCAACATCCGAAATGGAAAGAAGCAGTAGCAGAAGAAATGAAGGCACTAATTGACAATGGTACTTGGGAATATGTGAAGCTACCTGAAGGGAAAAAGATTGTAGGTAGCAAATGGATCTTCACTGTTAAACACAGACAAGATGGAACTGTTGAGCGGTACAAAGCAAGACTTGTTGCTCAGGGATTCACTCAAACTTATGGTATTGACTATGAAGAAACATTTGCTCCAGTTGCAAAGTTAAACTCAATCAGGATATTATTGTCACTTGCAGCAAATTTGAATTGGGGGCTATATCAACTAGACATCAAGAATGCTTTTTTGAATGGAAAACTAGAGGAAGAAGTCTACATGAGGGCTCCACCAGGGTTTGAAGTCAAAGGAGATGCAAGCAAGGTATGTAAACTAAAAAAGTCCTTATATGGCTTGAAGCAATCTCCACGAGCTTGGTTTACAAGGTTTAGCACAGTGATGAAGGATCTTGGTTATAAACAGGGACAAGCGGACCATACCTTATTTGTAAAAAGGTGTGAGACTGGTAAACAGGCAATTCTCATTGTATATGTGGATGATATGGTAGTAACAGGTGATGATGAAGATGAGATAGTAAACCTCAAGAGAAAACTACAAGCTGAGTTCAAAGTAAAAGACCTTGGAACCCTCAAGTATTTTCTTGGTATGGAAATTGCCAGAAGTAGAGAAGGTATCTTCATCTCTCAGAGAAAGTATACACTTGACCTACTCAAGGAAACAGGGAAACTTGGCTGCAAACTAGCTAACACTCCTTTAGAACGCCACTGGAAACATCAGATATCTGAAGAAAATCCCTCAGTTAACAAAGAAAGCTACCAGCACTTAGTAGGGAAGTTGATTTATTTGTCCCTCACAAGACCCGATATTGCCTTTAGTGTAAGTGTTGTAAGTCAGTTTATGCACTCTCCCACTAAAAGGCATATGGAAGCAGCAAACCAGATTTTGAGGTACTTAAAAGGGAGTCCTGGAAAAGGGCTTATGTTCAAGAAAACTGAGAATAGAGATGTTGTTGGATACTCAGACGCAGATTAGGGCTGGTGCAATAGAAGATAGCAAATCAACAACAGGATATTGTACGAAAGTATGGGGAAATTCAGTGACTTGGAGAAGCAAAAAACAATCTGTGGTGGCCAGAAGTAGTGCTGAAGCTGAATATAGAGCAATAGCCCAAGGAACTTGTGAGTTGATTTGGATAAAAAGGCTATTAGAAGATTTGAATATGCCACTAGCTAGTCCTATGACTCTATACAGTGATAGCCAGTCTGCTATAAGTGTAGTTCACAACCCAGTTCAACATGACAGAATGAAGCATGTCAGGATTGACAGAAATTTTATCAAAAATGAGATTGAACATGGGACAATTATTCTCTCATACACTCCAACCAAGTCACAAGAAGCAGATGTACTAACTAAAGCACTCCAAAAATCAAGTTTTGATCATTGTGTGTCCAAGCTGGGAATGGTTGATATCTATTCACCAGCTTGAGGGGGAGTGTTGGAAAGTCAGAGTAGTATCCCATGATTAGTGGAAATGTATTATTTCCTTTTCTATGTTTTCTATGTTTGTGTAAATTATTTCCTTTCCTATTCTTTAAGATATTCTAGGATCCCTAATTGTATGGAATGAGATATGACTCTCTATGTATATAAGGCTGCTGTGTAACCCTATTGTAGTAGAATAAAAATACAGAAAATATTATTCTCTTCTCTACAAACTGGTTTCAAGCATGACTAACCACTCATACAAACCATGTTTCATTTTAAATACAGTTTTCAATTCATCTCATTCTTTTATTCTAATTTGATGATATCCACTTTTAAAATCAGTTTTAGAAAACACACAAAATTCATGTAACTCATCTAACATGTCATTTAATCTAGGTATGAGATATTGATACTTAACTGTAATTTTGTTGGCAACTTTGTAATCGATGCACATACGTCAAGTCTCATCATTTTTAGACACAAGTAGAATGGTACGACATGTGGACTTATGCTCTCCCTCACATACCTTTTCTTCATCAACTCTTTAACCTGCCTTTCAAGCTCATTTGTCTCATTAGGATTACTTTTATATGCAAGTTGGTTTGGAATTGTAGCCCTAAGTATAAAATCAATTTGATGCTTTATTCCTCTTTTTGGTGGCAATCCATCTGACATCTCCTAAAGGAATACACTTTGAAATCTTGCAAAAGAGTCGTAATAACATTAGACAAAGAAACATTAAGGTCAAAGTTAGAAAAATAAGCATATTTGTATAAAAGTACAAACATTTGCTATTTGGCTAGAAAAGCAACCTTTACATCGCTCTCTTTTGCATAAACACTCTTTTTTTTTTTTTTTCCTTACTTTTCTTTCTCTCATTCTCTCATTTACACTCGATCTTCCCACTTTTCTTTTACACACACTAATGTTTTGTCACTCTTTCTTTCACAATCAGCTCCCTTTCTCTCAGCATCACTAGTGTCTGAACTCTCGACCTTTCTTTTTCTCTCACTCTCTTTCTTGTGTTCACTCTCTCATCCTTACGTAATCCTCATACATCTATCTAGGTGTTAAAGGTACAAGAGTGATCATTCACCTATCTATAGTAAAAGAATATATATTTTTAAACGTATCATGTATTACCCTTCTATCATATTACCATGAACGACCTAAAAGCAAGTGACCAGCATGAATAGATACAACATCACACACCACCTCATCTTTATACCTACAAATAGTGAAAGGAACTAGCACTTGTTTTGTTATCTTAACCTCTCTACAATCGTTCACCTATTACAACTTGTATGGTCTAGGATGTTTTGAAATAGATAAACTCAATTTCTCCACTAACTTAGTGTTAGCAACATTGGTGCAACCACCCCCATAAATAATCACACTACACACCCTATCCTTGATATGACATCTAGTATGAAAAATATTATCACATTACACCTCATCATCTTCCTTCATTTGCACACTTAAAGCATGTCTTGTCACTAACAATTTTCCATTTGTGTGATACTCAATTTTAACATCACTAGCATCTTCCAAATGTGGCATCTCATCATCATCGCTCTCCCCTTCGGTATCTATCTATCAATCCTCCTTCAGAATCATAGTTCTCTTATTAGGACATAGAGAAACTATATGATCTCTTCTCAAACACCTGAAACATTTGATGCCCCTATTTCTCTTTTAGGTTACCTCAGACTTGCCTTTATTTTGGCTACTACCTTTACCCTTTTTAGGCTTAGTAGTTTTGGCCTTAAGCTTGAGAGATGCCTTATCTTCTTTTCTTCCTCAATTTGACTTCCAAGTGAGTTTATCTGAGTACGACACTATAGTATGTGGCTGATTGAGGGTAAGGCATGTGAATTTTTAATTTAAGAAAAACCTCAAAAAATCATTTGACTTTTGAAACAATCTCATTTTTCTATTCATTGTTTCATTTTTATCCAAAATACGATAAACATTATAATTTAACAGAAAAAATTGATAAAAATTAAAAAGACATTTTTACCCCCAAGGTTTTATTAAGAAAAATATAATAATCTTAAAATAAGATTTTAAAATAAAAAATTATATATTAATAAAAACTGATCTCTACCGTCCATCTCATACATAGGTGGAGGAGATCAACACACAAAATCAAAAAATAAAAAAACTGATGAAAATAAGAAAAATAGTTAAATAATGTTTTTAAATACAAAAATTAAATACTAATAAAAAAATTTTCTCCACCATCCATGTCATAGATGGATGGTGGAGATCAACGCACAAAATTAAAAAAATTTAAAAAAAAATGAGCTTCTAGATTGGACCCAGCTCATGAACTTCATCATAATCATCAACCTCTCATCTGCCATGGACTTTCAACATCAACCTAGATTTCTTATCTTCAATCTCCCATAATAATCAATAAACACCATTAAAAAAAAAAAAAGCCAATAACAAAAATCAATAACAAAAAAAAACCTCAATCAACAAAAAAAAATAAATAGCAAGTAGTGGTAAACGGTCTGTGTGGTTGAGGGTCTCCACGGTGGAGACCCGAACTGGGTTTCTAGCAATGAAGACCCAGTTCGGGTCTCCATCGTGGAGACTCGAATGGTCTCCACCACTAGAGACCTAGGTAGGTCTCTAATGATAAAGACACACCTAGGTCGTGTGCATCACAAACGACACTATCGTTGATAAGAGAGAGCTTCACATTCTGTTGTCAATGAATTGAAATAGTGTGATAAAGTCATTCATGCCGTTGAACGCACCATGCCACCATTGTGACCCACCTACAAATTCGAACCCATTATGCTGTCGAACCAAATCATCAACCAAAACCCACTATGTTGTTGTCACCATCATCATCGATCAGAGAAAAAAGTAACGAAAACATGGGAGAGAGAGGGAGCAGGAGAGAGATGGAGCAAGAGAGAGAGTGGGTTAGGTGAGAGATTGAGAGAGAGCAAGAGAGGGGGGTAGGGGATGATGGTGGCTTCATTTTTTTTTTTTTAAATCTCATTTTCTAATAATTTTATATTTAATAATATTTATTTTGATTTTTTTTATTTTAATCAAATTAATTAAATTAATTTTTCATGGCTTTTTCCTTTTTGTCTCTGTAGTCAAACGGTCAACCATATCAACCTAAAGAAATCTGTGACCGTCAGGGGTATTATCGTCATTTCATACGCCTCTAAGGGTAGTTTAGATATTTATTTTAACGTCAAGTGATATTTCGGGTAAATATAAAACAATGGGTGGTAAAATTTACTTATTCTCATACATCAGAGGTTTTTTGGGATTTTTTCTGTAATTTATTGTCTTAGTCCTTTTTTAACTATAATTTCGGGTAATATAATTTATTGTCAGAATTGTCTTAGTCCTTTTTTAACTTTTTATTGTCAGACATGTAAAGACTCCAAATTCAGATGTTTAACAAATTAGTTTTCACTTTTTATTTCAGATAATATTTAATTTGAATCTTAATAATTTGTAATCATTTTTATTTTTAGTTTGTTTTGTTATATCCTTAGAAGAGTGCTTTAGGTTTCAACAATAATTCAAAATTGCGGTTCTGATCAATTTTAAGATTTATCATTATGAGTTCTGTAGGTTTTTCTTTCTATTTGATCAGTTACACAAAACTCAGTTGTTAATTTTGATTAATTACAAATAAAAATAAGTAATATGGAAGAAATTTCTTAAACATGAATTCCATAATTTATCATTTTTGTTTCATCAAAGTTGGGCGATAATTTTGTCTTTTTAGTTTGACGACTGAGTAAACCCATTGGCACACATAATCATTTAGTAAGAGTGGTTGAATATCTATCTTGACGCTAAGAGATCAAGGATTTAAGTCCTCTCCATTGTCATTTGAAACACAAAGTGTAGATTATGAGTCTCATCTTTGTAAAAGTTGTCCTCTCCCCAGTTGTGAGAGTAATCATTTGAGACGTGCTATCAATAATCCACCTCTTGGTAGGTCCTGACACTACAATCATCTAACTCGTAAGCTGTTAGTACTAAAAAAAGAAAAAAAAAAAAGGGTAAACCTATTGGCTAACTGTTCACTGCATTTGTGGATGATGATTTTGAACTCATAAATTAGTAAATTAAACAATATCATCTCATTGTAATATATCACAACAAAAACAATGATTAAATTACAAAAAGATGATGAAATACATACCTTCAATAGGAGTAATTGGATCAAACAAACAGTACTACGGATGGTAAGCAATCACAGATGGAAAGTCAACTCACAACACAGTGTAAGAGCCTTGAACAAATTTTGTGTTTTTTCTCTGTTTTATGTCAAAGGAAATTTTTTTTTGCAGCAAAAACAAAAAGGAACCTCCTTACGTTGAAGGGAAAATACATGTATATTTTATATGTGTCAGGAAACTGCCAGCAGTTTTAACTGCTCTCAACTTCTCTAGCAGTTTCTTGGCAGTTTTTTTTATCATGATCCAAATAAAATTGGATCTTGGATCTTGGATCTTGGTTGACATTGTTGGGTTCTAAGTAAAACTCAAACCATAATCCAAAGGCCCAACGATACATTCTAGGCGGGCTTTTCTTTTTTCTTTTTTTATTTTCCAACAGTGGATGATAAGGGTAATTAAGTCTGACTTCTAACATCTATAAACTTTAAAAACTTTATTAAGAAAAAAAAAGGACATAGTACAAGTATAATTACCACAATTAGGATTTTTTTATGTATACCCTAAGACATGGCTTGAAACATAGTTCCCAAAAGCTAAGAGGGAAGATCCACACATATGTAAAAAAATTTTCACAAGCACAGTTGTGGTAGAGATGCTCAAACGGGTCTCTCTAATGCAAAGATGGAGAGAGCGCAGCTGATTGCACCACTCAAAATGGCTTCTTAATCTTTTTTATGACTGATTTCTTATTAAAAAAACAAAAAAGATTTAGTACTATACGATAAATACCACTGTACAATGACTTATTCTATTTGCATCATTTTTTTATAAAGTTCTTTGAAACTTTGTTTTGATGGTTTTTTATTAGAAATCATTATAATAATACAGAGGTGGATTCAAAAATTTATATGAGATGGGCCATTAGAGTAAAATATATTATATGCAATAATATTAAAATCCAACTATAATGTAAATATTATTAATTGATATACCAATACATATCAAACTTATATATACATATATATATATATATATATGAGAAAATTTCCACACATGCTCATAAATACGCAAGATGGAATTTAAACCCCTATCAGAGGTATTTACGGGAAATGCATTAATCATTTGATCTATAAATAGATGTAAACTTGAAGTGACTGAATCAATTATATCACTATTGAATTTCCATGATATTACTATTTACTATAAATAATAATTATAATGTTAAAAAAAAAAAAAACTAATATCATAACATAGTATATGATTTTATAAAAATATATATATATATTATTGAATAAAAAAGTTCATATCAAATCAAAATAATGCACCTAACAAATGAACTTGGATAAAATCACATTATATTGTAATTAAAATATTTTTAAGAAACAAATCAATAAAATAATAAAATCAACATCATCTAACAAAAAAAGAAATGAAAAATAAAAAATAATTGAAACATCCTAATCTATTAGTAATTGTGATCTTACAAATTTAGATAAGAAAACTTTACAAATTAGATGTTGGAAAATAATAACATTTATAAAACAAGAAATTCAAAAAAAGATAATAATAGAGTTTAAAAGTCTAATAAAAACTTAAGAATTAATTAATTTGTCTCATAAAAAATACATACAATATTATAGTGACAAAAGTATAGAATAAAAATTTAGAATACATATATATACACTAACGTGTAATTTTAGTTAGAGTACGACATGGGTTTTATTAAAGTGAAGGGACAGCTTTTGTTAAGTGTAATCCAATCGAGAGAAGAGATTGGGAAGCTGACAGACCATTGAGGACCCATTAGAAATGAAAGAACTTTCTCTAGAATAAATTTGTCCTATTATTATAAAAAAAAAAAAAACAACCGAAAGACAAATAATTGATGCAAGAGCAGAAATTTCAAAAAAGTAGGATTACTAAAGAAAAAAGATACTAGAAAATCTTGTCCAAAATTTGAAATTTCAACACTTCTCTTATAAAGCTAATATAATTTGAGGAGCTTTTGTCAATATAGGACCCACTCCAATCTCGACACATTATTTTTAATTATAATTGTGTGAAAGTAGGAAGTTGTGGAAAAAGTATGGAAATTTTACATAAAAATAATCTTTATTGATTAAGGGTATTATAATTAAGGGAGAAGCTGGAGATGTCCTTTATTGATTTTGTCAAAGCCTTGCTGCTTCTGGTTGGTGTCTTTTCCTTGACACTTCATGGCAAGAGAGATGAAGATGTATTGCTTTTATGTAAAATTTCCATGTTTTTCCTCCACTTCCAGCTTTCACACTAGTATAATTAAAAATGTGTATGGAGTCAAATCCATTATTGAGAAAAAGCTCCTCAAATTGTAGACAGGACCACTTTCTTCCCATTCCTGGTTCTTACTCCTGTCTCTGTCCTTTGTTAATCCTACTTTTCCGTAATTTCCGCTTCTACATTGATAATTTTATAATAAAAAGACAAGCAATCAATTCTAGAGAAAGTACTTTTTTATCAGTTTCTTTGACACTTCGTTTTGATTATTTATACCTTTGATCACTAACCAAACATATCCATCCCACACTTCAAAATACAATCTCTCATGGTGAAAAAAAATTTTGAGATGCTTATCGTGACAGCTTTCTTAGGTCACATTTTGATAATTTTCTTAGTTATGGCCGCAGCGACCAACATCACCACGGATCAATACACTCTTCTCGCCCTGAAAGTTCATATAACTCATGATCCTACCAATTTGCTGGTGAAAAATTGGTCCACTACTACTTCTTCTGTCTGCAATTGGATTGGGGTTACTTGCAGTGCCCGACCCTATAGAGTCACAGCCTTGAATATTTCTAACTTTGGTGTTGAAGGCACCATCCCTTCTCAATTGGGGGATTTGTCTTTCCTTCAAAAGCTTGATCTAAGTCATAACCAGCTTTCGGGTACCATACCCTCCTCAATCTTCAACATATCTTCATTAAAAATCCTTGATCTCAGTGACAACCAGCTGTCAGGTTTGTTTCCTTCCATCATTTCCATCATGCCCTCATTACATGTCATTGACTTTGGTAATAATGGATTATCAGGTAAACTCCACGGAAAAACATTCGATTATCTTCCTAATCTGAAAATCTTTTATCTCTCTAACAACTTATTTGAGGGTGAAATACCAGCCACTTTATCAAAGTGCAAAAATTTGCAATATTTTTCCTTGTCGGACAATTATTTCAGCGGAATCATATTGAAAGAAATCGGGAACTTGACTAAACTCAAGAAGTTATATCTTGGATTCAACCATCTCCAAGGTATGAAGCAGCCCAGATGTATATTATTAACAAAATTGGAATAAGGATTTTTTTTCTTTTAAATGATAAAAAAAAATTATTTACACATATTGATTTAATTCATTTTCAGGAGAAGTTCCAGAGGAACTGGGCAATCTTGCAGAACTGGAACTATTATCGCTACCAAATAATGCTTTATCAGGGCCTGTTCCTTCAACTATCTTCAGCCTATCTTCTCTAACTACTTTGGAATTTTCATATAATAACTTGACGGGTCATCTGCCTGACATTAGTCAAAATCTTTCTGCTTTGAAAGTACTACACATGTCTTACAATCAATTCATTGGTGGAATCCCACACAATTTGTGGCGATGTATGAATCTTCAAATTATTTCATTGTCTTATAATCAATTTGGAGGAAGAATACCAAATGATATTGGGAACTTGACCATGCTAGAAGAACTATATCTTGGCCATAACAACTTAGCAGGTACACTATAAATCTTTCTCCTAGTATGTTTAAATTTTTTTTTTTATTGTTTATAATCCAGTACACAGAGTGAATCGATAACAAATAAGCGTCTCATTTCTTATAAGATGTCTATTACGCATGTTTGTTATATTGGTTTGAACACTAAAATTATGCTACTGGACAATGCTTGATTCGCATAGACACTAAAACATGATCTAACACATTATTTAAATTGATAACAGTAGTAGAGCACAACTTGTTTCACATGTTGTCCCACTATATAAATAAATAAATAAATATATATATATATATATAGTCTTCTCAATACAAATTGATGTTATCATCGTATGACAAACTCAATTATTTAATGGTTTATAATCTTAATCCAAAGAATAGTAAGATAAGTTCGTACTTATAATAACTAATATGTAGTCAATTATATATATATATATATAGTTTTGCGTGTGTGAAATTAAAAATATATGTAGTTTTGCATTTGTGTGTATTTAACACATTAATAAAGTTAAAAGTTTTATTTTATAATTTTTTGCAATTTCAATATAATATGATAATAATTTCAAAAATTATATAATAAGATAAAGTGACTATCCAAATAAAGACAAGGGCATTAAAAAAGATAATAAATTAAATAATTTAATTAAAAAAGAAGTGGAAATGTACAAACTGTAAATGTAGAATATGTATATATGTATTTATACATATATGCATATATAGTCTATAATAAGATTAAATTTGATGATGTGAGAAAATATTAGGGGTTTCAAATAACGTTTTCTTTAATTGACTATTGACTATATCGTAATGGGTTTCAAATAATGATTTTTTTAAAATATATATATATATATGTATATAATGGCTAATGACTATATTGCATTCTAAGTTATACTTATGATTGTCGTGGTGGATATTTAAAAAATAAATTACATTATCAAAATTTTATTTAAAATAATTTATGTTGAATTATTTATTAAAAACATTATTAAGTTATCAAATATAATATATTAAAATCTTAAGGGTTTATGTCTTTTTACACAAATTGATTTAATTACTTTGCAGGACAAATTCCACAGGAATTGGGCAATTTTGCAAACTTGAGACTATTATTGCTACCAAACAATGCATTATCAGGGCCTATTCCTTCAACTATCTTCAACCTTTCTTCTCTAACTAGTTTGGACTTTACAAATAATAGCTTGACAGGTCACCTGTCTGACATTGGTCAAAATCTTCCTGCTTTGAAAGGACTATACATGTCTTGCAATCAATTCATCGGTGGAATCCCACACAATTTGTGGCAATGTAGGAATCTTCAATTTGTTTCATTGTCTTATAATCAATTTGGAGGAAGAATACCAAATGATATTGGGAACTTGACCATGCTAGAAGAACTATATCTTGGCCTTAACAACTTAGCAGGTACACTATAAATCTCTCTCCTAGTATGTTTAATTATTTTTTTTATTGTTTATAATCCAGTACACAGAGTGAATCGATAACAAATAAGTATCTCATTTCTTATAAGGTGTCTATTACGAATGTTTTTTATATTGGTTTGAACACTAAAATTATGCTACTGGGCAATGCTTGATTCGCATAGACACTAAAACATGATCTAACACATTATTTAAATTGATAACAGTAGTAGAGCACAACTTGTTTCACATGTTGTCCCACTATATAAATAAATATATATATATATATATATATTGTCTTCTTAATACAAATTGATGTTATCATCGTATGACAAAGTCAATTATTTAATGGTTTATAATCTTAATCCAGATAATAATAAGATCAGTTCGAACTTACTAATATATAGTCAATTATATATATATATATAGTTTTTTGTGTGTGAAATAAAAAAATATATGTAGTTTTGCATTTGTGTGTATTTAACACATTATTAAAGTTAAAAGTTTTATTTTATAATTTTTTGCCATTTCAATATAATATGATAATAATTTCAAAAATTATATAATAAGATAAAGTGACAATCCAAATAAAGACAAGGGCATTAAAAAAGATAATAAATTAAATAATTTAATTAAAAAAGAAGTGGAAATGTACAAACTGTAAATGTAGAATATGTATATATTTATTTTTATATATATGCATATATAGTGTATAATAAGATTAAATTTGATGATGAGTCTATAATAAGATTAAATTTGATGATGTGAGAAAATATTAGGGGTTTCAAATAACATTTTCTTTAATTGACTATTGACTATATCGTAATGGGTTTCAAATAATGATTTTTTTTTTTAAATATATATATATATGTATATAATGGCTATTGACTATATTGTATTCTAAGTTATACTTATGATTGCCGTGGTGGATATTTAAAAAATAAATTACATTATCAAAATTTTATTTAAAATAATTTATGTTGAATTATTTATTAAAAACATTATTAAGTTATCAAATAAAATATATTAAAATCTTAAGGGTTTATGTCTTGTATTCAACCATCTCGAAGGTATGGTATGAAGCAGCCTAGATGTATATTATGGACAAAATTGTTGTAAGAATTTTTTTCTACTTTTGTTAAATGATAATAAAAAAAAAAATGTTTACACATATTAATTTAATTAATTTGCAGGACAAATTCCACAGGAACTAAGCAATCTTGCAAACTTGAAACTATTATCGCTACCGAACAATGCATTATCAGGGCCTATTCCTTCAACTATTTTCAACCTTTCTTCTCTAACTAGTTTGAACTTTTCAAATAATAGCTTGACAGGTCACCTGTCTGACATTGGTCAAAATCTTCCTGCTTTGAAAGGACTACACATGTCTCACAATCAATTCACCGGTGGAATCCCACACAATTTGTGGCGATGTAGGAATCTTCAATTTGTTTCATTGTCTTATAATCAATTTGGAGGAAGAATACCAAATGATATTGGGAACTTGACCATGCTAGAAGAACTATATCTTGGCTATAACAACTTAGTAGGTACACTATAAATCTCTCTCCTAGTATGTTTAATTATTATTATTTTTTGTTTATAATCCAATACACAGAGTGAATCGATCATACATGAGTGTCGTATTTCTTATAAGGTGTCTATTAAACACGTTTGTTATATTGGCTTGAACACTAAAATAGGTTACTAGACAATGCTTGTTTCACTTAAAAAAAATTTTAGTCCAATTATTTATTCGTCTATAGTTTGATGTGACACTAAAACATGATCTAACACATTATTTAAATTGATAACTGTCTAGAGCACAACTTGTTTCACATGTTGTCCCACTATATATATATATATATATATATTATCTTCTCAATTCGAATTGATGTTATTCTTATCAATTTCAAGATACTAATATGACAAAGCCAATTATCTAACAGTCTATAATCTTAAAACAGATAATAATAAGATCAGCTCAAATATATATATATATATATATATAGTTTTGTGTATGTGAGAGGAAAAATATGTGTACTTTTGTGTGTGTATTTAACATATTATTGAAGTTAAAAGTTTTATTTTATAATTTTTTGCAATTCCAATATAACATGATAATAATTTTAAAAATTATATAATAAGAGAAAGTGAGTATCCAAATAAAGACAAGGGTATGAAAAAGTAATAAATTAAATGATTTAATTAAAAAAGAAGTGGAAATGTACAAGCTGTAAATGTAGAATATATATATATATATATATATGTGTGTATGTATTGTCTATAATAAGATTAAAGTTGATGATGTAAGAAAATATTAGGGGTTTCAAATAATGTTTTCTACCCAAATCTTTATCTGGGTTCGATCGAACCCAGACTCTTCATCTGGGTTCGAACGAACCCAGTTCTTCAACTGGGTTCGATCGAACCCAGATCTTCATCTGGGTTCGATTGACTATATTGTAATGGGTTTTAAATAATGATTGAAAAAAAAATAATTAATAGCTATTGACTATATTGTATTCTAGATTATACTTATGATTGTCGTGGTGGATATTTAAAAAATAAATTACATTATCAAAATATTATTTAACATAATTTATCTTGAATTATTTATTAAAATATTATTAAGTTATCACATAAATATATTAAAATTAAATATGATCCCGGATGGAATAAATATAGTTTTAGCACAGTGCATAATATAGTGTGATGCAAAATCCAAATGCAGAACAAAACTAGATATAATTCAATTCAGTTCAATATAGTTTAATCTCATGCTATCAACTTCAATAACATACAGTACTTTAAACATGACTAATTATTGTCTATAAAGGGGATTATTGCATTTTCTTTGATTTTTTTTTTTCCGTATTCGATAAAATTCATAATTTCGTAATTCACCTCACACATTTCCAGGTGAGGTACCATATGAAATCAGTAATTTTCGTCATCTAAAGGTTTTGGAGCTTGCAATGAGCAACCTATCCGGTGAAATCCCAGCTGCAATCTTCAACATATCAACGTTGACTGGTCTTTCACTTCTTAATAATAGATTCTCAGGAAGTCTTCCGTCAGACATAGATGTTAAGCTTCCAAACGTTGAGGAACTTGGGTTGTCGGGAAATTATTTTAGCGGGACAATTCCCAGTTCTATTACCAATATTTCCAAGCTCTCTTTACTAGATTTGGGATCTAACTCATTTTCAGGCTTTATTCCTAGCGGAATTGGTAATTTAAGAAGCCTGACGTGGCTCAGCTTGTCTTATAATTATTTGACAGCAACTTCAGATATGAGCTTTCTTTCTTCTTTGGCAAATTGCAAAAGTTTACAATTTTCACAGTTAGGGGGAAATCCACTAAATGGCATCCTTCCAAGTTCCATAGGAAATCTTTCAATTTCTATAGAATATTTCACGATGTATGAATGCAACATTACTGGTGACATTCCAGAAGAAATTGGCAACTTACACAACTTGATGGTGTTAGGCTTGGCGGACAACCAATTGACCGGACGTATTCCTGTTACCCTCAAAAGATTGCAGAAACTCCAAGGTGTTTATCTCAAAAATAATAAACTAGAAGGATCCATCCCAAATGATCTTTGTCATTTAAATAATTTGGCTGAATTGTTTTTGCACAACAATAAGCTTTCTGGTTCTATCCCTCTGTGCTTGGGTAATCTCACCACTTTAAGGAGTCTCAGGTTAGGCTCCAATAAGTTATGTTCCACAATACCCTCAACTTTGTGGAATCTCAAGGACATTTTGTACTTAAATTTGTCATCAAATTCTCTAAACGGACCACTTCCATTAGACATTGGAAATTTGAAAGTTGCGATAAGGATTGATTTATCAAGCAATAACTTATCAGGTGATATCCCTAGCAGTATTGGAGGCCTACAAAATCTACAATTTCTCTCCTTGAGATATAGTAGACTACAAGGGATGATTCCTGAATCATTGGGTTACATGACTAGCTTGGAATCTTTAGATTTGTCGAGGAATAATCTCTCCGGGGCTATTCCTAAATCCTTGGAGAAACTCTTATACCTCAAATATTTGAATTTGTCTTTTAATCGACTAGAAGGAGAAGTTCCTAGAGGAGGACGGTTTGCAAACTTCACAGTTGAGTCATTTAGGGGGAATCAAGCATTGTGTGGTTCACCTCAATTGCAAATCCCACTATGCAGGATTAATACTCATCAGAAATCAAGGACTACTTTCATCCTACGAATTGTTTTGCCTGCAATTGCTGCATTAACAATACTTGTTTTGATTCTCATACTTATATTCATAAAGCGTCAAGAAAGTAACACAAAACTGCCTAATAATGATGATATTGGCATGTCACTAGCAGCAACATGGAGAAGAATTTCTTACCAAGAACTTCTTCAAGCAACGGGTGGATTTAGTGAAAGCAACCTACTTGGCACTGGGGGCTTTGGTTCAGTCTACAAAGGAACACTTTTAGATGGAACTGAAGTTGCAATAAAGGTGTTTCATTTACAACTTGAAGGAGTAAATAGGAGTTTTGATGTTGAATGCGAAGTATTGCGTGGCACTCGACATAGGAATCTTGTAAAAGTCATTAGCAGTTGTTCAAACGAGGATTTTAAAGCATTGGTGCTACACTACATGCCACATGGGAGCTTAGAGAAGTGTTTGTATTCCGAAAACTACTCTTTAGATACTTTACAAAGATTGAAAATAATGATAGATGTTGCATCCGCTTTGGACTACCTTCATTTTGGAAATTCAACTTCTATGGTCCACTGCGACTTAAAGCCTAGCAATGTCCTACTAGATGAAAACATGGTAGCACATTTGAGTGATTTTGGAATTGTGAAACTCTTATCTGATGAAGAGTCAATGACACACACACACACTCTTGCCACGATCGGTTACATGGCACCAGGTTATTCTAAATTCCCTATTTTTATTGTTTAATTTTTATGTAAGTTTTTAGTTTTATTGATTAAACTTAACGAAACAAATTGTATTAACAGAATATGGAAGAGAGGGAATAGTATCTAGAGAATGTGATGTTTATAGCTTCGGTATAATGTTAATGGAAACATTTACAAAGAAGAAGCCAACTGAAGATATGTTTGTTGGGGAAAGGAGCTTGAGAAGTTGGGTTAGTGAGTCGTTATATGGTTCACTTATGGAAGTTGTAGACAACAATTTGCTAAGAAGAGATGACAAAGATTGGTCCGTTAAAGAACAATGTGTCTTATCTATCTTAAGTTTGGCCATAGATTGTACCGCAGATTTACCACAAAATAGAGCCAACATGAAAAATATTTTAAGCAGACTCATAAAAGTTAGAGAGAAGTTGTTAATTGCTAACCCAACAACAGCTTAGCTTAGTAGCTTAACTCTTCTACTGGTGTGGCGCTGCTTGATGCTTCTGATCAATCTCCAAATTGTCTACAAGTACATCCGTGGAAATTCTCTCAACTTCTGAAGCAAAGTGTTGAGTCCACCGGCCTGGATGCTGCTTTTTTGCCTTCGGAAAGGGAGATGCTAGCTCTTCTTGTCTTCCAGTGGGTAAGCGCTTCTCTTCTTGGGCATGATGAACTTCTATCTTTTGTGTACCATGCATGTTGTTGAAGTAAAGTTGTCTATGGTTATTAAATCTAATGATCAATTGGAATTTCTTTATGATTGAAAATCACTTTGGATAAAGTACAACTCTTGTTACATGGGTTACTCTCTTCTTTCAACTTGCTCTTTGAATGTTCCTTGAAGGTTTCTCTCCTCTGGGCATAGATGTTTGCACTACTTTTCGCTTATCAAACTTATGTTATCGTATTGATTGCCAAGGTAATCAAACCGCAAATTATTTAGGGTCTATCAACTTTTCTCTTTTTCAAGATGTTTGGTGGGTTTATTTGTCTAGAGTCTCGTAATTCTTTTGTTTATAGGGATATATCTCCCTTACCTTTCAACCATTTCATTTGACCTTGGGGTTTTGGTTTATATCCCCATTTTCTGTTTTGTTTGTTTTTCTTTTGATAAAAGTTATCATCTTGAAGGGTTATAGGCATGGGAAGAGATGCTTTGCGGTTCCAATCTAGCGGGCATGCCTTAATCTTCTCCCATGCTTTTCTTCTCTTCATTGATGCAATTGATATATAAAAAGTACCAACTCCAAACTTAATAACTATTTTAATGTTTATTGCCATAGACTACAAGGGAAAATTCCCCATGAGAAAAAATGTAATTTCTTCAACCTAAGCAACATAAATGATATAATAGATAAGCACCTACAAACTAGTGAAAAATAAATAAGCCGCACAAGGCAAGAAGTAGAGTATTACATGAAGGTATATATTAACATAGAAAAGAAGATCTAGTATTAACCTCATTCATTGTAAGATAATTATTTTAATGGACAGAGATCACTCCTAAGCTAAACTTTTTCTAAGCTTTTAAGACATGTGGCACTTAATAAATTGTATGGCCATGATTCATTCTTCATTAATTTTCGATCGTTTACTTACTCTAAAACTACATCATTTGCTATGAAACACTTTCTTTAGAAACCTAGAAATTCACACACGCTAGAAAATTCAAGCCAAAGCTAAAACTACCAAGTTTTAAAGGCTAGAATCATTTTGACTCACACAAGGTTAGTAGTTTTATTTTTCTATTACTTTAGTTTTTCTTGACTTCTCTATTTTGTAATGCAAATATGCAAATGTACTTTGTAATGCAAACCAAGCTTATCTAGTCGCTAGTTAACATCAAATGTCAAGCCAAAGTTGACTACCAAGTTTTCAAACCCCTAATCAATTTAATTAAGACAAACTTAGTAAATGGTAATTTTCTTTTTTTTTATTTGTCTAATATTTTTCTTGACTTCTCTGTTTGGTAATGCAAATATGCTTTTGGCTCTATATATATATATATATATAGTGGAGGACCCAGTGGTTTATATTAGAGGAGCACTTTATAATAAAGTAAAATAAAATAAAAAATAATTAAGATAAAAACAATTATAGTTCATAAGTTTTTTTATTTATGAAATTTATTATATAAAGAGAAAGAAAACTCTATATGTATAATGTTAAATATACACTATGAAACTCAAACTCTTATCACGAATATGAAAGGAAAGTGTACTAACTATTTAAACTATAAATAGAGATGCAATTCACACATAATTAAACATATTTTTATTTTTAAAATTTGGTCATAATAACCTCTATTACTTTTACGAGTAAAACCCATAAAAAAGCATTAAAACACTGATGAGTTTATACATTATCACTAAAGTAACAGAACGAGATGTAAAAAAACCTTGAAAGATTGAAAAATTGAAAGAAAATTAGTCAATAGTTTATGCAAATATGATATAGTTTGCGATTTGAAAAAAAAAAAAAAAGTTTATGATAACTAATGATAATTCTTCATAAATATAAAAAAGAAAAAAATGTTCATAGTTCATGGTAGATTATAAAAGTTTTCAAAGTCAAAACACTTCAAGTGTGAAAATTTGATCGATTGGTAAGTATCTATGTTATTTGTTTTTCCAACCCAAATTCGAACACCAACAAACCCATACATACTGTTCATTACCTTTGAAAAAATATGAGAAAGAGCACATAAGTGAGGTGTTCATTACCTTTAAAAAAATATGAGAAAGTGCACATAAGTGAGGTGTTCATTACCTTTAAAAAAATGCGAAAGAGCACATAAGTGAGGATCGAACCATAAACGCACACTGTTCATCACATGAAAATATATATAAATGAGAAATAGCACAAGTGTAAAAGAGCACATAAAACCCACACACACTGTTCATTACCTATAAAAAAGAAAGAAAGAAAGAGTACATAAGTGAGGATCGAACCATGAACGCATACTGTTCATTACATGAATATATATATATATATATATATACAGGGGTGAACCCACCATTGGGCCAGAGGGAACACATGCCCTCCCTGAAATTTTTTAAAAATTAATTAAGTTTACTATATTAATCATTAGGTGTTTAAATGTATAAAACCAATGCCACATTGCATTATTTTCATTAAGTGGCGTTGATGGTTGCACATGCCTTTTTCTCTCACTATCACCAAGTGGCTAAGGTTCGATTCCTTGCCCCACCTAAAAGTTTTTGCTTTTTCTCCTTTTTAGTCATTTAGTATATCATATAAATAAAATGCCAAAATCAAACACAAAACCAAAATGGATCTGATGGTTGTGTGCCTTCCTTTCCATGGGCAACCATGGTTGAATCCCCTTTTGACTCATGTGTTTTTTATTTATTTTTTCAATTTGTTATTCTTTTATTCACTTATAATTATTGTTTTGCCCTTTGTATTTTTTTTTTCCTTCTTTTTTTATTCCATTATTACAAATTGATCTTCAAAATTAAAACATTTTGACTTTAAAAATTATTATACTCATTTCAAATTATTATTTTTTTAATTACAAACTATATCATGTTTACACGATCTAAATAATAAAACATATGGTGTTATTTAATCTTAATAGGTCTTGGTTTACTCATGATTATTGGTGTGAATTATTTTTCTTTTACATAAACTATTTTATATGATAAAATTCATAAATAAAAATATTCATATGAATTATAATTATTTTTATCTTTTATTTTTATTTTAGTTTATTTTGTTATAAATCACATACATTTATTAGATAAAAGACTATAAATATAGCTTGATTAGTAACTCTAATAATAAATATATGTAGTTTGATTATATATATATATTTATTTGTAATCTGAATAGCAACTGTCATCATAAAGAAGACATATTTCTAAATTAAGTTTTTATTTATTTTTTTTAGTAATATGAAATTTGAACTTCTCTCACTTAGAAAAATGGAGCTAGTGCACAATCAACTCACAATTAATGTGCTTTTATATTTATACTTGTATTAAGAATGTTATTTTAAAAAATTTTGTTTACAATCTTATAAAGGGTAAAACTACATATCCTCTACTGGTTATGTGTTTTAACTATTTTTATTTCATATAATGTTTTTCTAGTAATTGAAGGAACATTACAAAGAAATTTTATATATAAAAGTGCCCCCCCTCACATGGATTTTTGGATCCGCCACTAAATATATAAATATATATATTTTTATATTGTCGTTTTAAAATGAGGACACCCTTATTTTAAAAAATAAGGACCAACCAATAAAATTCATCTATTGCATGTTATCTCCTAAAACAAATTCTCTCTCTTATTTAATTTAAATGTAATGGATGAATTTGAATGGTTGGTCCTTGCTTTTTAAAGTAAGAGAATTCTTATTTTAAAAGGACTATATATATATATATATATATATATGGTGCTTTTAAAATGAGGACTCTCTAACTTTAAAAAGTTAATTAAATTGGAGAGAACATTTGTTTTTGGAGAGATAATGTAATGAATAAATTTGATTGGTTTTTCCTAACTTTTTAAAGTTAGGGAATCCTCATTTTAAAAGTGAAAATGTCTGTTTGCTGTAGACTAACTAATTTTTGCCTATGTTGGATTTATTCAATGTTATGACTTAATAAGTTATGTTGTAACTTGAGTTATATGTCATAATATATAAACTTTAATACAGAAATAATAAACAATAATAATAAATCAACATAAGAACATTTTACCGGGTTCGGTATTACTCTACATCAACAAGGCCTTACCCAGAGAGATTAACTATTAATGAACATACATGTATAATCTACTTGTCTTATCCAATCTAAGACTCCCTCTTAGAGTTGACGCAAGATGAAGTATATGTCTATTATCATTGTTTCAGCAAGCTCCTTTTGCCTTCATAAGTGACAGCAGTTTGAAATTCTTTCAATCTGTGAATCTTTCTCCTTTTTCTATAGCCAAACGTCTTGTTATCCCAACAAGCACTCACTCTAGACTCTCCAACCTCACAAGCCTAAATCTAGCACACAAACTTAAAGAACAAGCCTCTCCAAATATTACAATGAATATCTCTCAATCTCTTAATGAATATACACTGTTTTCCCTCACAAAAACTTCACCAATAAACTACTTGGAGTTGAGAACCTCTAAGTCACCTAAACATGTTGTTTCTAAAATGTTTTCATCAACATTTTGCACTCGAACTACATGCACAAACATGAACTACAAGCACACAAAGTTCTGCACTTGTATCGCACTAGTTGCACACTCAAAAAATTCACATAATAGCATTTTATTCTCTATCCTTATATACCCAAATATGCCACACCTTGTTTGTCAAGAAAATGACCTAAAATTTATTTTTAGAAACTAAATGATAGAAAATAAAATCTGTGTTAAAGTAAATCAAACCAAAGAAGGAAACTTCCCTTATCTGTCTTCATTGATCGAATGCACATGGAAATAGTATCCTTGCTCGTCCAAACTTATAAACTAGAAAAGAATGAAGTTTCTTGCAACATAAAACCTTAGTTGATAGATAAAATACTTTCCATAACCATGGAAAGATATTTTTCAATTTACACAAGTCAACAATAAAAGAAATTTCTTTATAAAAAGATATTTCATTTAATACAAACCTATAAGGAAATTATGCACTTTATTCATGCCAATAACAATATTAAATAATCACATAATTACTCAATAAGTCAGACAAAAATCATTAAAACATGAATAAAACACTTCATACATTATTCAAAAAATTATACTGGAACCTGCACTGTGAACTGTCAAGAAAAATTCGTTACAATATTAAAACTAATGTTACAACACTAACCTACATGTTATAACTTAGACAATAATCAACAATGAATGTAAACATACTACAGTCCCTGTAAACATATGCTTTCCATGAATTTTGTTACACAAACAAGTCAATCATCAAAGTTATACACTAATGCTCAAAGCCATAAGAAGCTAACTACTAAGTGCACTACGCACATGTGCATTAACAATCTCCTCATTTGGCATCTTCAATTGCAAAACCATATTACCAATCAAAACATCATGTAAAGCATGTTTCCTTCTAAACAAATCCAGTTCACTTCACAATCGAGATTCCTAATAAACAACTACTTCCCTTGAGTCTGTTCTCCCACTTTGCATCAACATTAAGCTCTTCTACAACTCAACTTCTCCAAAAACATTCTCCCTAAAGTCAAAAGAAACAAACATGAAACAAAGATGAATAAACCATTTCTCCCTCTTTTTGACATAAAAGGGCCAAAGTAATTACAACAAAACAAAACATAAATAGAGCAAATCAAACATAAGAGATTGAAAATTTGAACAAATTTGATTCTATTCTTAACATCCTGCAAAAGATAAACAAAAGGGTTTTAAATAAAACACAAAGAGTAATGTCACAAGAAGTACGGAGCCTATCATAACATTCACCTAACAGTTTAAACAATTGAACAAAACAAACCACAAACAAAAACAAAGTTCAACAACTAGAGCAATCTGAAAACAATTTAACTCATTGAACAAACATGTTAAATGTTTCATTCTCTTGACTTGAGTTGTGGTGTTAATGTAAATGACTTGTAAGCAGCTTCTAGTCCTACCAGTCTTTCAAGTAACTGCTAATATACCTTTTCCAACCTTTCCAAGGAAGACTCCATAGGCTGAGCTGTTGCATTTGAGGGACCTGCTACTGGAGTGCTAGTTGAAGTAGTTATATTGCTCAATATAGGCTACTGAACAACTTGATTGGAGCTTGAAATTGAAGAAGCTTTTTTCTTCTTATGTGAACTGGTCCTCTTTTCCTTTGATGATTCTTCATCTTTTCCATCATCTGTAACTCTTGACTTTAACCTGAGTAGAACAAGGTTAGAACTAACACCAATAATAGTGTCATTAGGAAGAATCAGTGGATGTTGACTCTGCAACATGTTGGTAACCCAGCAAGGAAACACAAGCTTCCGTGCTTTCTTCTCCCCATCTGTAAAAGAAGTGATATGATCATAGATAATAGCTCCCAAGTTAGTCTTAACACCTATACCAATATCAAATAAAAATAATGTTATCTGATTTATCACTTGGAACAATTATTGGTTGGTAACCAGTTGGTCATGACAATCTTGTGCAAAATAGAGCACTTCAAAATCAAACTAGAGGTCTTCAAGGAATTTGATTCAGGCCAGTCACTAATCTATCCTTGTCGCTTAGTTGTTACATCATCCTCTTCGTACTCTTTATCAAACTCAGAGATAAAATAGGTTTTGAAGATCTTAAGAAAGTCTCTAATAGCCTAAGAGGAAAAATCATACGTATGACCTCTTACATATACTTAGTGTTTTACAAACACATCCTCCTCCTCATCAATTATGTTAGTATAAAACTCTTCAACAATCCTAGGCATATATCTTTTGATATTTGTCACAGTATTCATCCATTTCTATTCCTATAACACCTTAAACACACCTTAAGGCTTAAAACTCATCACTTTAATATTTTTCTCAACAATAAAGTTTCAGTTTGGGTACACCTTAAACATGTCTTCATGTTCATTCTTAAAGAAATTAATAGAGCAAAGCTTAGAAGGAATGTACCATTTTTCAGGAGTAGGTTATGCGCTTTTGATAGGAACTGGTTTAGGTTCTTGAATTGCCCTTTGTTAGAAAAGAGTTTAGGGTTGTCTTCAGACCCTTTTTTCCTTACTATATGATTCCTCCGAACCTTCATCTTCTGAGTTGGACTGTGATTCCTCTTAAGATAATGATGAGGGACTTATTGGTTGCTTGCTTTCCTTTTGTCTTAGTCACTACTGGAGTCGGTTCTAGTGGTGGAGGCAATGTAGAAGCTTGAACAGGTTGTTCTTGAGGTGGATTGTCGACCTCCATTGATTCACTAAGGTCCACAAAAGTTGTACTTGGTTCACTATATACAGTTCTAGTGCAATTTGACCTTCTGATTAGAGTTGAAGACTCATGTCACCTTCATTGTTTCAGTCACAACACCTGTTCTTTGAGTAACAACATAGCCAAGATAGACAAACACATAAGAGGTGGTGGCAAAAAGTGAATGAGAGTGGTTAGGTTTTAATGTGAAACCCTAACATTCTTATATATAGAGATTGACCATCAATCAGGAAATATCAATTTATGATTCAAAAAGATTTTATTGCCTTTTTTTCAAAACACCATCAAATTAGGAAATTTAAATTTTAAATAAGTTAAAATTTTAACTCCCACCCAATTAGGAAATCCAAAATTTAAACACAATTAACATAAGATTTCCCACTCAATTAGGAATCCGGTCAAAACAACCAGTTTTGAACAAAACTAGTAATTTCTTTAACCAACTTGCAAATTACAATAATCAAAATTTGATTCCATTAATTTTGTTACCTTTTTTTGATTTCCCAAGAAAATAAAAATATTTTCTCTTTTGAAAAATATATTCAGCTCCCTATTAACACTCAAGCTCATATTCAAAAATAATACAAGATGTAAGAATCAATTAATACCTCATGTTAGTCCATAAAACAAATTCTCCTATTTTGTGAGCACATGATGAATTAAATCAATTGAAAAAACCTCAATTATTTTTCTTTTTCATGGATCCTGAATCATGCAATTTTTTCATTTTGAGTAATAACTTAGGCTCTCAAGTTGTAACATGTCATTTAAATGTTTGAACATCCATTTTTCTATTTTTGACATGAATTCATAAGTTGCATGATTGGTTTTTCTAGTTGATTTTTCTTTTATGCTCTTGCAACTAAAATTCTCATTTTTCAACAGAGGTCTCCTACAATTAGGTAGCTTTCACACTGTCACCGAGGTAGCCCTCATTCATGGTAAATTATCCTCTCCATATTTGTGATACAGAGGCCTAAATTACTCATAACTAGCTTTTACGCATCAACAGAGGTAGCACTTTCCTAACGTGGGACTTAAAGAGCATTTGACACTTTTCACACAAGGATCATTCAAAGTTTTCACAGTGAAAATTCAATTAACAAAATTAATCTAGACTCAACTCTTAGGAAAACTTGTATCATAGACATCAACTAATACATCTTTCAATTAAATGGCAAGCATTATAAAAGAATATTAAATTAACTGTATGAGTTCACTTTCAATCTTTTCTTGGAGAAAATATACTAAATTTTAAAGAGAAATCAATCAACGAATTCATATCATTCATAAAACAAAATCAAATCAAATTGAGCAAATCCCTAAGGACTTTCTCAATGAATCAAATCTACAAGCATCAAGCGGTTTCGTAAAAATATTTGCAGGTTGCTTGTCGATTTCAATATATTCTAAGATTATTTCTTTTTGCTCAACTAAATCCCTAATAAAGTGGTGTCTTATGTCTATGTGTTTAGTCATTGAATGTTGAACAGGGTTCTTTGAAATATTAATGGCACTAGTATTATCACAAAACACAGTTAAGTTTTAAAAATAATATCATAATCCTCCGTAATAGACAAAGAAATGGAATTTTGTTTCTTGTTGTGCCATGCCACTAAATTGTTTCCATGGTAGAAACACCCACCACTGGTGCTCTTCCTATCATTTGCAGTACCCGCTCAGTCAGCATCATTGAAACTTGCAACATTTACATTGGAATCATTAGTAAACCATAAACCAAACTTAGTTGTCCCATTCACATATTTTAGTATCTTCTTCACAATTGAAACATGTGACTCCTTTGGCTTAACCTCATATCTTGCACACACACCAACAATATAGTTGATATCAAGTTTACTTGCTGTCAAGTATAGTGACCTCTAGTCATACTCCTATACAGTGTTAGATAAACATCAACTCCATCTTTATTCTTAAACAATTTTACGGTTGTTCCCATTGGAATTCTATCAAACTTGGTGTTTTCTAAACCAAATTTCTTCACCAAGTTCTTAGCATACTTCTTTTGGGAGATGAAAATCCTATTGTTAAGTTGTTTGACCTGTAAACCTAAGAACAAGTTTACTCCTACCGTGCTCATCCCAAATTCCTTTTTCATTTAATTGACAAATTCCTGCACTTTAGATTTAGAAGTAAATATAAATACAATGTCATCAACATAAATTTGTGCAATTATAAGTCCAAAGTCAAAGTATTTGATGAACAAGGTTCTATCAACACTGCCTCTTTTATATCCCTTCTCAATTAAAAGATTTGTTAACCTTTCATACCAAGCTCTAGGAGCTTGTTGCAAACCATAAAATGTCTTTTTGAGTGAGGATCTTCAAAACCCTTAGGTTGCTCAACAAAAACTTCCTTATGTAAAATTCCATTCAAAAATGTTGTTTTAACATCCATTTGAAATAACTTGAGACCAATAACACAAGCAACAACAAGCAACAATCTTGTTAACTTTAACCTAGCAACAAAAGCAAAAGTTTCATTAAAATCAATACCCTCTACCTGAGTATATCCCTAAGCAACTAATCTAGTTTTGTTTCTCACAACATTACTAAATTCATCAGTTTTATTCTTAAAAATCCATTTGGTACCAATTACATTCACATGCTGAGGTCTAGGCACAAGTATCTATACATCATTCCTAACAAATTGCTCTAACTTATCATGCATTGCTTTCATCCAAAATTCATCATGTATAGCTTCAGTCACATTCTTAGGTTAAACAATGAGTTAAAACAAACATGTTGCACAATATTAACATGCTTTTTCCTAGTGACTACATCTTTATCTAATTTATCAATAATAAACTCAACTAGATGATCTTTCTTTATCTTTGAGGAAGGTTTCTTAGGATCTTGTGCCACACTGGTTGAGACTTTTTCTCATGATCTTAACTTCTGTTGCTGCAATGTTGTTCCACTGGAATCATCTGTTGTAACCATCTCTGTTGCAACTCGGTCAGTTTTTGTCACAACACCTGACTAACTAACAGATTCATCATCTATTAGGCTAACCTCAATTTCCTCTTTATTGCTCCCTGCAAAATTAGTACTGTCATCAATAACCATATTCACATACTCCATAACAGTATGAGTTTTCATGTTGTAAACATAATAAGCTGTACTGTATATAGAATAACCCAAGAAAATAACATTATTACTTTTGGAGTCAAACTTACCAAGTTGTACTCTGTCATTGAAAATGTAATACACACTCCCAAATACATGAAAATAACTCAAGTTAGGCTTCTTATGTTTCAAGATCTCATAAGGAGTTTGCTTGGTACCTAGTCTAAGATAAACCCTATTAATTGTGTAACATGCTGTGTTCAAAGCTTTTGCCCAAAATCTTTTGGCAACCTTTTTTGTTATTTAACATGACTCTAGCCATCTCCTGTAAAGTCCTATTCTTCCTCTCTACAACACCATTCTCTTTAGGTGTTTTAGGAGCAAAAAACTCATGGGAAATCCCATGACCATCATCAAACTCAATGTAGCTAAAATTATCAAATTCTTTACCATGATCACTCTTAATTCTATTAATTTTATGTTCCATTTGAGTAATTAGTTTAACACATGACTTTTTAAACACAACAAAAGTATATGATTTTTCTCTTATGAAATCAACCCATGTGAACCTAGAAAAATCATCTACACAAACAAACATATATTTTTTTACCTCCCAAGTTTTCCACTTGCATAGGACCTATAAAATCCATATGCAACAGTTCCAACACACTTGATGTTCCAATGTTTTGAGCATTCTTGTGTGAACTCCTAACCAACTTTCCATGTTAACGAGGACCAAATATATTTGTTGATTTTTTACTCAACTTAGGAATTCCTTGAACAACACCTAAATTCAAAAGCTTAGTCGAAGATTTGATGTTCAAGTGACCTAATCTTTCATTCCACAAATTAAGTATTGAAGCACTTTGACATGTCAAGGATTGAGACAAGATATAATAGTTATCAACAAATCTATTTCCTTCCAATACACATTGGTTTGACCGGTTCATAACAAGACATTTATCATGAGTGAAGTTAACAAAATAATCTCGATCACAAATTTGACTTATGTTAATCAAATTAGCTTTAAGTCCATATGGAGCACATCTTCAAGCTTTGGTAATCCATCAAGATTGAGAGTCCCTCGACCAAGAACTCTTCCCTTGGCTCCATCACCAAAGGCAATGTTACCACTTGACACAGTTCTGTAATTCACCAAGCATTCTCTATCACCTGTCATGTGTCTAGAACAAGCACTATCAAAATACCAAAAATTAACAGAACACTTGTTTGAACATGATAAATTAGTGTTACAAGTTAGTTCAAACTTTCTTACCCATACTTTCTAAGGATTTCTATTCAAATCAATTTTAACTCTTAGAGTTTGCCTAGAAAAGTCTCTTCTAAGCTAATACAACATAGCATAGCATCTAGATCCGATATGTTCTTTTATACCACAAAAATGACATATTGGTACAAACTTACCTAATGACATATTGGTTCAAACTAACATACCTTACCTTTATTACTTGACACTACAATTTTGTTATATGATGTCGTGACTTGTTAAGAACATGTTGCACCATACATACTAGATGTTGCAATGTTTTGTCTTGGTACTGTCATAGCCTTACTAACTGAAATTTCATAAAAATGGTTTTGGATTCAAACTTCTCACCATTATAGCCTAATCCAGAATGATTACCAGTAGGTTTCCATACTGTCAAAATTTCAATTAGTCTTTTAGTTTCTAAACTCATCATTTTCATTCTTTTCTGAGTTCTCTCTAGCTCACTTAAGAGTTTTTGAATGTTGCACTCATTCTCTTGAAGCAAGTTTTAAGTTCCTGCAATTTCAACTTTCTTTAGACTTTACAATGATATCATTCTTCTTTAAGAGAGACTGGTTTTCACCACAAACACTCATCCATTGTTCATATAGCTTCTGATAATCTTTCTAGAATGATTCCTGATCCATTTCTAAGTTTGAACAGTTAGTATCTATTTCCACATCCTTATCAGATGTTACAACATTGAAACTTGACATTGCAACATTCTCTACATAGTCCTACACAACAGATTCATTAATCATAGAAGAAGTTAATGCAATTTGTAATACCAAATCATCACCACTACCATTATCAAAATCTTCATCATGGCCTTAGACTTCTTCTTCAATGTGTTTGCACGCTTTGATTGTATGTGGTCGAAACCTTCACATTCCTTACATTTAATACCTTTCTTTTTGTTAGTTTTATCAAGTTTAGAAGTATTATTACCATTGAAAGACCTTGAAGTAGGCTTAGGATTTCTTCCTATCGTTTTTAGATACTTTGAAAATTCTTTGTTAACAATGCTAACTCAGAATCCTCTTGTTTCTTAGCTCTTCTTGAATTGATTGAAAGGCAATAAACCTCTTCAATTTCCTTTGCTTTAAGTTCAATTCAAATGTCTGCAAAGAACCCATCAACTTATCCATCCTCATATTGTTTAGGTTCTCGCGTTTTTCAATTGTAGCTACTTTGACTTGAAACTTGTTAGGGAATGACCTCAACACATTTTGTATCAGCTTACTTTCTAGCATTCTTTCACCTAAAGCAAAACACTCGTTAGATATATCACTTAATTTTGCAGAGAAATTAGAAAGTAGATCCTTATCATCCATTCTCAAGTTTTCAAATCCGGAAATGAGCATTTGAAGTTTGGAACGCTTCACACCATATATTCCCTCATAGGTATTCTACAAAATATCACATGTCTTGTAAGCTCTCAACGTTTATTTATGGTATCTCTAGTATTAGTACTAAGAGATATTTTAAAAAGTGCTCCATTCTTAGCCCCTCAAAATCTTCTTAAATGGTGAAGATTGATGCAATTATAGGTTGGAGAGTTGGGGCATGAAAAATGGGTTAGAATATTCAAAAATGTCACTTTTTTTCAGCATTGGCACTCACCCGGCCGCTTAGTAGGGAGGAAGTGCGCAAGGGAGCGCACTTGGGACAGTGTGTGGCGCTCCCTTGGGCGCCTAGAGGCTGCTTAGCGCACAGGTAGGCGCGCTGGGTGGCGCGGAGGCACGCAGGTCACCGACAGCACTGACCTTTTGGTCATTAAATCGGTCATAACTTTCTCTACAGACCTCCGATTCATGAACTGTCAGTTGCTATGGAAACTAGACATCCGTAGCTTCAGTTTGATAGGTCATAGCTCATGTAACTCAAACAAATGAATCTACACGAGCTGTCACAGGTTAACCCATCGTTTATGCCTGACCATTCTCAATTAAGTAGTGACCAAGAAGAAATGATTTAAGGGACAAGATGGTCATTATAGGATTGTCATAAGTATAAATACAACACTTGATCAATTTTTGAAGAGAGTTCACGCGACTCACAAAGCAAACACAAAGAAATCAAAGGAAAGAAAAGAGAGAACGTGAGAAAGGTGTGTGTTGGTTAGGTCAAGGCTAGGAATTGATGATCAAGCTAGTTTCAATCACTTTTTGACATCCCAATCCATCAAGCAAGCTTGTATAAGCTAGGAAATCAAACTTGAAGCAAGGATCAAAGCTAAATAAGGTTAGTTCACTTACTTTTGAACTTGTTGTGGTGATGTTGATGTTGGTTATTTTGATGGTGTTTTAGTGGGTTTTGATGGGAAGTTTTTACCTATGTTAGGAGATGATTTAATTGAGACTTGAAAGGCTTGTATAGATGGCATGGAAACCTACTAAAATTGATGAGTTAGGGTTGGCATGAGATAGGTTTTGAGTTGGTTTTGGATTGGAAACTAAATGAAATGAATGTAGACAAGGTGTTTGATAAATTGTCTAAAAGAACCAACACGAAAATCTTGAAAGAAATGGACTTAGACTAAGTTAGTGCTTGTAAGGCTTTATGGAGAGGTATGAGAATCCAATGAAATTGAGGTGTTTTAATTATGATTCCATGTTGTTTAGGTGACCTATAATCCTATGAAGATGTTAGAATTGCATTGGAAACAATTCCATTCTAATGCATTGTAAATCACCTAGGAAAGGCATATTGAGTTGTCATCGAAAACCAATTCTTTTATATGTTGAAATGACTTGTATGGATAGGTTTGAGTATGTTTAACATTAGGAAATAAAGAATTAAGTCTTAGAATGAAATGGGTGAAAAAGCCTCCTAAAAACGGATGAAAAAGTGAGGTTTTTCTTAAAGTTTGATATCCAAACGATATCAGAATTCGACGAAATTTTATGGGTGACCACATTGGGAGATAAGAAGAGTGTGGAAGATAGAATTGGAGCAAAAGCATGCACGGTTTGGGCTGTGCATTCAATTCGGGTTTGAGAGGTCTAAAACGGTCATTTTGGGTTCCAAGCTTCAATTTATGATGGGAAGCATATGGGAACGTCCCTTGGGGCATATATGAAGGATTCATGCAAAGAAATTGGGAATTTGGAGCATAGATCAAAGAGAAATTGAAAAGAGAAGCTACTAGTGTAGAGAGAATGTTATAGAGTTAGTATAGTTAGGTGCATCTTAGTGCATCTTTGCATTGCCTATTGAGCACATTCTAAGTGTGCTTATCATATATAGGTGAAGGCGAGGCTAGCGGAGCCGGAGAGGACCGTTGAAGCCATTGAAGCCATTAAGGAAAGTTTGAAAGCAAGGTGAGTGCAAAATGGTTTTAGCAAAAATGTATGTGTATTGACATGCTTATGTATTTTCTAGTATGGTTGTGATTTTATGATTTTAAACGGATGATTTCATGAATACTATGTTTTGTATGAAAGTTATCTTTTATGTTCTTACAAGTGTGAAAACTACTTTGAAATGGAATTCGAAGTTTTAAGTATTGTTCGATAAACGGTTGATGCAAAAAATGATATATGTACAAATATGTTTTCAAAGGCCAATTGTTTGCCCACCCTTGTAAGTTATGTAGACCCAACTGGTACGTCTCACACGTGTATGGCAATGTATGGGGGGTTATTGCATCACTCACATTGGGGGAATAGAGCCCGTCGTGTCGCTTTTACGTGTGTGGGATGTTGTCCTACTCTACGCTTTGCGATGCACAATTCCGCACGTAGTTGTTGGGATGTCTTTGTAAGTGTCACAGATGGTGTTTAAGACCTGTCCAGTTTGGTATCAGAGCAAGTTTCAGGAAGAGGACCAAGTAAATTCGGCCTACGTGATCAGGGTTTCTCACAGTGTGAGGGGTGGCTGGCGAAGCATTGGCTCTTACCCTGACACGTCGATGCAGGTTGGTCTCCTGTGTCGGCTGCGCAAGCCGAGAGTCTGCGTGTAAGACTTGCGTCTGAGGTACCCTGGATGCCAGAAGGCAAAGCCATGCAGACTCAGATGGTGTTTAAGGACCAAATCATCTTGTGACTCCACATTCTCGTGGTTGTAAGTTTAAGGGGTAACATTGGTGCATTTAAAAATGTGAATGTAAGTTCGAAGTAACTATTTTATCTTATTATAATTATGTTTCGAAAGGAAGCCTTATAATTGAATTCAGTTGAATGATATTATTGTTTATTAAGTTCATAAAAAGTTTTATGTATCCCTTATGTTGGGATTGGTATGATTTTATTATGTGAAGCATGAACTTTTATGAAATTTTAAGTTAAATGATTATGAAATGCAACCCTATTTTTAATGTTTTTAAGGAGGTATTTTACAATGGAATATGATATTACTTTATAATGTACGCGCACTCACTGAGCTTCATTAAGCTCACTTTTTCCTGTTTTATGTCAAAAAAAAAACCTCCTCAGGTGTTAGCACGGGTGACGTGGCATAAGATACCTTCCGTTGATATAGGTGGGCGCCGACTCGACAAATGCTTCCCTTGTATAATCATTTTGCATACATATAAAAGTTGGAAAGCCATCCTTTTTGATGTATTTTATAAGATGTTTTGAATGGCCTTTTAAAATGAGATTTGTTACTCATATGTATATTAAAGCGTTTAAGGCTTTGTAAATGTCAGTTAAGTTATGAAACATGTTGGTTTTCCTATGTAAATTGTTTACACGAAATTGGCTTTTATCTTGTGATTTATGGTTTACGATTTTCTCAACTATTTTGTATGAAATTGGAAAATTAACCTTTGAAAGAAGTTGTGAAAGAAGTTGGGTTGGATATTGAAAATAGTCGAAGTGTATTTTAACCTTACAGGTATTTGGAACCTTAAAAATACAAACGTTATATTGCCGAATTTTCATTTAAAAAAAAAAAAAAAAAAAACCAACCCAATCTTGTTTATAAGTAATGAAAGATTTTAAGGGTTCGCTCCAACGGATTCCTTTTAGGCCAATTGAAAGGGTTTAGGAGGATCCCGTTAGGGTGCCAGGCAGGACCCTCCGGATATGAGTGCGGTATGGTTCGGATTGGGTCCTGTCTTGTCTCCTTTGCCGTAACATAAGTGGAAATCATCTGCAATTGATTTGCATCAACTCCATTGAAAATCGTATACAAGGCCTTACTATTATAACTTGCAAGCCTATCCTCATCAGCAGTCCATGATAATTCAGGTTTTGGCGTGACTCTTTGTTCATTGTCAATTACTATAGGGTGATTCCATCCTGTAACAACTGCTCTTTATGCCTTTTCATTAATTGACTTAATAAAGGCCCTCATTCTTATTTTCCAATATGGATAGTTTGATTCATCAAGCAAGGGTGGCCGAAAGATTGACGCGCCTTCAGTTAATGTTGTCATGCTACATAACAAACAGACTAAAAAATCTTTAAAATCTCACTAAGTATGTCTAGTGACTAGCTCTGATACCGATAGAAAATATCTATTGGCTGTAAACTACCTAATTTTTATCTATGTTGGATTTATTCAATGTTATGACTTAATAAGTTATGTTGTAACTTAAGTTATATGTCATAACATAGTAAACTATGAGTTATAATGTTGAAATAATAAACAACAGTAAAGTAAATCAACATAAGAACATTTCTAACGTGGTTCGGTGTTGTCCTACATCTACGAGACCTTGCCTAAAGAGATAAAGTATTAATGAACATACAGATACAACCTACTTGTCTTATGCAACTTGAGACTCCCTCTTAGAATTGACGTAAGATGAAGTACATGTCCATTGGTGTTGTTTTAGCAAGCTCCCTTTGCCTTCACAAGTGACAAACTACAACAAAATGTGCATATGATAACATACGATAAATGCTATCAAAAGTCTACGATAGCATTCAGAAGAACGTCATGTCGGCTCGTGTTATTAAAAGTATTTCATCTTTTATAGCATTTTTGATATGTTATACCATTCAATCAAAAGTGCTATGACATATCTTATTATAGCACTTTGATAAAGCTATCTTAACATCTTTTCAATAGCATTTCTAATATGTGATAATTATTAATTTAATTTGATACAATTTATTCTATTATAGCATTTCAAAAAAGCTATTTTAATCATTGATTCCCATAGCATTTTTAGCATTTAGTAGTTATTTCTTCATAATGTTATTGTATATTTTATGATAGCTTTTTAAAACAAGCTATTTTATTATCATTTTAATAACATTTTTAATATGTAATATTTTTTTATTTGAAATGTGGTAATATATAAAATTATAGCATTTCAAAGTGCACATATCGTACTATTATACAAAAGAATTAATTGAAAACTAATTTTCATTAATATATGAAACTAATATGTCGTCATTACATCAAAATAGTAAACCTTTATATTAAAAACACAAACAAAAGTAATCTAAGTATGTTCAAATGTAAAAACTAGTCCCAAAAATGAATGTAACTATCTCATTTCAATTTTTCGAAATTGGTCCCTTCATGCCCTTTGCTGAATTAGTTAATACAGTTTAGCTCCAAATGCTTTTAGAAGAATTCTTATTTCCAAGCTCATTGATGTTGGCATTGTTAGGATGAGCCTATATATCCTCTTGAAGTAGCTACGAAAGTAAGGCTAATGTCTGTGCTTCCACAAATAGGTAACACAAGAATGCTCTAGAAAAAGAAGGAAAAAATGATCTTTGACATCAAAAGGATTGAAAGCTAGGCCAAAGCAAGTGAAAAGATATGTTTTTGTCATGGTTAGAATACCAAAAGAAAGAAAAAATAATGTTAGTGTAGTAATTTCCATAGTTATATGAGACATCTCATGTATATAACCTAAAAATGGCATGATTATCATTCAAAGTTGGAATCAGCAAACAGATAACTTAACTATTCATCAATAACATAAATTTGCTTACAGCAGTAGCGGTGAATGAAAACTAAATGAAATTTTATTAAACACTTAGGAAGGTCCAACTTACGATAGAAGTGACCCTTATTTAGACAAACATTCAATAAAAGATAATAAGCTGCTTATAATATCATATCTAATTAGACATTCCCATTAGCTACACAAAAGAATTGTAGTTACCAACTCTTACCTTTCCAGATGTTAAGAAATATTAGAAGATCTAAAGTACCATTGGTTAAGTCTATTTACAAATGAATCTAAGACAAGAGAAATTGCAAAAAGTCAAGTGAATACTACGGACCTAATTGGCAATAAACACTTTATACAACTGACATCCAAACTGAGGCCCACTTAAAATAACTTTCGCTTGCAATCAGAAGATGTGGAATATTTGTGGACACTAATCAGAGGGGAGATTAATCAAATGTGGCATTAGACTGTTCTTTATGCTTGAGTACCACTAGAGTGTATAGAAGACTAAAAGAAATGACACATCATTAATAAAAGTACCAATTAAAAAATAAATACTAAACAATAAACCATAAGTAAACTGTCCAACTACTATTACACAATATTAGTTATGGATAACATGGATCCGGTTACTCTTTGGTCATGGGAATTTGAAGAAATCAAAACGCAATCCCAACGATTTGGAGTAGAAGTGTCCAATTGGTGGCACCAGTCCATAGATGTTTTGCATACAAGATAGATGGGAAGTCAAACAGCACTCAATATGTCAACACTTGAGAAGAAAAAGATACAACATAAATAAAATTAAAGCAAAGGTATTTGCAATCTAGATTTTATACATTTGAAGTTGGCCTGTGTACATTTACTTAGGCTTCATTGTGAGTCCTAGTCACCCAAAAAATGCTGTGAGGCACGGTGGCATTTACTATTGCTTTTATAATTGAGTGTTTTCTTCTATTTTACAGGTCTCTTGTATAAGGCCAACATGAATACTGAAAGTGTTCTAGAATATCCCTTTGAAATACATGAAGTTGCTTTACAAGCTTGTCGTGGATCCCCAATTGGGCCCATGTTATGACTTCTATTAACTCTTCAAGAGTTCCACCCACTGATCATTGATCAAAAGCCAAAGACATAACACATTTAGTATATAACATATAATTGTCACTTATAACCATTTACTATATATATATATAATTATTATAAATGATAAGTGATACACTCAACCAATAGCTGACAAGCACAAAAGAAAAGCTGAAATGGGCCACCACTCTTGACTAGTTTATTGCCTTACCAAGTCTCCTTCTCTCTTGAAAAAAGTGGTGTGTATATACATATATAATTTGGCATCCACGTGGATTTGAGTGGTTTTGGTACTTGAAACAATACTTGGCTAGATCTAGTAGGATGTTTAATATATATATATATATAATTTGGCATCCATGTGGAGTTGAGTGGCTTTGGTACTTGAAAACAATGCGTTGGCTAGATCTAGTAGTGATGTCTAATAATATCTAATGCTCGAATAAGATATATTATAATAGCAACAGCTAGCAATTCTATATAGTCACCATTGGTGCAATTTTTTTTTCTATTGATTAGGTTCATCTATTCACCCAATCTAAATTGATGCTTGTGGTATTCAATTTTTTGCCAAAAATATTCATGATGTATAATATTGAAATTCCTCAAAATCATTTAGTCTCTACTTTAATTTCAAACGTTTTAAAATGGAAAAAAAAAAATCATAAAGTTATTTTCATATGTAAAATCCAATTGGTACAACAACCTTGACAGCTATAAACCAGGAGTTCGCAAATTAAAGCCTCACTACATGCCATTCTGAAAAGTCATAGTGGCCTCACTAATCCAATTCATTGCCAAATACTTGGAAACATTAGAAACTACATGTACTTTTAAAGCCATTTGGTGTAATTACATTTAGATATAATTGTTTTGGAAAAATTATTTTCTCCTTTTATAATAAGAGAGGAATTTGTTTCTCCTAGATTATCTTTTACTTATTTAATGGCTAGAGAAGTATGCAAACAGCCCTATTTCATGGCATCTATCAACGTCCACTTTCTTCCAATATTTTCTTCAACGCACAGCAATTGCTTAATTCAGAAGTCTTTGATAACCCACTGAACATGCTTCATGCAACTTAAATTCATCCACTAGAATGCAGCCATTGCTTACCTTTAAAACCACCTCAATTCCAACTCAAGAAAACCAACTCAGAACCAAGAAATTTTAAGAAATTATAGAAGCTTTGAAAAGTGAAAGCACATTCAGTGTACTCATCCAATAACATTTTCATTGAAAACTCCCCTTCTAAGCATACAAACTAGTTCCATAAGTCTCAATTCATGAACCAAAGCTAAATGATCTTCAATTCAACGTCCCCACCAATATTAAAACCAACTTTGGTCCACCTGATAGTTGCCATCAATTATACCAAAACCAACAACTATAATTTCCAAATCCAAATAAAAATTTTAAGAAACAAAACCAACCCAGTTCTATAATATTCAAATCCCACATAAAAATTAAAAACTTTGAAGATAGTCTGACCTGGGTGACATCTTCAGCAATGTTGAGACCTTCAATCTCAGTTTGAGGCTTAACAGAGACTGCCTTGCACATAACAGAACCACCTCTCAAAGACACTTCTCAAACTTGTTCGGCCCAGGAATTGCCACATGACCGACTTTCAAAGCCTCCCACGACATCTCTAATGAAGCCATTTTTTCTTGGACTTGCAGAGACAAGTCAACGGATTCAACAACGTAGAAGCCATTTTTCCACTTTCTTCTTCAAATGCCTTGAATAAATAAATATCACTTTTTTTTCTAAATTTCCACTTTTTCATATAAAACAAAAATATTTATTATTATTATTATATAAAAACTTCAAATCCTTATAAAACAATCAGAATTCATCAACATAACAGCTTGAATAATTCACTTAAAATCAGACAATTAACAATAAATTAAACACAAAAATAAATGAAACTTCAATCACCGACTCCATGACAATCAACAAATCCAAAAAATGTTAAACAAAATAAAAGGCCAATTCAAACTAATCTGACAATTAAATTGGCGAAAATAGCAATAACAAGTGAAAGTGGAAAAACCCAAAGTCTGGCTCTATAAACAGAGACCCGAAATGGGGAGAATTTCTATCTCTGTTAAAAACCAATGGTGATTTTCAATCCAACAACAAAGGTACCTACCTTTTTCTCCAAACAACCTCAAAATCAGTTCTGTTATATAGTTAACAAACAAACACATATCCACACAGCGAGAGAGAGAGAGAGGTTGGTGTAGTTACCGATTAAAGGCTTGTACCTGAGGCAAAGGTCGAGCTGATTGCACCACCGGAGCTGATTACACCACCGACCTGGAATTCCTCGCGTGATCATCCCTCAATTCCTCGCCCCGAATTGACTCACCAGCCCACTCAGCACCGCGTCCTCCTCCCGTGACCATGGCCCCTTCACTCTACTGTTACCATTCTACCACCACCACCGCTAGACTTGTCCCTTACTACTATCGCCGATGTCACATGATCGCCACTGTTACCGTTCTCTTCTTCTTGTCACCATTCTCGTTCATTGTATCAATTTCTCTCTCATCGTGTATCCGCTGTATGATTGTGTTGAGATCTATCTCCCAAATAAACTTCGTGTGTGAATGGCGAAGAAGAAGGAATATGAGTGATGAGTGAGATGATATCTGAAAGTGTTGAGAGTGGCTGGTAGGGTTGAGATAAAAATAGTGGTGACAAAACGGGTTGACGTGTCGGGTTAAACTGTATTCGATTCGATTCGTTTATTAATTCGACCAATTCGACATGAATTCGTTTATAAAGCGGGTCAATGTTTTTGAATTCGACATGAATTCGTCTATAAATGAATGACACGACCAGTGTTTCAAAACTCGTTACTCGTTACTCAATCGGCAACGCAGCAAACAACGAGAACTTGACAACTCAGAGAGTACTCGCGAGTACTCGGTTTGACCATCGGTCAACGGTCAAACCGTAGACCAATGGTCAAACCAGTCAAACCTGTAAAAAATAAATTAAAAATTTTCTATATGATCAAAATACAATCATATGACCACAAAACACTATCAAACCTATCTCATACAATCTTCAAAGTCACTTTAACACAATCACATAATTACAAATACTAGATACCTTAAAAATTTCTCCAGCATAACCACTATTTTTTTAACAATTCCACCTGTAATACACAAAAATAACAACACTTCAAAAGTCAATCACATTAAACTACTTAGGATCTTCCATCCTTCTTTCAATCTTAAACACAAGTACACAACCAACATCATATATAATATGTAAATAACATAGCAAAAACAAAATAGCAACCAAAAGGAAAAGTTCATGAAAGTATGTAAAGGCCCTAAAAACCTTAAGGGCGAGGAGAAAGACGTAACCACTCTTCATCATCTCTATAAATGTCTTCCATAACTTGTTCATTGTCGGACTCAAACTCTACATCAATTTTCTTCTCCTCTTTCTCCATCTCCTCCTCTGTAGAATCAAAATCATCTTCATCAAGTTGCCTTGGTCGTTCCAAACTGGACCGTACTTCATCATCATCATCACCACCTGGAACAAGCCATCCTTGTGCATCAATAGCATCAACATCAGGTGCTAGTAGCACATCAACATTCTTCTTAGTCTGTTGGTTCATTTTCCTTGATAACTGTGAATTGAAATTAACAAAGATGAGATCGTTCAATCGATCCATATTGAGTCTATTCCTTTTCTTCGTATGTATCTACATAAGATTTAAAATTAAAATTAAATAAATCAATAAATAATTAAAATTTAAAACGTTAAAAAATAAGCTATGGATATTACACTAACCCATTCAAAATTGCTCCAATTTCTTTCACATCCGATGAACTAGTTGTCAATGAAAGAATCCTCTTTGCCAATTTATGCAAGTTAGATGTGTGGCCTCCAAACATGCTCCACCAATTAACTACACCATAAAACATAATCACATATAGAATTAGTTTTTGAAAGATATATTTTCATAAATATAATACCAAAAATATAATTTATAATAGTAATTAGTAAACAAGTAAAACAACTAAAAACAATTTATAAATAGAATGTTCAATTTTTTATCTGGATCCTTAGAATCAGTGTCACATCCTTTAATGGCCAACGGTCTCCCAAAAGGACCCTCCTTCATCTTATACTGTGGCCATTCAGTCATGATCATTACATCTTGAGAGACTATATCACCATGATGAAAAGTCTCTACACACTCTAAAAAGGCATTCAACAACTCAGTTTCATCAGAAATGCTTGAATCCTTGTAGTGATAATAGGGGTTCAATAGAAATGTCGTCATATGCAATGGAGAATCTAGCCGATCTTTCATTTTTCATCAACTTTTTCAATAATTGGCCGATAATTATTTTCCACGTTGTTCAAGACTCCTTTAATTTCTTGTTTAACCATTCTTAATTCTCCATATAACCAAGGCATTGATGACTTTTGATCCCTATCCACCAATCTCAACACTTTAATCAAAGGTGCAAAAACCTTCAAACAACATGTCACGCCATTCCAAAATGCCAAGCTCATCACAGTTTCGTAGGCCAATTTCCCTTTACTACTTTTTGAGAATTTGCACTTCTCTCATTCCCCACTACCAAATATTGCTTTCAAAGCTTTTTTGTTATTCATCAAGCTTTGCAAAGTAAGAAAAGCGGATGCAAATCTAGTATTTCCCGACCTCACTATGTCCCTCTTCTTTGTGAAAGACCTCATCATTACCAAAGTCTTGTAGTGAACATAAATGAAGATTGTCATCTGCTTTGCTTGCTCAATATACTTGCTGAACCTCGAAAGCTTGCTAATACTTTCTAGCATGAGGTTGATGGTGTGAGTAGCACATGAGGTCCAAAATATGTTTGGCCTTTTCTCTTTCAAAATCTTGGCAGCGCCCATATTGTTGCTAGCATTGTCGGTTACAATTTGAACAACATTTTTAGGTCTGACTTGATTAATGCATCCATTCACATACTCAAAAATGTGTTCCGTAGTGTGTGCTACATCAGAACAATCCTTGGAAGAAAGGAAAGCGGTTCCTACCTAACTGCAATAATCAAATTCAAGTAACAATTAAATATAAATTAGATTAAAGAACACATTAAGAAAGTAAGAAACACACTAAAAGCATAAGATATTAAATTTAAATAATATAATATGCGGTTAACGTTGTATAGTAGAAAAATTATATAAAATTTATACCTGCAATTCACACACAAATTCATTATGTTCCTCATTTTCCTATCCATCCAAGCATCCATCATAATTGAATATCCATTTGCAACTCACTCTTCTTCTTGCCTTTTTAACAACAACTTGGTTTCTTCCACTTTATTCGGCAAATCGCTCCCCGATTTCATAATAATTTGGAGGTTTATAATCCTACCCAAACTGACCAATTGCTTCACAAGCATGCATGAAATCATCATTCGTAACAATATTCCATGGAACGGCTCTATTAAACATCCAAGTAGCCACCCAATTATGCACATGATTGAGCCTCTCTTTAAAAGTATTTCATTGATGTTTGTTGTCGCATTGACTTCCTTGAATTTAGTGACGACTCCCGGATCAATAGGTGTTGTAAACCTATCTATAAGGCCAAG